>CM057349.1:71325523-71925523 GCA_030015575.1 Agapanthus africanus
AGAGCCCGGATTCCTTTTAGACAGCGGAGACGACTTCGTTGCGGAGCTATGGAGGTGGAGCACCGGATCTACAAAGGTTGTATTTCCGATATCCCATTAGTTAAGTGTTAACTAGTTACTTTGTTCGCCTAAATATCTAGTAAACGATCCGTAGTCGGGTTTGTAGGCACCCGTAAAATTTGATTTGTGCATGTTTGATCACTTGTGAGACTTCACTAGGGTTTCTAGGAACCCTACAAGAATTGCCTGCGTATGTTTCTGAAACAACCTGAAAAATTTTTAGAGCCAAAAAATTTCGACAGAAACCTGATGCACACGAAATACGGTTTTTGGGATTTTTGTTCGATCGAGTCTTTAAACATACTAGATCAAGCTAGGCAAGGTTAATGGCGTGTCTCTGATACCAATGTAAGTGCACGGCGGCGCCCCGACCGTCGATCCGACGCTGGAAACGCGGAAACGAAAAACTTTGCGAAACTTGCAAACCGGCACCACCGCGCACTTTTAACCCGGATCGGGCTATTAACCTAGCTACTAGCAAACTAAAAGATGGGTAGAGAGATATACCGAGCGATCCGTGTCCTTCGGTCTTCTCGTCGTCGTCCCGATCTCCCGCGGAATCTCGTTCGTCACCTTCTCGTCGGAAAGGGCACCACGTAGCCGAATTCTTTTACGGGCTCCTACCTCTAGACTGAGGCAACTCGGGCGCGAAGTTGGCAAGCCGACGCATCCAAGGGTACTGTAGGTGTAGTGTAGAATGGTTGTCTCTTTGGGGTTTTTGAAGTTGCCATTGAAGGATGGAGGTGAAGAAAAGAGATGAGCTATGTAATGGAACTCTCATTTTAGGATGAATGGAATAATGAGATGAAGATTTTTGCCACCACCAAAAATGATCCCCTACACCTCACCAAAGTGGCCGGCCCTCTAAATCTCCAAAATGGTGGAGAGGAGAAAAAGAATCAAGCAAGAAAGAATATGTATGATTAAAATAAAAGGATTAAAGTCACACCAAGGTCAAAAACAAATCCAACTCAATCCTTTCTCATTTAATGCAAGACATGTGATGCAAAAGGATCTCATCATGATGAAGCCACAATCACAATAAACCCCCTCCACAAATGTTATTTGCACACTTGCAAATAACCCCTTCCATCGGAAAAGTCCGGCCGCGAAGGAACAAAGGAAAACTGGCCGGAACGGAATACAAATTGGCAACTTCAGAAAACTGTTCCCGTAATAAATTACAGGAAAACCCCGCGACTGCATATACATGCCCGCATTTGTATTCCCACTGAACACAAATGCAAAGAGATAAAATCTACACTGTCTAATACTAGGATCCGGCTTAAACCAAAGCCCGCTAGTAAAATCGTCCGATCACGATCCGTGCAATACCGCACGTATTTGATCGAACCCTGCCATATCTCCATACGGCCTCTACAGCGTTTCGCCCGAAACTTGAGTAACTGTGTGCGGGGGACTCTAAAGACTCGTCAATATTATGGCTGTGGATTTAACTACTGGCACGTCGAGGTATTAGCCATACGTGACGGGCCACCAGCTATTGACCAAAAGGGACGTCGATGAGCGAACTCATCCTGACACCCTACTGAGCCTGTCAGTGACAATATCCGTACAGTCCGGTCCGTTCGTCTATGAGTATCGCATGGCGAGCCTAGGGGGTTGGTAAAAGTCAGACCCCCAATAGCGGTACAAGTCGTGTCGGAGTGTAGCCCAGAACACCCTGAGATACTACTGGAATACCTACCAGTAAATCTCCTGCTTCGGCCGAGGGCTTTGTGTAATGGCTCTCCTAGACACAGAGCGACCTCACCCCCAATACCAGGAGAGACGAGCCCCTGCAGATCCGCTCACTGCCTCCATGTGGCTCGGAACTGTACCTAACTAAAACCTGTTTGCACGTCTCCTTTGAGCATGGTAGGGTAGTAATCAAAGCATAGTGGGAACTCACATGAGACAAATGACGATCTTAGGTTGATGAACTAACCTGTACACATGTCACCTGGGAACTGCTATCTGACGTATGGTGTAATCCCAACTAGCAGGTTCCCGGTGAGTCCTGTCCGGTGTACTCATAACCCAATGTGCACCTGTATACATCTTAGGTGAACCAACTGACACCAGTGGCTTGTGAGACCGGCCACCGCCCCTCGTCGGGGTCTCGACTGTATACACTAGTCTACTCTGGAGAATCGATGCCCTGTCTCGAAACTCCTACGACTAGGGACCTTTTTAAGGATGTGCTTATAGACCCCTGCTCCCACGTATATGATTGCCCTCATACTGCTGGTAGTCAAGCAAGAATCCTAGGGGCTCTATCAACGTGCAATAGCGACCTGTAAGGTCACCTAAAATAGTACACGATGATAAAGATAAACCAGATAGCATACTATCATCTCGAGTAACACTGTCCTACCGGTATAGGTCCTCCCTCAATCATTGCAATCACGTGCCTGTCATCCAATAATTGACTCTGAGGGCACTATATCCAACATATACGCCATCCACCCGACTTCCTCCCTCGATATAAATCTACTCACCTGCTAAACTCCTCGCTTAGCCGTAGTCGATGCGCTTCGTCGTCTTGGAATCCACGCGAATGTACCTACAATCAATATGAAATCGCAAAGCTATTAACATCAAGTTCCGAAATCCAATACGGCACGCAGTGCGCTCATAGGTTAGAACCAATAGCCTATACATGCAAAACAATCAGCAAAACTCTTGTCGTTGACGTACAAATATCCAACGACCAAATACAATATCAAATCTCAATATCAAGAATTCCAATATCGGAAAACATAGCCAAAACCATAACTATAGCCGCTATCCATGAAAACCACCAAGCCTAAAACCCCCAATCATACCAATAACCCTATACTAGTAAACTATAAAGTGGTTTAAGAAATTATACCAATCGATCCGTGTCCTTCGGTCTTCAACCTCAGTCCTTAGCATGATGCGGCTGCCTCGACGAAGTTTGCTCTCCGGTCACGCTCGTCGAAGAAGACCCACGTCGATGAATCTTTATACGGGCTCCCGCTTCAAACCGAACCAACTCGGACATGAAGTTTGTTAGCCGACATGTCCAAAATTGAAGTAGAGAGAGTGTATAATATTTTGTCTCAAGGCACCCAAAGAATTGGGTGAAGATAAATGAAGTTGCCAAAATGAGATGTAATGAAGTGAGCAAATAAAAAATGCAATGAGAACAAATTTCCTCACAAGATGGGCTCGGCCATTGTGTGCAGGAAATGTTCACTGGAAATGGAAATGGGGTGAGCATTAGCTTTTTTTTCAAGTGGTGACAATTAGGATATCAACACAAATATCTACATCTAAATATCCTAAGCTTTATAAGAAGCATTAATTGCACAAGTGAGTCACGAACTAAAACCATGCCTCATTAAAAGCTCACAACAATGACTTACCAAAACCAAATGAAGCCCACACCCAAAACAAGGTTCGGCCAAAACATGATGAATGATAATTTGGCCAAAAAAATACATCAACATTAACCATTAATTCAACTTAATTTATATTTATACCATTTTTACGAAAACCCTAATTTCGCAAATCGGGTAGTTTAGGCGAAATATATTATTTTAATATTAATTTCCAAAAATAATATTTTTTTATATTTTTTGAAATGTTACAGAATGTGTCACTATAATTTTTCTCTCATCACAAATGCTCATGAGCAGCCATAGAAGATCAAGAAGAGATGAGAAAACATGTGGCATGAGCAACTAAAGAAATGTCTAAGTTTTCTCCAAGTGAGAATGAGAGTGAGCAAGTAATGAAGCAAGTGAGGAAAAATGAAATGAGCAAGCCATCTCAAGAAGTGGCTGCCTCCCTCTCTCTTTCAATCATGCACACACAAAATATCTCATCTCAATTTTTCAATAAACAAATCCATGCCATACCTCTCAACATGCTAAACAATGTTCATGCCATGTCACCCCTTCTACCTCATTTAAACAAACAAATGATTTTCTAAAAAAGGAAATCTTACAAATCAGGTGTCCAATCTTCTAGAAGCTAATCCGTATAAATACGGAATGCAATCCGGTATACGTATCGAAATATATATACACGTATTCGTACAAAAATACGAATAGCCAAGAGAGAAAATGAATAGTGAACAGTAATACTAGAATACATATATATATATATATATATATATTATTAAATCAAAACCTGATTTAATAATCCGGTTTAATCCTAAGCCGCTAGTATTATCAAGCCGCTAGTTTTCTGGTGACACTGGTACATGTTAGTCTGTAGACCTGAGATCGTCATAGAGTCTTGTGTGATTCCCACTGTACTTTGATTTATACCTTACCACATCCAAGAGGGCGTGCAAAATGGTGGCTTTTGGGTATAGTCCTAAATCACATAGAGGCAATGAGCGATAGGAAGGGTTTCGTCTCTCCCGGTATAGGGAGTTGATGTTGTGCTGTGTTCGATTGGTTATAACTGGAAGTCCCTAACCAGGGCTGATATGGAGTGCTACTGGTAGGTGTTATCAGTGGTTTCTCGACCTGTTATGAGCCTTACATCGACATAACTTATCAGTTACTAGGGTCTGACGTTTACCACCTCTAGACTTGATATGCGATATATCAGACGAAGAGATCGGACTGTACGGGAGTGTTACTGATTGGATTCACAGGAGAATGTACAGGCTTGCTTGTTGATCTTCTGATCGCTCAATACCTGGGTGGCTGTTACGTTTAGCTGACCGCTTGCAGCTTGTGGGTGTTTGATATGATCATCACCTACTGCCGGCGTATTGACGATTCTTTAGAGTTCTACACGGAGGTTTCCTGGCTCAGGAAAAATGGAGTAGGAGCACATATGTGATATGTGCAGGACCGAGACTAATACGATATAAGATACCGTATTCTATTCTCGCGATATGTGATATCGGACGGGTATATGTGATACAGCCGGGTTATCGGATCAAAGTGTTGATTCGATAAGACGGTACGTGTTATATTAGTCGGTTGTATGTTAATATAGCCGGGTTATCGGATCAAGTGTTGATTCGATAATTCAATGTATAATTATATATGTGATATATTAAGTTATATTAACTAATATAAGCTTGCTTTATTGATTCTTTTTCTCACTTGGATAATGCATTAATGTATATGCGATATATGTTAATTATATTATTTTCCTTTGTTACATTATATATTATATATGTGATATATAGTATTGTAACATGTTAGGGTTATAAATACAATTAGGGTTTTGAGATTAAACCATGCTAGGGTTTCAATTAGGGTTAATAGTCATTTTAGGTTAATTCTAAATGGTGGATTTAAAATAAGATATTTTGGAAGTGTTGACTTAGTCCACCCTTTAGATAATATCTAGATATTTATTAACCCAGCCATTGAACCCTAGCCTATGGTTTATTCTCTACATGGGTTAAGCTTCTCATTCTTAACCTTGGTTGCATTTCTAACCTCACACAACAATTCATTATTCATCACAAAAGCTTTCTTCTTCTTCTTCCACCGTGGAAAAAGCTTTCTAGCCTTTTGTGTTGTGATGATTTAAAGTGAGAAATTGAAAACAAAAGAGAGCAAAATTCCTACTTCATCATCCTCATCTATTCTAGCCACTTAGATTAGGGTGTTCACTTCACTAACACCTCATTAGAGAAGTGTAAGCTTGGGTTAGTGTTGCTTCAAGGTAGATCATCTTTGAAAGGGAAGACTTCAAGCAAGATACTTCATTCACCTCATGGAGCCTCTCTAGAGTTCGGGTTCATGATGATCGCAGTGAAGGGACCTCAACTCAGAGCTTATGAAGCGAAGGAATGGACTACAAAGGTTGTAATCCCTAACTCTTCGAAGTAAAGTTGTTTATTTCGATGTTTTGTTTGATTCTCTAATTAAAGATCTTGTGTTTGGGTTATCTAGAATGGCAAAAATTTAAACTTGGCATGGATGATGCCTCCCGAAACCTTGCTGCCGTTGTATGTATCCCAACAGTAGTATCAGAGCCTAGCTAGATAATTAAACGGATAAGTCTAGGATTACGAAACCGAAACAACTCCGAAACACCCGACGAAAAACCCTAGTTTCTGTCAAATTTTTTCAGGTGTCAAAAAATTATTTTAGCAGTTGCAGAATGATGTATGAGATACATGTTAAACACTGTGCAAAACCCACACCCCTTGCTCAGACCCAGGCCGGCGACATGAGCATGAAATCCGGAGTCGCCGGATTTTCCATGGACTTTGGGGTTTTGGTTTTGGTTGGTGTTCTACTCTCTGGGGTTTGGAAATTGTGGTGTTGTTTATTTTTGCTAAAATTACATATGATGTTAATTTACGGCATTAAATATTCAGAGTGTTTCATATTCGAAATTCTAGCTTTTGTTTCGGTTATTTTAGACGGTATTGAAAAGTTCGATCGGATATCAAATACCGACTTTTTCCCTTGCTGAAAATTTTCAAGAGTTGGATCTTTTCACAGTTATATAACATTTAAATATCGTGCAAGTGATGAGGTTGTTAGTTATATGTATGCCCTAGAGGCCATTACTATACATAGGATGTATAATGTAGTGGATGCTGGGACATATATAGGGAGGACTTTCTTGCTCGACATGATAGTATGCTATCTGGTTGCTCTTTACCTTAACGTGTATACTGATTGTCTCTCTGTTACATGTTGGTAAAGCCCCTAGGATGTGTACTTGACTACCTGGACTATGATGCGGATCATACTAGTGGGGACATGGTAGTCCATAAGTACATCCTTCAAAGTCCCTAGTCGTGGGTGTATCGAGACGGGGCATCGATATACCAGAGTAGACTAGCGTATACCTTCTCGACCCATACAGATGGGCGATGGATGATCCCATATCCATTGGTGTTTGACATCAGAGATGATATACGGGTGCTCAGTAGAGACTGGGTACACTGGACGGACTCGCCGAGAACTCCCAGATGGTATTATACCTTACGTCAGATGGCAGTTCTCTGGTGACACTGGTACAGAGTAGTCTGTTGACCCGAGATCGTCATAGAGTCTTGTGTGGTTCCCACTGTGCTTTGATTTCCATCTTACCACGTCCAAGAGGGCGTGCAAAACGGTGGTTTTTGGGTACAGTCCCGAATCACATGGAGGCAATGAGCGATAGGAGGGGATTCGTCTCTCCCGGTATAGGGAGTTGATGTTGCGCTGTGTTCGATTGGCTAAAACCGGAAATCCCTGGCCAGGGTTGCTGAAATATACTGGTAAGTATTACCAGTAGTTTCTCGAACTGTTATAGACCTCATATCGACACGACTTATTGAGCTATTGGGGTCTGACGTTTACCACCCCTAGGCGAGATATGCGACATATCAGACGACGAGACCGGACTGTACGGTAGTGTTACTGGTTGGATTCACTGGAGTGTGAACGGGCTTGCTCGTCGATCTTCAGATCGCTCAATACCCGGGTGGCCGTTATGTTTAGCAGACCGCTTGCGGCTTGTGGGTGTTTGATATGACCATCGCCTGCTGCCGGCGTATTGACGAGTCTTTAGAGTCCTACACAGAGGTTTCCTGGCTCAAGCGAAATGAAATAGGAGCGCATATGAGATATGTGCGGGACCGAGAATAATGCGTGTATGTGATACCGTATTCTATTCTCGCGATGAATGTGTCGAATGGTTGTATGCGATATAACCTAGTTATCGAATCAAGGATTGATTCGATAAGCCGATACATTGGATACTAGCCGGTTATATGCGATATGACCGGATCATTGAATCAAGTGTTGATTTAATGATTTAATGTATAATTATATATTTGATATATTACTTTGCATTAACTAGTATCGGTTCACTTTAAATGGATTTTCTCGCTCGGATGTGCGCATTATATATGTGATATGATTTTGTGCACATGCTTGTATCATATTTGATGATACATGTATACTTGGTTAAGTGTAAAGAATTAAACCATGGTTAAAATAATGATTAGGGTTTTGCTTATCCATTACATATTTGTTCATTTATTCATTTTATTCATTTTGGAAATAATATGAAAAGAATGGTGGCTTTTATTGTTGTTTTGTTGAAGCTTCATGAAGCTTTGACCTAGTCCACCATTCTTGTCTTTTGCTTAACCCTAACCATCATTACTAACCATGGTCTATTCTCTACACTTAACTAAGGTTAAGAATATGATAAGAATCATTTTTCTTTTTCAATTATTCTAACACTTATCATATTCTTCATCTTCTTCTTCTTCTTCACTTCAAGAAAAAGCTTGAAAGCTTTAATGGCAAAGTGAGAAAAAGAGTGAGAAATCCAATTCTAAAGTGAACCCACTTCCTATTTCTTCATCCTCTACCTCTTGCCAAGTAGTAGAGTGTGTTTCCTTCACAAGTTTTCTAGACTTGGTGAAGTTGGAGCTTGATCTAGCGATGCCTCGACGTAGATCATCTTCGGCACGTCGTCGATGACCTAGCCCGCTCTTTCTCCGTTGAAGCCGACGCTAGAGCCCGGATTTTGATTTGGACAGCGGAGAGGACTTCATCACGGAGCCGAGGAGGTGGAGGATCGGATCTACAAAGGTTGTATTTTCGTTCTTGTAGTTAATTTGTTAACTAGTTGCATGATTCGCCTAGACATCTAGCCAACGATCCGTAGTCTAGGGTTTCTCGGCACCGTAAAATTTGAAATTGGCATGGTTGATGCCTTGTGAGACCTTTTGGGAGTGCCTAGGAACCCTACAGTGGTATCAGAGCCAAGCTAGAGCCTTAGGCGAAGTCTAGACGATGTTTGAAACCCGATCGAACCGAAAACCCAACCCGGAAAATGCTCTCTGTACTTTTTCTAAAATCGTGGTTTTTTCCAGATTAAAAATATGCAGAAAAACCAGCAGAGATATCTAAGAGTTACGGTGAATTTTGATGACCTAATTCCATTATTCCGCCGCGGATCCGCGGCACGAGCATGGCTCGTGCAGCGCATCCGCGGTCATTTTGTCGTATTGTTCATCGAAATTTGCACCATAATCAATAATAGTCAGTGCTGGTTTTCCTGGGAATATTTTAATATTTATTCCAGAGTTTTATTTTCTGGGTTGATTTGGGGATTCGGTGGTTCGATCGGATTATCAGATTTTGTCTATTTGGCTTTCCGGATAATTTTTGAATATGTTAAAAAGTTCGACCGGATATAAATACCCAATTTTTCCCCTGTCGGGAAATTTCCAAGTGTTGAATTTTTCCGTAGTTTAACGACGTGCTAAGTAGTGCAAGTAACGCGATGGTCCCTCTAGAAGACAACAAACCTTAACTCGATTATGTGACCGTCTTGAACTGCCCTTTGAACCTTTGGGTTTGGGGCAGTACGGCGTGCCACATGTGAGGCGTTGGTTTGACCCTTCTACGGCTGGACCGTTGGTACTGAGGCACGAACTGAATGTTGTTAGACTTGTTTCATGTGATGAGCTGTATCGGGAAAACTTGGGTGTTCGACTGTTCGATCGGAAAGTTTAACATTTTCTATTTATCTGGAATGGGATACAATAATTGGAATTCACAATTAGTTATGAGATAACTGAATGAATGTTATAAACATAGCATTTTAGTCTCACTTGATCGGTTGCCACGGAATTTTGATGTGATCAAAAGTCCGTCGTAATCACGTAGCGTACGCGGATTCTCGCCGGGTAAACTTAATAGACAGCCTCGTTCCATAGCCCCGACCAAGTGACTGTAGGAGAACCCCGTCGCCGAAAGCATCCGTCCGGGTGCTCGCGGCAGCGGTGTTCCGCCTTGGTACACTTCGTCGACGGCGTCGGGGGTGCGGCCGCCTACTAAAGTTTGCGACGAGCATTCGATCAGGATGTCGGGAATCTTGTTGAATTGCCCGACTTAATATTGAAAAGTGTTTTCGATTTTGAGACTAAAATGCGGGGTTTATAATTGTTGGGCATGCGATGTCTAAGAAATTCATTTGGTCAGGCATGCGATGTCTGAGGTGATTGCGGATTCCAACTGTTGTAGTTTTACACTTTTTTTTTCTGTGACCGTAAGTGTAATATGTGATATCGCCGGTTTCGTTGCTATATGTCAACGACAATTGGGATACGCATATTTACTTACGTTGATGACATGTGATGTTATGTGTTGCTGGATATGTTATATTGGATCGTCGTGTTTGAATAGCCGGGGTTTTTTATGTGAGATGAGTGTTTTCATTTTCATTCATGTAAAAATCTGTATGTAATATTCTTTTATTGGGGCACTTCCAGGTTGCAGAAGTTGTCACCCTTTGTATATTATTTACTTTTCCGCACTAGGATAGACCCAAGGAGGGGAGCACAAGTAACCGGGTTCTGGAGTCCAGTGGGAGAGCAACTCGAGGAGTCGAGTCCGGGTCTCCTAACTCTAGAATTGGTAGGGTTGCTTGCCGCTCTCGTAGGGGTCTAGGGGTATGGGTTTGGTTATTCATCACGACCGTGGAATCCGTGTTTTATACTGGCTCGTATTGAAAACACGGACGTCCTAGTATATCTAATATTTCATATGTTTCTTTTGCTGCGATATCTGTGATGTGATCATGTGATGTTCTGTGATAGATACAGTATATAGTATATATGATATATTATATAGGCGTTACTTATGTTTTACACCCGCGCTAGCCCTGCCCCGCTCTGCCGTTAGTTACCTAACCTAACGGTGCATGAGGGGACATCGAGGCGAATGCGGATGGCATAAGTGTACGTCGTATTTATCTGTGATGTTTAGGTACTTAAATGATGGGACTTCATTAATGTGATTAATGAAATAAAAGAAACCTATTATGTTGTAGAATCGAATTTCAAAATAAAACAGGTAGCTACAGTTCTTGCTTTGCATAGCGGTATATGTGATATATCCTGCACCTTATTCGATGAGGAAAGGACCGAGATCCCTTCACCGGGAGTGACTCCTTTAGCAATAACTGGCAGATGCTACACACTCGGTTTGTCTTTTGATTGCTTTTAAGTGTTTTTGCTTTGCACAGTGATATATATGATATATCCCGCACCTCATTCGACGAGGAAAGGACCGACGATCCCTTCACCGGGAGTGACTCCTTTAGCAAAACTAGAAAAGCCTCAAAGACACTCCATTTCAAAATTCATTCGATCCTACAACGATATCAAGTTCATTACACAATAGGTTTTCAGAAAAACCTGTCGTAGCCCTCCGTCATTTCAGATAAGTACTAGTTAGTATTCGTGCTGCGGTTGTTTGGCATGTGTCAAGGCGTAGTGTACGGTAGCTAACTAGTGCTTATCTGCTAGCATACGATGCGATTGGATTAGGGTATTCGTACGGCGTTGTTTGGCATGCGTCAAGGGTCGTGCGGGTGGGTTTAATTCAATCAAGAAATGTACGGGTTGAACTTGACTAGCAGATTATGGGTTGTTTGGTATGCGTCAAGGTCATAGCGAGCTAGGGGAAAAATATTATCGGGAATTTCAAGTGTTGAAATTTGCAATGAGATTGCATACCTTCTATGAGATAGTTGGATCCCGATACCCGCTGCGAGTAAGAGTTACTCCTGGGAGAGTTTTACACATTACAATTAGCCGATCAAGTAGGTGTCTAGAAAGGTGTCAACGGGGTTATGCCTCTGGGAAAACGAGGTTTACATTAATTAGGTTCGTGCGAAAGCACGGGGGTCCTCCCTCAAAGTACCGACACTGGCCTGGCTGAAAGATTGGCGAACTTGTAGTGTGTAATTAATCCCGGCTAGTCTTTCCTTTTAGGGTTTGAAGGAAGATTTGATAAAAAGCAGTGGGAGCCATCCTGATTAGATAAAATAAATAACCAATCTATTCTTGAAAGAGCGCACGCTGAGTGTTTTCTTCTCTCTCTCTCTCCTGGTAGCGACCATATCACGCCTTAATCAAGATAATAATACGGATATTTGACCAAACCCGCTTGTTATACTGAGCTGGGGAACGTTGGTCCCGCTCCAACTTATAATTGTTATAAGACAGAGCAGGAAATTGGGGAATACCAGATTTCCTGTGCCGCCCAAACGAAGAGAGTGCATGCTGATGCATCATCTTCGGGTGTGTTCATTACAGAGAACTGTTTCTCAGTATCCTTTACGTCCAGGGTATGTGATACCAGATCGGGATCCCAGATATGTAATCTGTTACATAGCGCTACAGAAAGGTAGAGAACTGAGAACGGGTGATAAGTTTCATGAGACAGAAAACGGGGCAAGTGTTGCAGCCAAGTCTGTTGGTCACTGTCACCCTGTATTACAAATACATTGATTCTGAACGAATATTATTAGATACCGAACCTGATATACAAAATCATATCAGTCTCTTTATTAGTAAAGAAATGATAAAATTTTGTATTAATGGATAATGTTTTGAACATTTCCTATATCAAAAGTTGATCGGTTCAGGCACGTTATCTAAAAGCATTGATGTTCTAAATCAAACTACAGTTCTTTAGTATACGGAACACACACAAGAGGAAGAGTTCGGAAATGAACGAATCCTTCTTGAGGTATTGTAGACTAGGTCATATCAATGCGACCTGACTAGCTGAAGTTACATGAAGATGCATATTTAAATCAGTTTGAATTTACATCTTATGAAACTTGCCAGTCATGTCACAGAGATAAGATGACCATAGCTCCGTTTACTGGAAACAGAGAAAGAGTTAGTGAACTCTTGGGATGATACATGTTGATGTATGTAGGTCCCCTGTCTACACATGCCTGGACTGGTTCTTTATACTTCATTATGTTCTCTGATGATCTTTCGAGTTTCAGACCTATGTTCCTGTTGAAACACAAGTCCGAACCTTTTGAGATATTCACAGAATATAAGTTAGAAGTAGAGAACCAATACGGGTATAAGTATTATGTCCTTTGATGAAATCAAGGAGAAGAATACTTGAGCACGGAAATCCTGGACTATTCTAAAAGAGAATGAGATTCTCTCTCAGCATTACTCCTCCGTATACACCATAGCACGATGGTATATCGGGGCAGAACAAACACACCCTATATGATAAGGTGTGCTCTATGATGAGTACTACTGAGTTACCTTTTTCCTTTTGGGAGTTATGCACTTGAGAAGTTGCATACCTATTGAATAGGGTTTCAATCAAATCAGTAGCCTACCACTTCATATGTGATATGACAAGGGAAGAGCCCATCTCTTAAGTCAGTTAAGATTTGGGGTTGTCCGGCCTATGTCTAAAAGCAAAATCCGGACAAGCTCGAGGCAAATACTGTTATGTAGAACTGGAATCGTTCCAGCTGTACAAACTACAGATGATGATTTGATAGAACCAAAGGATTCAATAGTAACCAACGAACTTCAGCCTCTCCGCGGATCTAGTAGGGTTCCTCACCCACCTGAGAGATACTTCGGTTTCTCTATGACAGTGGGAGCGAGGATTGCATCATGAGATGATGGCCCAACTAGTTTCGAGCTGGCCATCAGGAGTGTGACTCTGTAAGAATGGCTGGATGCTTATCGATCTGTGATGGAATCCTTATACACCAACAAAGTATGGACTTTAGTTGCTATATCTGAAGGGTTAAATCCCCATCAGGAGCAAGTATATCTTGAGAAGATTACTTGGTGTAGATGGAAAAGTTGAGACTTTCAAAGCTAGACTTGTTAAAGGTTTTCGTCATTGACCAGGCATGGATAATGATGAAACCTTTTCAAGTAGCTATGCTTAAGTCCATCCAGATCCTACTTGCCACGGCTACACACCATGAGTACGATATCTGGCGGTTGGGTGTCATGACTGCCTTTCTAAATAAAGTTTTAGAAGAGTGCGTCTATAAGTACACAGCCAGAGGGCCTCGTAGACAGTGGGAGCAGCGGAAACGCGAGCAAGATGTTTTATATGATAAAGCAGGCATCGCGGAGTTGGAACGTCTGTTTTGATGTAGTAGTCAAAGAGTTTGACTTCATTAAAATGGTAGATGAACCTTGTATATACAAAAAGGTAGTAGGGAGTATGGTGGCGATCCTCGTAGAGTACGTGGATGACATACTCCTGATAGGGAAGGAGTTTCCTATGCTACGCTCGATCAATCTCCGCTTATCACAATGATTCTCCACATAGGATCAAAGTGATACCTACTAAATCCTGGGTTTTGGATCTATGAGATAGATCTAAATGGATATTAGGATACTCACTAGTTGTAGTGAGACGGTATCAATTGATCCTGGGAAGAATCACTGGAAGTGTTCCAGGGTGATAATGACGACTGAGTGTCAGTCACAGGCATTGTCTTTACCCTCAGTAAAGGGACGGTATGTTGGAAGAGTTCCAAGCTAGATACCGTGACATACTAGACGATAAAGGCAGGATACATCGCTACTTAAGATGCTACCAAAGAGGCAGTCTGGGTGTATATTAGTTCATAAGATGAACTTTGTTCCTCCCATTGTGTGACAATGGAGTTGTGGCTTATGCCAAGGAACGCCGGTCCCATCAGTGATCCAGACATATTCTAAGGCAGTATCACCTGATCATGGAGATGGTTGATCTCCAAGGAGATCGAGGTTAGGAGAGTAGACTCAGAGGACAACACAGCGGATCCACTCACAAAGGCCTGTTCCCAGAGAGAGATTTTTATGGGATGGTTGAGTATGAGATACTACAACCACTGCTATCAGATGGCCCTAGTGCAAGTGGGAGATTGTTAGTTATATGTATGCCCTAGAGGCCATTACTATACATAGGATGTATAATGTAGTGGATGCTGAGACATATATAGGGAGGACTTTCTTGCTCGACATGATAGTATGCTATCTGGTTGCTCTTTACCTTAACGTGTATACTGATTGTCTCTCTGTTACATGTTGGTAAAGCCCCTAGGATGTGTACTTGACTACCTGGACTATGATGCGGATCATACTAGTGGGGACATGGTAGTCCATAAGTACATCCATCAAAGTCCCTAGTCGTGGGTGTATCGAGACGGGGCATCGATATACCAGAGTAGACTAGCGTATACCTTCTCGACCCATACAGATGGGCGATGGATGATCCCATATTCATTGGTGTTTGACATCAAAGATGATATACGGGTGCTCAGTAGAGACTGGGTACACTGGACGGACTCGCCGAGAACTCCCAGATGGTATTATACCTTATGTCAGATGGCAGTTCTCTGGTGACACTGGTACAGAGTAGTCTGTTGACCCGAGATCGTCATAGAGTCTTGTGTGGTTCCCACTGTGCTTTGATTTCCATCTTACCACGTCGAAGAGGGCGTGCAAAATGGTGGTTTTTGGGTACAGTCCCGAATCACATGGAGGCAATGAGCGATAGGAGGGGATTCATCTCTCCCGGTATAGGTAGTTGATGTTGCGCTGTGTTCGATTGGCTATAACCGGAAATCCCTGGCCAGGGTTGCTGAGATATACTGGTAAATGTTACCGGTAGTTTCTCGAACTGTTATAGACCTCATATCGACACGACTTATCGAGCTATTAGGGTCTGACGTTTTCCACCCCTAGGCGAGATATGCGACATATCAGACGACGAGACCGGACTGTACGGTAGTGTTACTGGTTGGATTCACTGGAGTGTGAGCGGGCTTGCTCGTCGATCTTCAGATCGCTCAATACCCGGGTGGTCGTTACGTTTAGCAGACCGCTTGCGGCTTGTGGGTGTTTGATATGATCATCGCCTGCTGCCGGCTTATTGACGAGTCTTTAGAGTCCTACACAGAGGTTTCCTGGCTCAAGCGAAACGAAGTAGGAGCGCATATGAGATATGTGCGGGACCGAGAATAATGCGTGTATGTGATACCGTATTCTATTCTCGCGATGAATGTGTCGAATGGTTGTATGCGATATAACCTAGTTATCGAATCAAGGATTGATTCGATAAGCCGATACATTGGATACTAGCCGGTTATATGCGAGATGACCGGATCATTGAATCAAGTGTTGATTTAATGATTTAATGTATAATTATATATTTGATATATTACTTTGCATTAACTGGTATCGGTTCACTTTAAATGGATTTTCTCGCTCGGATGTGCGCATTATATATGTGATATGATTTTGTGCACATGCTTGTATCATATTTGATGATACATGTATACTTGGTTAAGTGTAAAGAATTAAACCATGGTTAAACTAATGATTAGGGTTTTGCTTATCCATTACATATTTGTTCATTTATTCATTTTATTCATTTTGGAAATAATATGAAAAGAATGGTGGCTTTTATTGTTGTTTTGTTGAAGCTTCATGAAGCTTTGACCTAGTCCACCATTCTTGTCTCTTGCTTAACCCTAACCATCATTACTAACCATGGTCTATTCTCTACACTTAACTAAGGTTAAGAATATGATAAGAATCATTTTTCTTTTTCAATTATTCTAACACTTATCATATTCTTCATCTTCTTCTTCTTCTTCACTTCAAGAAAAAGCTTGAAAGCTTTAATGGCAAAGTAAGAAAAAGAGTGAGAAATCCAATTCTAAAGTGAACCCACTTCTTATTTCTTCATCCTCTACCTCTTGCCAAGTAGTAGAGTGTGTTTCCTTCACAAGTTTTCTAGACTTGGTGAAGTTGGAGCTTGATCTAGCGATGCCTCGACGTAGATCATCTTCGGCACGTCGTCGATGACCTAGCCCGCTCTTTCTCCGTTGAAGCCGACGCTAGAGCCCGTATTTTGATTTGGACAGCGGAGAGGACTTCATCACGGAGCCGAGGAGGTGGAGGATCGGATCTACAAAGGTTGTATTTCCGTTCTTGTAGTTAATTTGTTAACTAGTTGCATGATTCGCCTAGACATCTAGCCAACGATCCGTAGTCTAGGGTTTCTCGGCACCGTAAAATTTGAAATTGGCATGGTTGATGCCTTGTGAGACCTCTTGGGAGTGCCTAGGAACCCTACAGAGGTGAACCCTCTAGAAGAACAAAACCTTAACTCGATTTTATGACCGTCAAAACCGTCACTGAACCTTAGGGTTTGTAATGGTTTAGCGGTGCCACATGTGAGGCGTTGGTTGACCCTTCTATGGCTGGTTCACTATTACTATGGCATGTGATGGATACTTCTAAACTACGCTCAAGTGTTGAGCATTTGGGAAACTTTGGGTGTTTGTTGATTCGATCGGAATGTTTAACATCGTCTAGCTTTTTCTGTAATGAGATAAAATATGTGGAATTCATACAGTTAGGCATGAAATGCGAAATATGTGATATTTCAGATTTATGATGTCTAAGAAGATTGTGGATTCCAAATGTTGAAGTTTTACATTTTCTTTTCTGTGACCGTAAGTGTAATATGTGGTTTATCGCTGGTTTCATTGCTATACATCAACGACAATTGGGATATGCATATTTACTTTCGTTGATGACATGTGATGTTATGTGTTGCTGTGATATGTTATATTGGATCGTCGTGTTCTGAATAGCCGGGGGTTTTATGTGAGATGAGAGTTTTTATTTTCATTCATGTAAAATTCATTTGTATGTAATATTCTTTTATTGGGGCACTTCCGGGTTGAGGATGATCTCACCATTGTATATTATTTACTTTTCCGCATTATGATAGACCTAAGGTGGAGAGCACAAACAGCCAGGTTCTGGGGTCCAGTGGGAGGCCATCTCGAGGAGTCGAGACCGGGTCTCCTAACCCTAGAATTGGTAGGGTTGCTTTCCGCTCTCGTAGGGGTCTAGGGATGTGGGTTTGGCTATTCATCGCGACCGTAGAATCCGTATTTTATACAGGCTCAAAATAAAATACGAACCTCTTAGTATATCCAATATTTCATATGCTTCTTCTGCTGCAATATTCTGTGATGAGATCATATTACTGCCTGAGACAAATGCTTATACTATATATATATGATGATATATAAATATTACTGCTTTCGTTTCTTCTATGATGCTTAGGAAGCATAATTGATGGGATTCATTAATGAGATTAATGAAAGAAAAGAAACCTAAAAGATGTTGTAGAATTAAATTTACAAAAAGGGTAGCTTTAGCTTTGCTTTGCATAGCGGTATTCCTTGTAGAATATCCAGCACCTTATTCGATAAGGAAAGAGCCGAGATCCCTTTACGGGGAGTGACCTATTTAGCAATACTAGCAGATACTACAAACTTACGGTTTAGTTTTTTATAGCTTCTATAGTTCTTGCTTTGCACAGCGGTATTTATGAAATATCCTGCACCTTATTCGATGAGGAAAGAGCCGAGATCCCTTCACCGAGAGTGACCTCTTTAGCGAAACTAGAAAAGCCTAAAAAACATTCCTTTTCAAAATCACTTATTTCTACAACGATATCAAGTTCATTACGCTCATGGTTTTCTGAAAAAACTGCTTAGCCCTCCGTCATTTTAGATAGATACTACTTAGTATTCGTGCTACGTTTGTTGGCCTGCGTCGAGGCATAGTGTGCGGTAGCTAACTAGTGCTTATCTGTAACATGAGATGTGATTGGATTAGGGTAGTCGTACGACTTTGTTGGCCTGCGTCAAGGGTCATGCGGGTGGGTTTAGTTCAATCAAGAAATGTACGGGTTGAACTTGACTAGCGGACTGTGGTTTGTTGGCCTGCGTCAAGGTCACAGCACGCTAGGGGTAAAAGCATTATCAGGAATTTCAAGTATTGAAATTTGCAATGAGATTGCATACCTCCTATGAGATAGTTGGATCCTAATACCCACTGCGAGTAAGATTTACTCCTAGGAGAGTTTTATACAGGAAAATTATCCGATCAAGTAGGTGTCTAGAAAAGTGTTAATGGGGTTATGCCTCTGGGAAATTGAGGTTTATTTTAATTAGGTCCGTATGAAAGCACGGGGAACCTCCCTCAAAGTACCAACACTGACTTGGCTGAAAGATTGGCGAACATATAAAGTGTAATTAATCCCGGCTAGTCTTACCTTTTAGGGTTTGAAGGAAGATTTGATGAAAACAGTGGGAGCCATCCTGATTAGATAAGATAATAACCAATCTAATCTTACAAGAGCATACGTTGAAGTGTTTCCTTCTCTCTCTCTCCAGATAGCGACCATGTCAGGACTTAATTAAGATAATAATATGGATGTATTGACTGAACCCGCTTATTATACTGACCAGGGAACGTTGGCCCCGCTCCAACTTATAATTGTTATAAGTCCGAGCAGGAAATAGGAGAATATCTAGATTCTCACGCCGCCCAAACGAAGAATAAGCATGCTGATGCATCTTCTTCGGGTGTGTTTGTTATCGAGAACTGTTTCTCAGTTCACTCTACGTCCTAGGTATTAGATCAGGATCCCACATATGTAATATGTTACATGGGCTAAGGAAAGGTAGGGAACTAGGAGAGGGTGATCATTCCGTAAGAGTAGGGAATGGTGCAGATGTTGCAGCCAAAACAGTTGGCGAATATCACCTTGTATTACCAAATGGTAATACATTGATTCTGAACGAATGCTATTACATTCTGACCCTGATATGCAATCTTATATCAGTTTCTTTATTAAGTAAAGAGGGATATATTTTATAGTACAGGATTATGTTATGAATATCTTCCTAAATCAAAAGTTGATTGGATCAGGCTCGTTAAATAATGGCATATATGTTCTAAATCAAACTACTGTTCTTAATGTACAGAACACACACAAGAGGAAGAGTTCAGAAATGAACGAATCCTTCTTGTGGCATTGTAGACTAGGTCATATCAATGCGACACGACTAGCTAAGTTGCATAAGGATGGATATTTGAATCCGTTTGAATTTTCATCTTATGACACTTGCAAGTCATGTCTCAAAGGCAAGATGACCAAAACTTCGTTTAGTGGATACGGAGAAAGAGTTACGGAACTCTTGGGACTGATACATAGTGATGTATGCGGTCCTATGTCTACACATACCAGGAATGGTTCATCGTACTTCATTACATTCACTGACAATCTCTCAAGATACAGACATATATTCCTGTTGAAACACAAGTCTGAAACTTTTGAGAAATTCAGAGAATATAAGAACGAAGTAGAGAACCAAACAGGTAAAAGTATTAAGATCCTTCAATCTGATCGAGGAGGAGAATACTTGAGCAATGAGTTCCTGGACTATCTAAAAGAGAATGGGATTCTCTCTCAGCTTACTCCTCCTTATACGCCATAACACAACGGTGTATCAGAGCGGAGGAATCACACCCTATTAGATATGGTGCGCTCTATGATGAGCACCGCTGAGTTGCCTATTTCTTTCTAGGGGTATGCACTGGAGACAGCTATAGACCTATTGAATATGGTTCCCTCCAAATCTATACCAACCACTCCATATGAGATATGGAAAGGAAAGAGACCATATCTTAATTATGTTAAAATATGGGGTTGTCCGGCATATGGGAAAACACAGAATCCGGACAAGCTCGGTGCAAGGTCTTTTCTGTGTAAGTTTATTGGATATCCCAAACATTCACGCAGGTATATCTTCTACCACACTGAGGAACAAAAGGTGTTTGTTTCTTGACATGCCACCTTTTTAGAAAAGGAAGTTTTCGAAAAAGAAATTAGTGGCAAGGAGGTAGATTTGGAAGAGGTTCCAGCTATATAAACTATGACAGAAGATTTGGTTGAACCAGAGGATTCAGTAGTTCCCGACGAACCTCAACCGCTCCGCCGATCTAGTAGGGTTCCTCATCCACCAGAGAAATACTACGGTTTTCTCATCGATGGTGGGAGCGAGAATTGCATCATGGAAGATGTGACCCGACTAGTTTCGAGCAGGCCGTCACGAGTGGGGACTCTGTGAAATGGCTGGATGCAATGCGATCTGAGATGGAATCCATGTACACCAACAAAGTATGGACTTTGGAAGTTGCTCCTGAAGGGGTAAAACCCATTAGGAGCAAATGGATCTTTAAGAAGAAACTTGGTGTAGATGGAAAAGTTGAGACTTTCAAAGCTAGAATTATTGCAAAGGGTTTTCGTCAACGACCAGGTGTAGATTATGACGAAACCTTTTCTCCAATGGCTATGCTTAAGTCCATCTGGATCCTGCTTTCCATTGCTGCATACCATGACTACAAAATCTGGCAGATGGATGTTAAGACCGCCTTTCTAAATGGTGATTTAGAGGAGTGCGTGTACATGACTTAGCCAGAGGGCTTCGTAGATAGTGGGAGCAGCGGAAAGGTGTGCAAGCTGCTTAAATCCATCTACGGGTTAAAGCAGGTATCGCGGAGTTGGAACATCTGTTTTGATGTTGTAGTCAAAGAGTTTGACTTCATCAAGAACATAGATGAACCTTGTATTAAGATCTATATAGATAGATCTAAATGGATACTGGAATTTTCCCAATCCAGGTACATTGACACCATACTAAAGAGGTTTAGTATGGAAGAATCCAAGCGTGGGAACCAACCCACGATTTCTGGACTCACTCTCTCCAAAGAGATGTCTCCTAAGACTGATTTGGAAAGAGCTCGCATGCAAGGGATACCCTATGCTTCGGCAGTAGGCTCTATTATGTACGCGATGCTATGTACTAGACCCGATATAGCATACTCACTAAGTGTAGTGAGTAGGTATCAAGCAGATCCTGGAGAGAGTCACTGGACAGCTGTGAAGAACATTCTTAAGTACTTAAGAAAGACTAAGGAGATGTTCTTGGTGTATGGTAACGGAGAACTCCAGGTGGAGTCCTTTACCGATTCGAGCTTCCAGAGTGATAAGGACGACTCTAAGTCGCACCTGGGATTTGTCTTTACTCTCAATGGAGGGGCGGTATGTTGGAAGAGTTCCAAACAGGAAACCGTAGCAGACTAGACGATGGAGGCTGAATACATCGCTGCCAACGATGCTGCCAAAGAGGCTGTCTGGATGAAGTTGTTCATCACTGAACTTGGTGTGGTTCCATCCATTGAGCATCCAATACCTTTGTATTGTGATAACAATGGAGCTGTGGCTTTGGCCAAGGAACCCAGGTCCCATCAGAAGTCCAGACATATTCTGAGGCGGTATCATCTGATCCGGGAGATAGTTGATCGCCGTGAGATCGAGGTCAGGAGAGTTGACACAAAGGACAACACTGCGGATCCACTCACGAAGGCCATACTCTAGATACAATTTGAGAGACTCTTCGGGATGTTGGGTATGAGATACTACAACAGCTGGCCTTAGTGCAAGTGGGAGATTGTTAGTTATATATATGCCCTAGAGGCCATTGTTGTACATATGATGTATATTATAGTGGATGCTTGGATATATATATACAGAGGACTTTCTTGCTCAATATGATAGTATGCTATCTGGTTTTACTTTGTCTTAACATGTTGACTTATATCGGTTTACTGTCTTGCTCTCACATGTTGATAAAGCCCTTGGGATATATACTTGACTACTAGGACTATGATGAGATCATACTAATGGGGCCAGGGTAGTCAACGAGTACATCCTATAACTGTTCCTAGTTGAGGGTGTATCGAGACAGGGCATCGATACACCAGAGTAGACTAGCGTATACGCATCTTGACCCCATATAATGGGCGATGGATGATCCCATATCTATTGGTGTTTGACATCAAAGATGGTGTACGGCTGCTCAGTGGAGACTGGGTACACTGAACGGACTCACCGAGAACTCCTAGATGGATTTATACCTATCGTCAGATAGCAGTTATCTGGTGACACTGGTACAGGTTAGTCTGTAGATCCGAGATCGTCATAGAGTCTTGTGTGATTCCCACTGTGCTTTGATTTCCAACTTACCACATCTAAGAGGGCATGCAAAACGGTGGCTTTTGGGTAGAGTCCCAAATCATATGGAGGCAATGAGCGATAGGAAGGGTTTCGTCTCTCCCGGTATAGGGAGTTGATGTTGTGCTGTGTTCGATTGGTTATAACTGGAAGTCCCTAACCAGGGCTGATATGGAGTGCTACTGGTAGGTGTTATCAGTAGTTTCTCGACGTGTTATGAGCCTTACATCGACATAACTTATCGGTTACTAGGGTCTGACGTTTACCACCTCTAGACTTGATATGCGACATATCAGACGAAGAGATCGAACTGTACGGGAGTGTTACTGATTGGATTCACAGGAGAATGTACAGGCTTGATTGTTGAGCTTCTGATCGCTCAATACCTGGGTGGATGTTACGTTTAGCTGACCGCTTACAGCTTGTGGGTGTTTGATATGATCATCACCTACTGCCGGCGTATTGACGATTCTTTAGAGTCCGACACAGAGGTTTCCTGGCTCAGGCAAAACGGAGTAGGAGAACATATGTGATATGTGCGGGACCGAGACTAATGTGATATGAGATACCGTATTCTATTCTCGCTATATGTGATATCGACCGGGTATATGTGATATAGTCGGGTTATCGGATCAAGTGTTGATTCGATAAGATGGTACGTGTTATATTAGTCGGTTGTATGTTAATATAGCCGGGTTATCGGATCAAGTGTTGATTCGATAAATCAATGTATAATTATATATGTGATATATTATGTTACATTAACTAATATAAGCTCGCTTTATTGATTCTTTTTCTCACTTGGATAATATATTGATGTATATGTGTTATATGTTAATTGTATTATTTTCCTTTGTTGCATTATATATTATATATGTGATATATAATATTGTAACATATTAGGGTTACAAATGCAATTAGGGTTTTGAGATTAAACCATGCTAGGGTTTCAATTAGGGTTAACATTCATTTTAGGTTAATTCTAAATGCTGGATTTAAAATGAGATATTTTGGAAGTGTTGACTTAGTCTACCATTTAGATAATATCTAGATATTTATTAACCCAACCATTGAACCCTAGCCTATGGTTTATTCTCTACATAGGTTAAGCTTCTCATTCTTAACCTTGGTTTCATTTCTAACCTCACACAACAATTCATTATTCATTACAAATGCTTTCTTCTTCTTCTTCCTCTTTGGAAAAAGCTTTCTAGCTTTTTGTGTTGTGATGTTTTAAAGTGAGAAATTGAAAACAAAAGAGAGCAAAATTCCTACTTCATCATTCTCATCTATTCTAGCCACTTAGATTAGGGTGTTCACTTCACTAACACCTCATTAGAGAAGTGTGATCTTGGGTTAGTGTTGCATCAAGGTAAATCATCTTTGAAAAGGAAGACTTTAAGTAAGATGCCTCATTCATCTCATGGAGCCTCTCTAGAGTCCGGGTTCATGATGATTGCAGCGAAGGGACCTCAACTCGGAGCTTATGAAGCTAAGGAACAGATTACAAAGGTTGTAATCCTTAACTCTTAGAAGTAAAGTTGTTTACTTCGATATTTTGTTTGATTCTCTAGTTAAAGATCTTGTGTTTGGGTTATCTAGAATGGAAAAAATTTAAACTTGGTATGGATGATACCTTCCGAAACCTTGCTGCCGTTGTAGGTATCCCAACTAAAACCTGTTTGCACGACTCCTTTGAGCCATGGTAGGGTAGTAATCAAAGCACAGTGGGAACTCACACGAGGCAAATGACGATCTCAGGTCGACAGACTAACCTATATACATGTCACCTGGGAACTGCTATCTGAAAATAGGTTTTATACCAACTAGCAGATTCCCGGCGAGTCCGTCCAGTGTACTCATAACCCAATGAGCACCTGTATGCTATCTTAGGTGAACAACTAATACCAATGGCTTGTGAGACTGGGCCACCGCCCCTCGTCGGGGTCTCGATCAGTATAAACTAGTCTACTCTGGTGTATCGATGCCCAGTCTCAAAACTTCTACGACTAGGGACATTTAAGGATTTGCTTATAGACCACCCAGCTCCCACGTATATGATCGCCATCATAATGCTGGTAGTCAAGCATAAATCCTATGGGCTCTATCAATATGTAATAGTGATCTGTAATACCACCTGAAGCATGTACATGATGATAAAGACAAACCAGATAGCATACTATCATCTCGAGTAAGACTGTTCTATCGGTATAGGTCCTCCCTCAATCATCACAATCGCGTGTATGCGATTCAATAATTGACTTGAGGGCACTATAGCCAACAATGTGGGCTGCCGTCACTGCCCGTTTGTATATTATTTATTTGGGGCACTACCGGGTTGAGGTCGATATCACCCTTGTACTTATTTTCTTTTCTGTACTAGTATTACCCCGCGGTGGAATGCATGAATAGCCGGGTTCTAGAGGGAAATGGGCCCGCATCTCATGGCTTTGAAAAGGAGGGGGCTCAATCTAGAATTGGCGGGCTATTCGCTGCACTCGTAGGGGGTATAGGTTGACCTAAGGAGGGGTGCTCAAGTTACTGAATTCCGTGAAGTGCCGGGTGGCCCATTCACTTTGATGAAAGGGGTTGTCTCACTTCTGGTTTTTGCTGGTAACTTGCCGCGCTCGTAGGGGTCTAGGTTTTCATTGCACAGGCTATCCACACTGTAAGTCGACGTTAGACACCCTATATGATGCGGGGAGGCGGAATAGGTAAAACAATCATTTTGTTTAAACTAACATCGACTAACTTTACAGATCTTTGCCAAACCCTAACTAACAACAACATAGGAGGGATTAGCTACTATGAAAGAAGATTATACCTAATGAATCAAGTCCTTCTTGTTCTCGTTGACCACCTCCTCGTCGGCCTCCTCTTTGTGATAGAAGATCCACCCGAGAGCTACTTCTCCAAGCTTAACCTCACACTTGAGGTAACTAGGTAACAAAGAGTGCTAATCAAAGCAACCTAAAGGATATAGAATAGGATTAGGGATCTATAGGTCTTACTAACCCTAGGATCTCAACACATGAGAGGATTAGGGTTAGGCTTTGAAGAGAGAGAGCTTGAGGAGAGAGAAGGTGAGAGTGAGAATGATCTTGGAAAAATATCTCATTGTGAATATATGAAGCATAAGATATTTATTAAATGAATAACAAATAAAAATATCATCATGCTTCATTAACTCACCTTGTGTGATTCATCCCATGAGTCATTAAGCCATAAATGCATCATTAACTCCTATGGATGAATCACACCATGAGTCATTAAACCAATTAATGCAAATGCCAGCTTACCCTCCAACTCATCAATCTTCTAGAAACTTCTCGACTAATTACGAGAATGCCCCTCCCATCCGTGAAAACACGGAAATACTGAGACTGTATAATTCCAATAATCCAATACTAGAATCTGGCTTAAACCAAAGCCTGCTAGTATAAACTGTCCGAATATCGTACGTGCGTAAAAACACGTATGTGTCCGACCCCTGTCGTAAAACCATACGACCTCTATATCGTTTTGCCCGAAACAGAGAAAATCTCTGTGTGGGACTCTAAATACTCGACTACTACGCTGGCAGTGGGTTTAACCACAGACCACAAGTAGCACTAGCTGTACATAACGGTCCCCAGGTAGATGTCGATAAGAAGGCCGAAGAGGAAACACATCCGAACGCCTACTGAGCCTGATGTGACAATCTCCGTACAGTCCGGTCTGTTCGTCTTGGACTATCGCATATCGGGCCTATGGGGGCGGCAAGCGTCAGTCCCCTAAAAGCGGTATAAGTCGTGTCGGAGTGAAGCCCATTACACCTTGAGAAGCTACTGGAAAACCTACCAGTAAATCTCGCTTGCCCTGGCCAGGGACATTGCGTAATGGCTCTCCAGACACAGCGCGATATCATCTCCCAATACCGGGAGAGACGAATCCTATCTATCCGCCACTGCCTCCAAGTGCTTCGGGACTGCACCCAACTGTTACCTGTTTGCACGACTCCTTTGAGCCATGGTAGGGTAGCAATCTAAGAACAGTGGGAACACACTCGAGGCGAAGCAGCAGTGTCAAGTCTGCAGACTAGGCTGTACTCATGTCACCTGGGAACTGTTAACTGACGACGGGTATAATACTAACCAACAGTTCCCTGCGAGTCTTGTCCGGTGTACCCGTAACCCAACGAGCACCTGTATACTATCTCTAGTACGACGTACTGATGGCTGGGGGACAGACCATCTCCCCAACTGGGATGAGAAGCGTACACACTAGTCTACTCCGGAGTATCGATGCCCTGTCTCGATAATCCTACGACTAGGGACCTGAAAAAGGATGTGCTTGTAGACTACCCAGCCCCCACTAGTGTGACTGCCATCACAATGCTGGTAGTCAAGCAAAATCCTAAGGGCTCTATCAATACGTACATACATATTAAGATAGATATAAACCAAGTAGCATACTATCATATTTAGCAAGACTGTTAATATAACTGTGAATATCCCAAGCTTCCATTAAGTAATATACAAGCTAGTATGATACAATAATGGCCCCTAGGGCATATACACTAACAATCTCCTACTTGCACTAGGGCCATGTACTGGCGTATCAAAGATCGATCATCTCGAGTAGCCTCTCGAACTGAATATGAGGTAAGGCCTTTGTGAATGGATCAACAATGTTCTTCTCTGTAGAAACTCTCCGAACCTTGATCTCCCGGCGATCTATGATCTCCCTGATCAGGTGATACCTCCTTAAGATGTGTCTGGACTTCTGATGGGACCTGGGTTCCTTTGCTAAAGCTATAGCTCCGTTGTTGTCGCAATACAGCGGTATTGGATCAACAATGGTAGGAACCACCTGAAGTTCTGTTAGGAACTTTTTCATCCAGATTGCTTCTTTTGCGGCATCGCAAGCAGCGATATACTCCGCTTCCATCGTCGAGTCAGCAACGGTGTCCTTCTTGGAACTCTTCCAGCACACCGCCTTTCCATTGAGGGTAAAGACATAACCTGACATGGACTTGGAGTCATCCTTATCACTCTGGAAGCTGGAATCAGCAAAGGCCTCGATCTTAAGGTCTTTTCCGCCGTAAACTAAGAACATCTCCTTAGTTCTTCTCAGGTACTTGAGAATGTTCTTTACTGCTATCCAGTGCTTCTCCCATGGGTCTGACTGATACTTTCTTACCACGCTCAGTGCATAAGCTACATCTGGTCTGGTGCACAATATCGCATACATTATAGAGTCTACCGCATAAGCGTAAGGTATAATAGACATGCGATCCCTTTCCAAATCAGTCTTGGGAGACATCTCTTTAGAGAGGGTGATTCCGTGACAAGCCGGTAAACTACCGCGGTTAGAATTTTCCATACTGAATCTTTTCAGTATAGTGTTGATATACCTGAACTGCGAAAGTCCCAACATTCTCTTGGATCTATCACGATAGATCCGGATCCCCAGAATGTAAGAGGCATCACCTAGGTCTTTCATGGAGAACCTGTGTGAAAAGAATCCTTTGACAGATTGTAGCATAGGAATGTCATTTTCTATCAATAGAATGTCATCCACGTACAAGACGAGGAATACGACAGTTCATGCTACAATTTTACTATATATACATGGTTCATCTGGATTTTTGATAAAGTCATATTCTTTGACCGTTTCATCAAAACAGATGTTCCAACTCCGCGATACCTGCTTTAGTCTATAAATGGACTTAAGCAACTTGCACACTTTCCCGCTGCTCCCACTCTGATTGAAACCTTCTGGCTGATCCATATAGACGCACTCTTCCAAATTACCATTTAGAAAAGCCTTCTTTACGTCCATCTGCCAGATCTCATAATCATGGAAGGCAGCAATGGTAAGAAGGATCCGAATGGATTTGAGCATAGCTACTGGAGAAAAAGTTTCGTTATAGTCCAAACCAGGTCTTTGACGAAAACCCTTTGCAACAAGTCTAGCCTTATAGGTTTCTACCTGTCCATCTACACCAATCTTTTTCTTGAAGATCCATTTGCATCCTATGGGTTTTACCCTATCTGGAGCAAAGTCCAAAAGTCCAAACTTTGTTGGTGTACATGGACTCCATCTCGGTCCGTAATGCATCCATCCATCGTACCGAGTCGCCGCTCTAGATGGCCTGCTGGAAGCTAGTAGGTTCATTATCATCAATGATGCAATCCTCTCTATCCCCATCTATAAGGAAACCGTAGTATCTCTTAGGCGGATGAGACGGCCTACTACTCCTGTGGAGGGGTGCGGGAATGTCCTGTTCTTTTTGAACTACTGGTTCTACCAAACTTTTAGTAGTAGTTTGTGGTTCTGGAATTTCTTCCAGTTCTACTGCGCTCCCACTTGTTTCCTTTTCTAAAAACCGATGTTCTAGAAAATGGGCATTACGAGAAACAAAAACCTTTTGTTCCTCTGCGTAATAGAAGAAATACCCCTTGGAGTTCTTTGGATATCTCACAAACTTACACTGTACTGATCGTGCCTCGAGTTTATCAACATGCTGCTTTTTAACAAAAGCTGGACATCCCTATATTTTCAGATACTGAAGATAGGGTTTCTTCCCACTCGACATCTGATATGGCGTGGTAGGCACAGTCTTGGTAGGAGCCCTGTTCAAAAGATATGCTGCTGATCCTAGCGCATAACCCCAGAAAGATCGCGGTAACTCAGCATTACTCATCATGGAACGTACCATATCCAATAGGGTTCGATTCCGTCTCTCCAATACACCGTTGTGCTGTGGAGTGTATGGAGGAGCAAGCTGAGAGAGAATTCCTTTCTCTTTTAGGTAACGTAGGAACTCGGCACTTAAGTATTCACCACCTCGATCAGATCTCAGTGTCTTGATACTTTTGCCGGTTTGGTTCTCTACTTCATTCTTATATTCTTGGAATTTCTCAAAGGCCTCGGATTTATGTTTCATCAAGAAAATGAATCCATACCTAGAGTAATCATCCGTAAAAGTAATGAAATATGAAAAACCACCTCTTGCTTGTATAGACATTGGACCACATACATCGCTGTGTATGAGTCCTAAGAGCTCGCTCACTCTTACTCCATGTCCAGTGAATGGAGATTTTATCATCTTTTCTTTGAGACATGATTGACAAGTTGCATAAGTTTGATATTCGAACGGATCCAAATATCCTTCTCTATGTAACTTAGCTAACCTTGTCTCATTAATGTGACCTAGTCTACAATGCCATAAGAAAGCCTTATTTATATCTGGAGACTTTCTTTTTAGTGTGTTCTGGACATTGAAAATCTGTAATTGGTTTAGCACGCATATACCGTTATCTAGTGTACCGAACCCAATCAAACCATGATTAAGGTGGATGTTAACAACATCGTTTACAAACATGAAATCATAACCTTCTTTTGAAAACAACGATACTGATATGATATTAATTGTTAAACTAGGTACACAAAAACAGTTGCGCAAAACCAAAATATGTCCACTCATCAATCCAAGGTGATAATCCCCTACGGACACAGCACCCATGCTAACTCCGTTAGCAACCTGGAGGGTCATATCACCAACCTTCAGCACTCTACGGTTTCTCAGTGCCTGCAATGAATTGCATATATGAGATCCTGATCCGGTATCCAATACCCAGGAAGTAGAGTTTATTGACAGACAATTTTCAATTACAAACACACCTGAAGTCGAAGCCACAGCTTGCTTCGGTTCCTGGTTCTTGGCATTCCAAGCTTTGCAATCTTTCTTCCAGTGCCCTTTCCTACGACAGTGGAAGCATTCGTCCTTTCCCACTACTGGCACCGTAACCTTTGCCTTTCCCTTAGCTCCTACCTTACCAACACCACCTCTTGGTTTGGTAGCGGCTTTCTTCTTCCTTCCTTTGGTCCTAGCCTTGGATCCGGAAGAGGAAGCACCGCGAACAAACATAGCGGGTGTTTCCCTTGCCTTCAGCAAGGTACCTTCTGCACTCCTCAACATGTTAAGGAGTTCTAGAAGTTCAACTTCTTTTCTTTGAATGTTGAAATTCAGAATAAACTAGGCGTAGGTGGAAGGAAGGGACTGAAGAATCAAATTTGTATAAAGCTCGTTCTCCAAAGTCGTCCCGAGGTCCGCGAGCTCTGCTATATAGCCAATCATCTTAAGAACATGTTCTCCTACAGATGATCCGACGGCCAGCCTCGACTGAAACAAGTTCTTCGAGGTCTCGTATCTAGCTATACGAGATTGCTCTCCATACAGATCCTTTGTGTGGAGAAATATGGATTCAAGATCCATATCCTCGTGCTTCCTCTGATGTTCATTATTCATAGAGGCAAGCATGATGCATTTGGCCTTCGCGCAATCTAACTCCCAGGTCTTGTGGATTTCCTTATCCGCAATACTGAATTTTGGACCAGGGACAGCAGGTGCCTTAGTAGTAAGTACATACCCCAATTTGTCATAAGTCAAAGCCATTTTGACTTTCCGCAACCAATCTTTATAGTTTGGCCTTGTCAGAATATTTTTTTTCTAATAGTAACTTAAGGCATGTCATGTTCTGGGTCGCTGCAATGAGAGAGAGAGGGGGAACACTTTAGCATGATGCTCTTGCAAGTTTAGAGTGGTTTTTAGTTTATCTAAACTGGATGGCTCCCACTGTTTCTCGAATCCCTTCTCAAATCAAAAAGGAAGAACTAGTCAGGACTATTCTCACTGTACAATACTTGCTTAACCGTTCAGCCAGGCCGGTGTCGGTACTTCGAGGGAGGTTTTCCAACGCTTTCGCGAAGTTTCTTAATTAAATAATCTCTTTTCTCTGGGGGCGTAACCCCGCTGACACCTTTCTCGACACCTACTTGGTTTATAGCATTGATCGTTAAGTGACGAATCTCCTGATGAGTAGCGGATACTCACAGTAGGATCGGGATCCAAATATTATCGTGTGATAAAGCTGAAGGAATCTTACCAAAATTATCACACTCCAAATAGTATACATCTCTTTGCAAATTTCAGTTTCTTTAGAAATTCCCGATATAAATTTCTGCCCCATGCTCTTATGACCTTGGCGTTGGTCAAAATGTCATAAGTCACATGTCAAGTTCTACCCATCATTATCTTGTAAATTTGAACCCATCCGTACATACCCCTGACGTTGGCCAAATGATAATACGACTGTCCCAAATTAACTCATCTATCTATGCAACAAATGAATACCCAGCAGCTACCAAACACTATGCCTTGGCGTTGGTCAAAATACATAGCTTGAATACTACTGAATACCCAAATGAAATGACGGAGGGCTACGAATGGTTTTGGCGAAACCGTGAACGTATTGAACTTGATATGATCGAAGGAACCTGATAGCTTTTAAAAGGAGTGGTTAAAGCTCCGCAATTTTAAAAATTATCCTCTGTTTTAAAATAACTGAGCGGTTTCTTTTAAACTGTTCCAACGATTCAACTTTGGTTTATTTTCTTTGCATTAATATAATGCGTCCCATCAATTAACCTATCATTGCAGAAAACAACGAAAATACAACGTTCTCTTATGCCATCCGCATTCGCCACTGGGTCCCGTCATTCACCCGTTAGGTTACTTAACTAACGACAGAGCGGGGGCTGGGCTAGCGCGGGTGTAAAACATAAGTGACGTCTAATAACTATCATATATAGATATTGTACATTCGTTAGACGCAATAATAGGCATTCGAGATCACAGATGAACATATTGGATTTTCTACGAATCCGCATTCCTTTTGAGCCTGCAAAGAAACACGGATTACACAGTCGCGATGAATAGCCAAAACCCCACCCTAGACTCCTATGGGTACGGCAAACTACCCGCCAAGTACCCGAAGTGAAGCAGTCTCCCTCAACAACGTGAGTAGGCCACTAAACACTTCAAAGTACCCGGTAGTTTGTGCACCCCACCTTGGGTCTATTCTAGGAGCAAAAATCAGTAAATGAAATAATACAACGGTGGCTACAAGCTCAACCCGGATGTGCCCTGCAAAAGAATATTACAACAATTTACAAATTACATTTGAATGAAAGAAATACTCGTCCCACATCCCCGGCTATCCATTCACGACAATCCAACAAGTCTACAAAAAGAAACAGTAAAAACTATTACAGAAATGTGCAACCCCCTGCTAACCGACATACTAGCAGTTAGGAGAGGTTTACGAACACATTAAACAAATCACAGATAAAATCAAATTAGCCAAACATCGTAGAATTTCGATCAAGCAAACACAAATGATTCTACTCCAAATACTTCACTGTGCACCTGAAACATGAGCAGAAACAGAACATCCCAGAAAATACAAAATTAACACAAAAGAGTTACTGGGGAATTTTGGGCTGACTCGGCTCCAACTCGGCCGCGGATCCGCGGCGGATCGCTTTGGATCGGCCACGGTTCCACGGCGGTTTGACCGAGTTAGGAACCCAAATTTCTCCAGTAATCTTATAATTCCCTGCTTGTATTTTTAAGGGTCCCTGAAAAATTTTTAGACCCCGTTTTAAAAACGACATAAACTATGTGAAAATGATGTTTTTTCCGGTTCGTTTCGCGATCAAATTTCTAACGACTTTGCTAACAAATTAGTTATGGTTTAGCGAGGCTCTGATACCACTGTAAATCGACGTTAGACACCCCATATGATGCGGGGAGGCGGAATAGGTAAAACAATCATTTTGTTTAAACTAACATCGACTAACTTTACGGATTTTTGCCAAACCCTAACTAACAACAACATAGGAGGGATTAGCTACTATGAAAGAAGATTATACCTAATGAATCAAGTCTTTCTTGTTCTCGTTGACCACCTCCTATTCGGCCTCCTTTTTGTGATAGAAGATCCACCCGAGAGCTTCTTCTCCAAGCTTAACCTCACACTTGAGGTAACTAGGTAACTAAGAGTGCTAATCAAAGCAACCTAGAGGATATAGAATAGGATTAGGGATCTATGAGTCTTACTAACCCTAGGATCTCAACACATGAGAGGATTAGGGTTAGGGTTTGAAGAGAGAGAGCTTGAGGAGAGAGAAGGTGAGAGTGAGAATGATCTTGGAAAAATATCTCATTGTGAATATATGAAGCATAAAATATTTATTAAATGAATAACAAATAAAAATATTATCATGCTTCATTAACTCACCTTGTGTGATTCATCCCATGATGTAAGTGCACGGCGGCACCCCGGCCGTCAATCCGACGCCGGAATGCGGAAGCGGTGAAAAACTTAAATTTTTGCGGACTTTGCAAACCGGCACCACCGCGCACTAAACTCCGGATCGTAACCATTAAACTAGTCTAAGCTAACTTGAAGATGGGTTAGAGATATACCGACGATCCAAGTCCTCCGGTCTTCATCTCCACTCCGATCTCCTCGCGGGATCTCCGTCCATCTCCTCCTCGTCGGAAAGGGCACCACGAAGCCGGGTACTTTTACGGGCTCCCACCTCAATACCGAGGCAACTCGGGCACGAAGCCGGCTACTCGACGTGCCCAAGATATGCTGTAGGAAGTGTAGTGTAGAGGCTACTTGTCTCTTTGGGGTTTGTTGCCTTTGGATGGAGGAATGAAGATAGAACTTTGGAGGGAAAATGAAGCTACCAATTTCTTTTGCATACCAAATGATATGAACAATAAATCTCCTCACAAATGAAGCACTCCCTCTCTCTCTAAAAGAGGTGGCCGGCCAAAATGAAGTTGGAAATGGTGGAGGGAACAAAATACATGTGATGAAGGGAGGTGAGGGTAGTAGAAGTCAAGTGGTGACCACAACATCAACCATACCTTTCACTTTAACCCATCCTCATTCAATCAAATCTCAATAAAGCATAAGCATGGTTGAAAAGAAAAGATTCTTATCATATCAAACCCTTTTGCAAGAAAACCCCTCCACTAAAGTAATTTGCAAAACTGCAAATTACCCCCTCCATCGGAAAAGTCCGGCCAGGAAAGAACAAAGGAAAACCGGCCGGAACGGAATGCAAACTGGCAACTCCAGAAAACTGGTCCCGTAATAAATTACAGGAAAACCCCGATACTGTGCATACACACCCGCATCTGTATTCCGTCCGGATACAAATGCAATGAGACAAAATCTACACTGTACTAAACTAGGACCGGCTTAAACCAAAGCCGGCTAGTAATATCCATTCGATCCTGATCCGTGCAATACCGCACGTATCTGATCGAACCCTGCCATATACCTATACGGCTACTAGTACAAACCGTCCGATCCTGATCCGTGCAATACCGCACGTATCTGATCGGACCCTGCCATATCTCCATACGGCCTCTACAGCGTTTCGCCCGAAACTTGAGTAACTGAAAGTGTGGTGGACTCTAAAGACTCGTCAATACTATGGCTGTGGATTTAACCACTAGCACGTCAGAGGTATAAGCCAATACGTAACGGGCCACCAGCTATTGACCAAAAGGGACGTCGATGAGCGAACTCATCCTGACACCCTACTGAGCCTGTCAGTGACAATATCCGTGCAGTCCGGTCCGTTCGTCTATGAGTATCGCATGGCGGGCCTAGGGGGTTGGTAAAAGTCAGACCCCCAAAAGCGGTACAAGTCGTGTCGGAGTGTAGCCCAGAACACCCTGAGATACTACTGGAATACCTACCAGTAAATCTCCTTGCCTTGGCCAAGGACTTTGTGTAATGGCTCTCCTAGACACAGCACGACCTCACCCCCAATACCGGGAGAGACGAACCCTGAAGATACGCTCACTGCCTCCATGTGGCTCGGGACTGTACCCAACTAAAACCTGTTTGCACGACTCCTTTGAGCCGTGGTAGGGTAGTAATCAAAGTACAGTGGGAACTCACACGAGACAAATGACGATCCCCAGGTCGATGAACTAACCTGCACACATGTCACCAGGGAACTGCCATCTGACGTCTGGTATATGACCAACTAGCATGTTCCCGGCGAGTCCTGTCCGGTGTACTCATAACCCAATGAGCACCTGTATACATCTTAGGTGATCCAACTGACACCAGTGGCTTGTGAGACCGGCCACCGCCCCTCGTCGGGGTCTCGACTGTATACACTAGTCTACTAATGGAGTATCGATGCCCGGTCTCGAAACTCCCACGACTAGGGACCTTTTAAGGATATGCTTGTAGACCCCCAGCTCCCACTTATATGATCGCCCTCATACTGCTGGTGGTCAAGCAAGAATCCTAGGGGCTCTATCAACGTGTAATAGCGACGTGTCATGTCACTTAAAACAGTACACGATGATAAAGGTAAACCAGATAGCATACTATCATCTCGAGTAAGACTGTCCTACCGGGATAGGTCCTCCCTCAATCATTACAATCACGTACCTGTGACCTAATAATTGACTCTGAGGGCACTATCTCCAACAATCTCCCACTTGCACTCAAGGCTAATTATTGCGATGTCGCATACTCACAGCCCGTGTGATACCGAACACCCAACTCCTCTACTAGTCTGTCTCACAAAGCTCGTTTGCGAAACTATTGCGTTCGAGGAATAGCCTCAGTGAGTGGATCCGCTTAGTTGTTTCTTTCCATGTCTCTCTATATCTCATGTTCGCGGAGAAACCCATCTCCCGAAATGAGCAAAATCAGTCTTAGAATATGTCTGGATGTCTGATGGGACCTAGCTCATAAATGAACTCCAAATCCAAACTTCTTAGACTGTATCGACAACTGAACTTAATCAGTGTCCTGCGCCATGCCTCCCTCAGTATTGCCTTGGATCACCTGTCCAAAATACTGCCCCTCGTCTGAGGGAAAACTATAACTCTGACAACCTCCTTGTCGTCCATGTCACCTTGGAAGCCTGGAATGATAACTGTTTCCTGAATGAGGCTGTCGTTATCATATCCCTAGAACATCCACTTATGTTCTAAAACTGCTTCCGACTGTTTCTCCAGGATTGGATTAATGTCAACTTATTGCATCTAGTGCAAGAACAACATCTGGTGTGGTACTTGACATCTCATGATTGACTCAATTGCCTGAGCAAGTGATCTGCCAATCATGCCCGTCCCTCTCCCCTTTAGTCTGTAAGACACCTTTGGAGAGGGTGACTCCATTACCTGCAGGTACACTACCGTGCCAGGAGTCGTCCATCCTAAATACTCTTAGAATGCTGTCAAGTACCCTGATTGGGAAACCACCCAAATCTAGATCTAAAACCATAGATCTAGTAACCAGTATGTCAGATATAAAATCCATTTCCTTTGTGGAGAAACCACTGTGTGACGACCAAAGTATAACCGATTGTAGTATAGGAGTTTCTTTTCCTATTCTGTGTATGTCATCCAGATACCAGGACATCACACCCTACTACCTTCTCAACAGATCCATCCCCTATTCTGATGAAGTCAAACCCATGACTGTCACGTCAGAAATAGATGATCTATCTCCGCTATATCTGCTCTAGTCTATAAATAGACATAAGCTACCTGTCCACCAATGCTTCCGCTGCTCCCACTGACTACGACAACCCTCTGGCAGAGTCATATAGACGTACACTTCTAAAACTGGTTTAGAATGACGCTATACTCATCCTCCCGCCGGGTCTCGCAACCTGGAACAACAGCAATGGCAATTGTGGGTAAACAAGAACTTCCCTGTCACCGTCCTTGAGGCCACCGTAGTGCCTCTCGGGTGCCTGAAGTTACCCACCTTATCTGCGGAGTGGCCAATGGAATGTCAATCCAGATTGAATCTTTAGGTTCCTTATCAAATCTTCAGTAATCGTTTGTGGTTCTGGAATCACTTCCAGTTCTACCATACTCCCACTACTGTTTTCTGAAAAATAACCATTTCCTTTTAAAACTGTGGCGAGTCAAGAACAATATCACTATTGATCTTTCTTATGGTAGAAAATCAACCCTCGTCATAGCCTGGGTCAACCCACAAACAGCCATTACAGAAACGTGCCTTGAGTTATCCAGTGTCTGGTTTTAATCATAAACCGGACAACTCCCCGTACCTTAACATCGTTAAGATATGAACTGTTCTATATCCAATATAAAAACAGAGGCACTGATTTAATTGAACCAGATTCAAATCATGCAGCTGTCTCCAGTACATGTCAACTAAACGGAGAGAGGCCGATCAGCGTTACTCAACTTAGGAATGCTTCCAATTATGAGTAACCTGAAAGAGAAGCAAGATCTCTTTATCATTACTATCAACTGAATACCATACACAAGTATCTACATCTTCGATCACTTTGAAGAATCCCGATGCTTGCAACACCTGGTTCTCTACTCTATTCAAATACCTATAACTCCTCAAAACTTAGACCCTGTGTTTCCACGAAACACCGGTCTAAAAACTAGAGAAGTCATAAGTAAACCGAATATAGTACGAGGACCTACCCCTCTGTCCTGATGGACCCTGGACAACATACAATACTCTGTATAAGTCCCTTGAGTCTGATAACTCATTCACTGTGTGCCGTAGGTTGAAAACTGTACTTATGGTTAAGAAGAATTACACCGCTGTTTAATGCTCCTTACCTAACCATCCACTGATATAGGTAAATTTCGTAGACATAATTTCAGAAAGGTATATCTCACTCTATGAAAATAGACGTACAGATATATCAATTTGAAATTGGTGCATAACAGCGGATATTCAAAACCAAATATTTGCCGACCGGCAAACAGGCCAGGTGATTTCCTCAAATATCACCGATTACAACGAATCCCGATATAATGAGGATAATCACCCAATTCCCAATAACCTACTCCCACTCATCATCTGTAAAACCATACAGATGTGAGAATCATACCTGGTAAATACATACCCTGGAGTAAGTGTCTAATTGGGAAATCAGTTTTCTTTTAATAGTACACAGTGAAACTGAAACATTGAAATGTTTCGTTGGGGTATCCTGGTATTCCTAGTAATGCCTCTTCCAGATTCACGACTGTAACCGTATAGTTCTTTGCCACCTCTCCAAATCCCTTCATATGTCTTTAGTCTTTACCTTCTGTACACCCCTTAAGCCAAATGGTTTTCTTCCTTCCCTACCGTTCGGCACCAGCCTATAGTTTGGAAGAAGACTATCCAATAAGCATAATGGGAGTACTGTCCCAATCTTAGGAACACTCGTAACACGAGAGAAGGTGAAGATAAAAGACACCCGAATGTACTTTATTCCTATTTCTCCTGAACCAGGATCCATCCCCGAACTGGAACAAGTTCCTTTCGAGTTCGTATATAACCATACGATGGAGTATCCAAATAAACTGTGGATCTTCGTAGTGATACGGAGTGTCCTGGAGAAATACAAAGGTGATGTGGGAGTGGTAACGAAATATTTGGTTTGGTCGTGAATATCTGTTGCAATTTACTTTGCCCTCTTACTAATCCCTTGCTTTGTCTGAACTTAATACCTTCTGCACACCATCGTTATGCTAATTGGTTTTCTTCATTCCCTACCGGTCGGCACCAGCCTAAGGTTTGGAAGAAGACAATCCAATTTGCGTAATAGGTGTACTACCCCTAAACCAAGGAGTACTCGTAACCTGAGAGAGGGTAAAAGGAAAAGACAACTGAATAATCCTATCCGTTTTCTCCAGAACCGGAAACCATCCACGAATCCCTTCGAGTTCGTATCTAACCATACGATGGTTTTGTCCAATGGAAGTGGACGTTCGTAGTAATACGGGGTGTCCTGGAGAAAAGGGTAAAAGTAGGAGTGGCAATGAGGTCTGCAACTATGACAATCCAAAAGCCGGTGTTTAAGAAGGTTCGGTCAACTTGGTCACTGAGTCATAGTCTAGGGTCGGGTCAATGGTTGCTGCCAGATAGAGAGAGAAAAGAAACACTCAGCGTGCACTCTAACCTAGATCAGAATGGTTACCAATTTATCTAATCTGGAATCCTCCCACTGTACCTCAAATTCTCCTCCAAACCTGAAAGAAGAATTAGTCGGGGTCACCCAAGGAGTAAACTAACTCATCAGTGGGAATCGGGATCCAACTCTCATCGCATGATAACGTGACGGAATCCGCTCACGGTATCACACTCCAGAAGGTATGCGCATATCTGGCAAGTTTCAGTACTTTTGAAACTCCCGATGTGATTTCTGCCCCATGCTCTTATGACCTTGACTAAGGCCAACAAATCATAAGTCACATGTCAAGTTCTACCCGTCATTGTCCAGGTTGATTTGAACCCACCCGTACAAGCCCTTGACTAAGGCCAACAAGGCTATACGACTGTCCCAAACCAACGCATCTATCTATGCAGCATATGAATACCCAATAGCTACCAAACACTGTGCCTTGACTAAGGCCAACAAACACAGCTTGAATACTATTGACTACCCATATGAAACGACGGAGGGCTACGAATGGTTTCTGGCGAAAACCTTTAACGTAATGAACTTGATATCGTTGAAGGAACGGATAGCTTTTTAGAAAATATAGTGACGAAAACCTTTACTAAAGAGGTCACTCCCGGTGAAGGGATCTCGGCTCTTTCCCCGTAGAATGGGGTGCAGGATATTCCAACTGAATACCACGGTGCAAAGCAAAAGTAATCGGCTATAGTGAAGTTAATGCCCTGACGCAAACTTTTGTCCAAGGGGTCACTCCCGGTGAAGGGATCTCGGCCCTTGCCTCGTCGACTGAGGAGCAGGATATTCCAACTGAATACCACGATGCAAAACAAAAGTGAACGTCCTTGCAATAACAGCTTTTTGAAAAGTGTTCCAACAACATCAGATTAGGTTTGTTTAACTTGCATTGATCCGAATCAATGCAGTCCCATCAATTGATCACACCAAAAAGAACGAAAATATACTGATGTACGTATATGCCATCCGCATTCGCCACTGGGTCCCGTCATTACCCGTTAGGTTAGCTAACTAACGACAGAGCGGGGACTGGACTAGCGCGGATGTAAAACATATACAACATCTACTAATATATATACCAATATATTATATTCGCTCAAGGCGTGAATGAAATGCAACATCACAGATAATGAACAGCATCACAGAAACAATACAGATATTTGGGATCCCCGGGTTTCACAGAGCCGCTGAAACCCGACGTTCCCCTGGTCGTGTGGATAGCCTGTGCAATGAAATCCTAGACCCCTACGGGCGCGGCAAGTCACCCGCCAAAACCTGAAGCGAGGCAGCCCCCTTCAGCGCCGTGAATGGACCACCCAGCACTTCACGGAATCCGGCAACTTGGGCACCCCTCCTGGGTCAACCTGTACCCCCTACGAGTGCGGCGAATAGCCCGCCAATCCTAGAGCGAAGCCCCCTCCGTCTCAATGCCATGAGATGCGGGCTTGTTGCCCTCCAGAACCCGGCTATCCGTACACCCCTCCGCGGGGCAATCCTAGTACAGAAAGTAAAATATACATACACCGGGTACATCGACCGCAACCAGGTCGTGCCCCAAAAGAATAATACAATCAGGCAGTGACGGCAGTCCACATGTCGGACGCTCGCCCCGCAATATCAAATGTACATAATACAACAAAACAGTACTAGCATTGCATCCAGGCTATCCCCCACGACCGATCCGCAACATCACAGCAAATACATAGAACATCAACGTGAAAGTCACGTTCGCAAATCCGTCTAACCGGGCTATAGCAGTTAGACCGGATTTACCGATCGAGTGACATTCACGGTCGCAGATATAATGTAAATACTGTGAAAAATGTGTTTAAAATATTTTCCGATTGATCAAACATTAACAAGTGGGCCCCCAAACAAAACTGTAGCAACCACAGAAAACCTGGGCCCAATTTTAATATTCCAAAAACCACAATTATTATTTAAGAAACACACTGAAAAAATTGTGGGTGGTGAACAGTAATATCCGCGGCGGAAGAGCGGCCAAAGCAGGGCTTTGGCCGCCCTTCCGCGGCGGTATAGGGAGATCGAGGTACCAAATTTTTACAGTGTGCTTAGTTTTCCCTGCACATCATTCTGAGGCCACCTGAAAAATTTTTGGACTCAAAAAAAATTCGACAGAAACTGATGTGCAAAAAAATACGGGTTTTCGGGATTTTGTTCGATCGGAAACGTAAAACACATTACACAAAAGCTAGACGAAGTTAATGGCGTGGCTCTAATACCACTGTAAGTGCACGGCGGCACCCCGGCCGTCAATCCGACGCCGGAATGCGGAAGCGGTGAAAAACTTAAATTTTTGCGGACTTTGCAAACCGGCACCACCGCGCACTAAACTCCGGATCGTAACCATTAAACTAGTCTAAGCTAACTTGAAGATGGGTTAGAGATATACCGACGATCCAAGTCCTCCGGTCTTCATCTCCACTCCGATCTCCTCGCGGGATCTCCGTCCATCTCCTCCTCGTCGGAAAGGGCACCACGAAGCCGGATACTTTTACGGGCTCCCACCTCAATACCGAGGCAACTCGGGCACGAAGCCGGCTACTCGACGTGCCCAAGATATGCTGTAGGAAGTGTAGTGTAGAGGCTACTTGTCTCTTTGGGGTTTGTTGCCTTTGGATGGAGGAATGAAGATAGAACTTTGGAGGGAAAATGAAGCTACCAATTTCTTTTGCATACCAAATGATATGAACAATAAATCTCCTCACAAATGAAGCACTCCCTCTCTCTCTAAAAGAGGTGGCCGGCCAAAATGAAGTTGGAAATGGTGGAGGGAACAAAATACATGTGATGAAGGGAGGTGAGGGTAGTAGAAGTCAAGTGGTGACCACAACATCAACCATACCTTTCACTTTAACCCATCCTCATTCAATCAAATCTCAATAAAGCATAAGCATGGTTGAAAAGAAAAGATTCTTATCATATCAAACCCTTTTGCAAGAAAACCCCTCCACTAAAGTAATTTGCAAAACTGCAAATTACCCCCTCCATCGGAAAAGTCCGGCCGGGAAAGAACAAAGGAAAACCGGCCGGAACGGAATGCAAACTGGCAACTCCAGAAAACTGGTCCCGTAATAAATTACAGGAAAACCCCGATACTGTGCATACACACCCGCATCTGTATTCCGTCCGGATACAAATGCAATGAGACAAAATCTACACTGTACTAAACTAGGACCGGCTTAAACCAAAGCCGGCTAGTAATATCCGTTCGATCCTGATCCGTGCAATACCGCACGTATCTGATCGAACCCTGCCATATACCTATACGGCTACTAGTACAAACCGTCCGATCCTGATCCGTGCAATACCGCACGTATCTGATCGGACCCTGCCATATCTCCATACGGCCTCTACAGCGTTTCGCCCGAAACTTGAGTAACTGAAAGTGTGGTGGACTCTAAAGACTCGTCAATACTATGGCTGTGGATTTAACCACTAGCACGTCAGAGGTATAAGCCAATACGTAACGGGCCACCAGCTATTGACCAAAAGGGACGTCGATGAGTGAACTCATCCTGACACCCTACTGAGCCTGTCAGTGACAATATCCGTGCAGTCCGGTCCGTTCGTCTATGAGTATCGCATGGCGGGCCTAGGGGGTTGGTAAAAGTCAGACCCCCAAAAGCGGTACAAGTCGTGTCGGAGTGTAGCCCAGAACACCCTGAGATACTACTGGAATACCTACCAGTAAATCTCCTTGCCTTGGCCAAGGACTTTGTGTAATGGCTCTCCTAGACACAGCACGACCTCACCCCCAATACCGGGAGAGACGAACCCCTGAAGATACGCTCACTGCCTCCATGTGGCTCGGGACTGTACCCAACTAAAACCTGTTTGCACGACTCCTTTGAGCCGTGGTAGGGTAGTAATCAAAGTACAGTGGGAACTCACACGAGACAAATGACGATCCCCAGGTCGATGAACTAACCTGCACACATGTCACCAGGGAACTGCCATCTGACGTCTGGTATATGACCAACTAGCATGTTCCCAGCGAGTCCTGTCCGGTGTACTCATAACCCAATGAGCACCTGTATACATCTTAGGTGATCCAACTGACACCAGTGGCTTGTGAGACCGGCCACCGCCCCTCGTCGGGGTCTCGACTGTATACACTAGTCTACTAATGGAGTATCGATGCCCGGTCTCGAAACTCCCACGACTAGGGACCTTTTAAGGATATGCTTGTAGACCCCCAGCTCCCACTTATATGATCGCCCTCATACTGCTGGTGGTCAAGCAAGAATCCTAGGGGCTCTATCAACGTGTAATAGCGACGTGTCATGTCACTTAAAACAGTACACGATGATAAAGGTAAACCAGATAGCATACTATCATCTCGAGTAAGACTGTCCTACCGGGATAGGTCCTCCCTCAATCATTACAATCACGTACCTGTGACCTAATAATTGACTCTGAGGGCACTATCTCCAACACATGAGTCATTAATGTAGGGTTCCTAGGCACTCTAATGAGGTCTCACAAGGCATCAACCATGCCAATTTCAAATTTGAAAAGTGCCGAGAAACCCTAATACGGATCGTTAACTAGAATTTTAGGCGAAACAAAGAAACTAGTTAACAACTTAACTAAAAGAACGGAAATACAACCTTTGTAGATCCGGTCCTCCACCTCCATAGCTCCATGATGAAGTCTCCTCGTTGTCCAAATAGAATCCCGGGCTCTAGCGTCGGCTTCATCGGAGAAATGGGCGGGCTTGGTCGTCGGCTTCGATGCCGAAAATGATCTACGTCGAGGCAACACTAGATCAAGCTCCAACTTCACCAAGTCAAGAAACTTGTGAAGAAAACACCCTATACTACTTGGCAAGAGGTGGAGGATGAAGAAATAGGAAGTGGGTTCACTTTAGAATTGGATTTCTCACTCTTTTCATCAAATCACCATTGATGGTGCAAGCTTTTCTTCTTTGTAAAGATGAAGAAGAAGAAGAAGATGAATCTATGATAAGTATTTAAAAATAAAAAATAAATGAATACTTATCATAAACCAACCATGGTCAAGTGTAGAGAATGAATCAAGGTTAAGTGGAATGGTTAGGGTTAAGCATGAGACAAAAATGGTGGACTTGTTCAAAGCTTCATGAAGCTTCAAAATACAAACAAAGAAAGCCACCATTTTCTCTTTATGCTAATTATTTTCCAAAAAGAATAAATAAATAAATAAATGAATAAGAAAACAAAACCCTAACCATTCATATAACCATGGTTTAATCTTTACACAAACCCAAGTAAGAATGCATCATCAAACATGATACAAATTTGTGCACAAAAATATATCACATATACAATGTGCACATTCAAGTGAGAAAAACCATTTAAAGTGAACCAATACTAGTTAATGCAAAGTAATATATCAAATATATAATTATGCATTAAATCATTAAATCAACACTTAATTTAACGATCCTGTCATATCGCATGTGACCGACTAATATCCAATGTATCGGCTTATCGAATCAATCCTTGATTCGATAACTAGGTTATATCGCATACAACCATATCGATACATTCATCGCGAGAATAGAATACGGTATCACATACTCGCATTATTCTCGGTCCCGCACATATCTCATATGCGCTCCTATTTCGTTTCACTTGAGCCAGGAAACCTCTGTGTAGGACTCTAAAGACTCGTCAATACGCCGGCAGCAGGTGATGATCATATCAAACACCCACAAGCCGCAAGCGGTCTGCTAAACGTAACGGCCACCCGGGTATTGAGCGATCAGAAGATCGAAGAGCAAGCCCGCTCACACTCCTGTGAATCCAACCAGTAACACTTACCGTACAGTCCGGTCTCGTCGTCTGATATGTCGCATATCTCGCCTAGGGGTGGTAAACGTCAGACCCCAACAGCTCGATAAGTCGTGTCGATATGAGGTCTATAACAGTTCGAGAAACTACAGGTAACACTTACCAGTAAATCTCAGCAACCCTGGCCAGGGATTTCCGGTTATAGCCAATCGAACACAGCGCAACATCAACTCCCTATACCGGGAGAGACGAATCCCCTCCTATCGCTCATTGCCTCCATGTGATTCGGGACTGTACCTAAAAACCACCGTTTTGCACGCCCTCTTGGACGTGGTAAGGTGGAAATCAAAGCACAGTAGGAACCACACAAGACTCTATGACGATCTCGGGTCAACAGACAACTCTGTACCAGTGTCACCAGAGAACTGCCATCTGTCGTAAGGTATAATACCATCTGGGAGTTCTCGACGAGTCCGTCCAGTGTACCCAGTCTCCACTGAGCACCCGTATATCATCTCTGATGTCAAACACCAATGGATATGGGATCATCCATCGCCCATCTGTATGGGTCGAGAAGGTATACGCTAGTCTACCCTGGTATATCGATGCCCTGTCTCGATACACCCACGACTAGGGACCTTGAAGGATGTACTTATGGACTACCATGTCCCCACTAGTATGATCCGCATCATAGTCCAGGTAGTCAAGTACACATCCTAAGGGCTTTACCAACATGTAACAGAGAGACAATCAGTGTACACGTTAAGGTAAAGAGTAACCAGATAGCATACTATCATGTCGAGCAAGAAAGTCCTCCCTATATATGTCCAAGCATCCACTACAATATACATCCTATGTATAGTAATGGCCTCTAGGGCATACATATAACTAAAAATTAAGCCATAAATGCATCATTAACTCCTATGGATGAATCACACCATGAGTCATTAAACCAATTAATGCAAATGCCACCTTAGCCTCCAACTCATCAATCTTCTAGAAACTTCTCGACTAATTACGAGAATGCCCCTCCCATCCGTGAAAACACGGAAATACTGAGACTGTATAATTCCAATAATCCAATACTAGAATCTGGCTTAAACCAAAGCCTGCTAGTTTAAACTGTCCGAACATCGTATGTGCGTAAAAACACGTATGTGTTCGAACCCTGTCGTAAAACCATACGACTTCTATATCGTTTCGCCCGAAACAGAGAAACTCTCTGTGTGGGACTCTAAAGACTCGACTACTACACTGGCAGTGGGTTTAACCACAGACCACAAGTGGCACTAGCTGTACGTAACGGTCCCCAGGTAGATGTCGATAAGAAGGCCGATGAGGAAACACATCCGAACGCCTAATGAGCCTGATGTGACGATCTCCGTACAGTCCGGTCTGTTCGTCTTGGACTATCGCATATCGGGCCTAGGGGGCGGCAAGCGTCAGTCCCCTAAAAGCGGTATAAGTCGTGTCGGAGTGAAGCCCATTACACCTTGAGAAGCTACTGGAAAACCTACCAGTAAATCTCGCTTGCCCTGGCCAGGGACTTTGCGTAATGGCTCTCCAGACACAGCGCGATATCAACTCCCAATACCGGGAGAGACGAATCCTGTCTAACCGCCACTGCCTCCAAATGCTTCGGGACTGCACCCAACTGCTATCTGTTTGCACGACTCCTTTGAGCCATGGTAGGGTAGCAATCTAAGAGCAGTGGGAACACACTCGAGGCGAAGCAGCAGTGTCAAGTCTGCGGACTATGCTGTACTCATGTCACCTGGGAATTGTTAACTGACGATGGGTATAATACCAACCAACTGTTCCCTGCGAGTCCTTTTCGGTGTACCCGTAACCCAACGAGCACCTGTATACTATCTCCAGTACGACATACTGATTGCTGTGGGACAAACCATCTTCCCAACTGGGATGAGAAGCGTACACACTAGTCTACTCCAGAGTATCGATGCCCTGTCTCGATAATCCTATGACTAGGGACCTGAAAAAGGATGTGCTTGTAGAATACCCAGCCCTCACTAGTGTGACTGCCATCACAACGCTGGTAGTCAAGCAAGATCCTAAGGGCTCTATCAATACGTACACACATATTAAGATAGATATAAACCAAGTAGCATACTACCATGTTTAGCAAGACTGTTAATATAACTGTGAATATCCCAAGCTTCCATTAAGTAATATACAAGCTAGTATGATACAATAATGGCCCCTAGGGTATATACACTAACACACACGACCTGGAGAACGCCAGGTTTCAATTTTGGCTCAAAGGAAACCAGGGGCTCCCAGATCATCAGTATTGTTCTGTGATGCTTATCTCTTATCTGTGATGTTGCATATATCATACCTAGAATGATTATTATATATTGTTATATATATACTAGTTGATGTTGTATATGTTTTGCACCCGCGCTAGTCTAGCCCCCGCTTTGTCGTTAGTTAAGTAACCTAACGGGTGATGACGGGGCCCAGTGGCGAATGCGGATGGCATATACGTACATCATATTTTCGTTCTTTTCTGGTGTGATTAATTGATGGAACTGCGTTGATTCTGATCAATACAAAGATAAAACAAACCTGTATATGATGTTGTTGGAACAATTTTCAAAAGTTGTTATTACAAGGACGTTTTCTTTTGTTTTGCACAGAGGTATTCGGTTATGAATATCCAGTACCTCATTCGACGAAGAAAGAGCCGAGATCCCTTCATCGGGAGTGACCTCTTCAGCAGAAGTTTTCTTCAGGTTAATAACTTCACTATAGTCGAATACTTTTTTTGCTTTGCATTGAGATATTCAGTTGGGAATATCCTGCACCTCATTGGACAAGGAAAGATCCGAGATCCCTTCACCGGGAGTGACCTCTTTAGCAAAAGTTTTCGCCACTATATATTTGTAAAGCTATTCGGTTCCTTCAACTATATCAAGTTCATTACATTAAAGGGTTTTCGCCAAAAACCATTCGTAACCCTCCGTCATTTCAGATGGGTAGCACTTAGTATTCATGCTATGTTTGTTGGCCTTAGTCAAGGTATAGTGTATGGTAGCTATTTGTCACTTTTCTGTTGCATAGATAGATGTGTTGGTTTAGGACAGTCACACAGCCTTGTTGGCCTTAGTCAAGGGCGAGTACGGGTGGGTTCAAATTAACCTGGACAATGATGGGTAGAACTTGGCATGTGACTTATGATTTGTTGGCCTTAGTCAAGGTCATAAGAGTATGGGGTAAAAATCACATCGGGAGTTTCTAAAGAAACTGAAACTTGCCAGGCATGTACATACATTCTGGAGTGTGATAACTTGAGTGGATTCCATTAAGTTATCATGTGATAATAGTTGGATCCCGATTCCCACTGATGAGTTGGTAAACTCTCGGGTGATTTTAGATGATCCCGACTAATTCTCCTTTGGGTTTAGGGGTGGATTCGAGGAAACACCGGGAGCCATCCGGATTAGATAAAGTGATTAACCATTCTGATCTAGGTTAGAGTGCATGCTGAGTGTTTCTTTTCTCTCTCTCTTTAGAAGCGACCATGGCCCGACCCTAGACTAAAACTCATGAACCAAGTTAACCGAACCTTCTTAAAACACACTGGCTTTTGGATTGTCAGAGTTGCATACTTCATTGCCACTCTTACTTTTTCCCTTTGCTTTTCTCCTGAACATTCCATATCGCTACGAAGATCCACAGTTATTGGATATGACCATCGTACAGTTACATACGAACTCGAAGAAACTTATTTCAGATTCGAGAATGGTTTCCGGTTTTGGAGAAATTGAATATGACTATTCAGTTTTCTTTTCCTTTTACCTTCTTTCAGGTTGTGAGGGCTCCTAGGATTAGGAGAGGGTACACCTATTGCGCTTATTGGATCGTTTTCTTCCAAACCTTAGGCTGGCGTCGAAGGATGGGGAAGGAAGAAAACCAATTAGCTTAAGTGTGGTGTACAGAAGATAATAAGTAAAGACAAATAAAAGGATTAGAAAGAGGGCAAAGTAAAATGCGACTGCTATCATTTACGACGAAACTGCGTATATCATCGCCACTCTTACTTCACCTTTGCATTTCTCCGGAACATCCCGTATCACTACGAAGATCCGCATTTATTGGATATGCCATCGTATAGTTACATACAAACTCGAAGGAACTTGTTCCAGTTCGAGAATGGTTTCTAATTCAGAAGAAATAGAATAAGGATTATTCAGTTGTCTTTTTCCTTTTACCTTCTCTCAGGTTGCGAGGGCTCCTAGGATTATGAGAGTACACCTATTACGCTCATTGAATAGTCTTTTTCCAAACCATAGGCAGGTGCCGAAAGGTAGGGAAGGAAGAAAACCATTTAGCCTAAGTGATGTGTACAGAAGGTAATGGGTAAAGACAAATAAAAGGATTTGGAGAGATAGAAAGGAAATATATGGTTACAGTCATAAATCTGGATAGTGGAAGAGGCATTACTAGGAATACTCGGATACCCCTTCGAAACATTTTCATGTTTTAGTTTCACTGTGAGTTGTTAATTGAAAACTGATTTCCCAATTAGATTCTTTCTCCAGGGTATGTATTTATCAGGTTTGATTCTCACATCTGTATGGTATTACAGATGATGAGTAGGAGTAAAATATTGGGAATTAGGTGATTATATCCTCATTATATCGGAATTCGTTATAATTGGTGATATTTGAGTAAATCGCCTGGGTTTTTGCCGGACGGCAAATATTTGGTTTTGAATATCCGTAATTATACACCAGTTTCAAACTGATATATCTGTATGTTTATTTTATAAAATAAGATATAAGTTTTTGAAATTATGTGTATGACATTTACCAATATCAGTTGATAGTTAGGTAAGGAGCATTCAACAACGGTGTAATTCTTCTTAATCATAGCACAATTTTCAACCTACGACGTACAGGGTTTGAGTTATTGAACTCAGGGGACTTATACAAAGTATTGTATGTTGTCCAGTGTCCAATGGGACAAAGGGGTTGGTGCTCGTGCTATGTTCTGTTTATTTATGACTTCTCCTGTTTTAGACAAGTATTTCGTAGAAATACAAAGTCCAAGTTTTGAGAAGTTATAGGTACAAGAATAAAGTAGAGAACCATATGTTGCAAGTATCGGGATTCTTCAAGTTGATCAAAGATGTAGATACTTGTGTTTGGTATTCAGTTGATAGTAATGGTTTTGAGAACTTTCTTCTCTTTCAGCTTACTCATATCTGGATGCACTCCTAATTGAATAATGTTGATCGACCTCTCTCCATTTAGTTGACATGCACTAGAGATAGCTGCATAATTTGAATCTGGTTCCAATTAAATTAGTGTATCTGTTTCTATATTGTATATAGAATGGTTCATATCTTAACGATGTTAAGGTATATAGAGTTGTCCGGCTTATGCTTGAAACCAGACTCTGGATAAACTCAAGGCACGTTTTAGTAATGGCAGTTTGTGGGTTATCCCGGGCTATGACGAGGGATAACTTTCTACCATCTGGAAGATCAATAGCGATATTGTTCTTGACTCGCCACAGATTTAGCAAAATGGACTTTTTCAGAAAACAGTAGTGGGAGTATGGTAGAACTGGAAGTGATTTTAGAACCATAAACGATTACTGAAAATTTAATAGAACCTTAAGATTCAATCGGGTTTGACATTCCATTAGCCACTCCGCAGATATGGTAGGTAAGCTCAGGCGCCCGAGTGGTATTTCGGTATCCTCAGAAACAGTGGCAGGGAGGTTTTTGTTTACCCAGATTTTCCATTACTGCTGTTCTAGACTATGAGACCCGGCATGAGGATGAGTATAGCATCGTTCTAAACTAGCTTTAGAAGTGCACATGTATATGAATCTGCCAGAGGGTTGTTATAGTCAATGGGAGCAGCGGAAGTATAGTGGAAAAGTAGCTTGTGTCTATTTATAGACTAAAACAGGTATAGCGGAGAAAAATCATCTATTTTTGATATGACAGTCATTGGCTTTGACTTCATCAGAATAGGAGATGGATCTGTTAAGAAGATAGTAGGGTGTGATGTCTTGGTATTTGGATGACATGCACTTTATAGGAAGTGAAATTCCTATACTACGATCGGTTATACTGCGGTTGTCACACAATGGTTTCTCCATATTGGATATGGATAATATATCAGGTATTCTGGTAACTAGATCTATGGTTTTAGATCTAGATTTTGGTAGTTTGCCAATCTGGGTACTTTGACACTATTCTAAAGGTATTTTAGAATGAACGACTCCTGGCATAGTGGTGTACCTGCAGGTGATGGAGTCACCCTCTCTAAAGATGTCTTACAGACTAAAGGGGAGAGGGATGTGTATAATAGGCATATCACTTGCTTAGGCAATTGAGTCAATCATGAGATATCAAGTACCACACCAGATGTTATTTTGCACTAGCTGCAATAAGTTTATATTGATCCAATCCTTGGGAAATTGTTGGGAAGCAGTTTATGAACATAAGTGGATGTTCATGGGATATGGTAACAGCAACCTCCTTCAGGAGATGGCTATCATTCCAGGCTTCCAAGGTGACATGGATGACAGAGCGACTGTCAGAGTTTTAGTTTTCCCTCTTTTGAGGGGCAGTAGTCTGGACAGGTGGTCCAAGCAGATACTGAGGAAGGCATGGTGCAGGATACTGATTAAATTCAGTGGACAATACAATCTATGAAGTTTGCTGGATTTGGAGTTCATTGTGAATTGGGTCCCATCAGATATCCAGACATATTCTAAGACAGGTATTTCTCATTTCGGGAGATAGCTTTCTCTGCGAAGTTGAGATATAAAGAGAGATATAGAAAGAAACATTGGAGCGGATCCACTCACTGAGGCTATTTCTCAAACGCAATAATTTTACAAATGAGCTTTGTGAAACTGATTAGTAGAGAAGTTGGGTTTTCGGTATCACACAGGCTGTGAGTATGCGACACCGCAATAATTAGCCTTAAGTGCAAGTGGGAGATTGTTGGCTATAGTGCCCTCAAGTCAATTATTAGATCGCAGGCACGTGATTACAATGATTGAGGGAGGACCTATACCGGTAGAACAGTCTTACTGGAGATGATAGTATGCTATTTGGTTTGTCTTTATCGTCGTGTACATGCTTCGGGTGATATTACAGATCACTATTGCATGTTGATAGATCCCATAGGATTCTTGCTTGACTACCAGCATTATGATGGCGATCATATATGTGGGAGCTGGTTGGTCTATAGACACATCCTTAAATGTCCATAGTCATGGGAGTTTCGAGACTGGGCATCGATACTCCAGAGTAGACTAGTGTATACTGATCAAGACCCTGACGAGGGGCGGTGGTCAGTCTCACAAGCCATTGGTGTTAGTTTGTTCACCTAAGATGTATACAGGTGCTCATTGGGTTATGAGTACACCGGATGGACTCGCCGGGAACATGCTAGTTGGTATTATACCTATTGTCAGATAGCAGTTCCCTGGTGACATGTGTACAGGTTAGTCTATTGACCTGAGATCGTTATTTGTCTCGTGTGAGTTCCCACTGTGCTTTGATTACTACCCTACCAGGGCTCAAAGGAGTCGTGCAAATAGGTTTTATTTGGGTACAGTCCCGAGCCACATGGAGGCAGTGAGCAGATTGTCCGGGGTTCCGTCTCTCCCGGTATTGGGGGTTGATGTCGCGGTTGTGCACGAGTGGCCATCACCAAAAATCCTTGGCTAAGGTAGTCGAGAATTACTGATCTAGGATCGGTAGTTTCTCAGGTGGTGATGGGCTTCATATCGACACTAAATGTCGTGTTATCAGGGGTCTGACTTCATCGACCCCCTAGACTCGATATGCGATATTCATAGACGAACGGACCAGACTGTATGGATATTTTCACTGTCAAGCTCAGTTGGGGTTTCAGGATAAGTTTGCTTGTTGGCCTCCCTTTCGCTCAATACCCGGGTAGCCGTTACGTAGAGCTAGTGCCGCTGACGTGCTTGTGGTTAAACCCACTGCCAGAGTATTGACAAGTCTTTAGAGTCCCACACAGAGGGTCTCCCTGCTTTGGGCGAAACGATGTAGAGGCCGTATGGTTTACGGCAGGGTTCAATCACATGCGTGTACTTGTGCACGGATGATGTTCGGACGGATAATACTAGTGGGCTTTGGTTTAAGACGGATCCTAGTATTATGTTTGTTGGATTATTTTCGTCTATTTGTATTCGTATTCTTCGGAATACGAATGCGGGTATGTATATACGGTTGAGGGGTATTCTTGTAATTTATTACAAGATTACTTTTAGAAGATTACACCTTGTAGGGTTACACCAGCGCCCCGGCCATCAATCCGTGGCCAAACGCGGAACAAAAACTTTTAAAACCCGGCGCTAACGGAACCCTAATCGACGGATCGTACCATTAACCCTATACTAGTTATATATAAAGGGTGTATGAGATTATACCGATCGATCCATGTCCCTCGGTCTTCAATCTCTGTCCTTAGCTCGTTGCGGCTGTCTCGATCAGGTTTGGTCTCCAGTCTCCCTCGTCGAAGAGGATCCACGCCGAGGATTAGTAATACGGGCTCCTGCTTCAAAACCGAAGCAACTTGGGCATCCGGTTTGCTAGCCTAGATACCCAAGATGAAGTAGAGATTGTGTGTGAATACTTTGTCTCAAAACCCCCAATGATTCTCAACACATCAGATGGAATGGGTGGAGGTGAAGAAGAAGCCAAGTGGTGAAGAGTGTGAGCTCAAGAAAAAGGCAACTAAAGAAAGTGTCTGGTGTTTTTATTGTTATGAGTTGTGAAGTGTTTTTTGATGAGCAAGTAAAGAAAATTCCCAGCACAAGTAAAGATCTCCATCACACAATCACATCTCACACCAAGAACCTATATCCTGAGTCACCAAGTGCACATGTGCCACCATCAAAGCCCAAGCCAAAACTTAACCTCACACTTTACACCTCAAAATAATATTAAACATTTAAACTAAATGTTTAACATAAGAAAAAGAAATGGCAATTCCAAAAGTAATCTCGTAACGAATTATAAGAATACCCCTCATCCGTATATACATACCTGCATCCGTATTCCGAAAAAATACGAATACAACGAGACGAAAATAATCTAACAATATAATACTAGGATCCGGTTTAAACCAAAGCCCACTAGTATTATCCGTCCGATCATGATCCGTGCACAAGTGCACAAATATGATCGAACCATGCCATAAAACCATACGGCCTCTACAACGTTTTGCCCGAACCAGGGAAACCCTCTGTGTGGGACTCTAAAGACTCGTCAATACGCTGGCAGTGGGTTTAACCACAAGCATGTCAGTAGCACTAGCTGTACGTAACAGCTACCCAGGTATTGAGCGAAAGGGAGGCCGACGAGCAAACTCATCCTGAAACCCTACTGAGCCTGATAGTGACAATATCCGTACAGTCTAGTCTGTTCGTTTATGAGTATCGCATATCGAGTCTAGGGGTGGATAAAGTCAGACCCCAAATAATGCGACATTTAGTGTCGGTATGAAACCTATCACCAACTGAGAAACTACCGATCCTAGACCGATAATTCTCGTCTACCCCATTCGAGGATTTCTGGTGATGGCCACCCGTGCACACCGCGACATCAACCCCCAATACCGAGAAAGAAGAATCCACCGACGATCCGCTCAATACTTCTATGTGGCTCGGGACTGTACCCAACTAAAACCTGTTTGCACGACTCCTTTGAGCCGTGATCGGGTAGTAATCAAAGCACAGTGGGAACTCACACAAGACGAATGACGATCTCAGGTCGATAGACTAACTTGTACACATGTCACCTAGGAACTGCTATCTGACAATAGGTACTAGCATGTTCCCGGCGAGTCCGTCCGGTGTACTCATAACCCAATGAGTACCTGTATACATCTTAGGTGAACCAAATGACACCAATAGTTTGTGAGACCGGCCACCGCCTCTCATCGGGGTCTCGATCCGTATACACTAGTCTACTCTTAGAGTATCGATACCCAGTCTCGAAACTCCTACGACTAGGGACACTTTAAGGATGTGCTTATAGACCACCCAACTCTCACGTATACGATCGCCATCATACTGCTGGTAGTCAAACAAGAATCCTATGGGCTCTATCAATATGTAATAGTAATCTGTAATGTCACCTAAAGCATGTACACGATGATAAAGACAAACCAGATAATATACTATCATCTTGAGTAAGACTGTTTTACCGGTATAGGTCCTCCCTCAATCATTGCAATCACGTGCCTGCGATCCAATAATTGAATTGAGGGCACTATAGCCAACACACCTCATCATGGTTTAGAACTTTTTGGATTTAAAGGTTATTGAGGTGTAGGATGGGGTGTTTATTGCATTTTTGTGGCATGGCTAATTAGTGACCCATGGTTACTATTCTAGCATGCTTTGGGTTTTTGTTTGTTGTGAGCTTATTTTGACTTGAGATATTTTTTGTTGACTGAGATATTTTGGAGACATGGACATTTATGTGATGGCTCCATTATTTCTTATCATACTCACACAACAAACAAAAACACAAGCCATTATTCATTTCTTATTCTCTCTCTTGAGTTGCTCTCAACACTTCATTCTCATGGCATCTTCTTCTTCCTCTAGCTCCACCCAAACCCTCTAATGAGTTGAGAATGTAGGATTTTCCTAGCACCTCAGCATGGTTTTGGTTGCATCAAGCATGCTACAATTAAAATTTTTGGAGTGCTAAGTAAACATACCTAGGATCAAACTAGAAATTAGGGTAGCAAAAACATAGTATCACATACAAAAAGAGAGTCTAACACTAAGAGATGAGAAATACAACTTTTGTAGATCTCCCCTTTGTGACTCCATGGATCAATTAAAGTTTGAACCGGTTCCCTTGAATCCTTCGTTGTCCACGACGATCCACCTGGAGTTTCTTTGCTCAAGCTCCAAACACCACTTGATCAAGGATGAAGATGAAGCAAACACTCCACACTAGTGGGCTAGACTAAAGTAGAATGGTGATATGGGTTTGGATCTCACTTAAAAACCTTTTCTTTTAATTCTTTCTCTTTTTTTTAAAACCCTAGAGAGCTTTGAAGAGAGAGAGGAAGAAGGAGATGGGAACTAAACTTGACTCAAGAAAAAAAAGGATATGAGACATAATCCCAAATGAGAATAATAGTCCTCATGCTAAACTATGGTTACAAAATATCTAGATATTTTGTGACTTAAGGTTAAGCAAAAACCATGGGCTACAAAACCATGGGCAACAAATGTTAGGTCCACGTTACCTCTCCCGGTACTTACGGGGTTGCGGAAATGGTAAATCAAAATTTTTTCTAAACTTTGTAACATGGACCGTAAAAGCCGGATCTTTGCTAAACTAAACTAGCATATTAGCTAAAGAGAGTTAGCTACTATGATTATGGTTATACCTAAACTTGAACTCCTTCTCTTCTTGTTGTTGTTCTTCTTTCTTGTTCTTTGTAGAAGCTTGAATGGTTCTCTTCTCGTCGCCTTCTTCCGTCGAAGATGGATCCACCTCGAAGGTTCGACCTTTGGGCTCTTCCTCGATCTTTGAGTGAACTAGGGTTTCCGGCTTGCTAAGCCTTGAACCCTAGAGAGAGTAGAGAGTATCTATGGAGTGCTTTCTTTTCAAGGTGATGGATTCTCAACACATGAGAAGGAATCACCTTGAGCTTGAGGAAGAAGAAGATGAAATGAGGAGAGAGAGAGGTTATGATAGAAAATGAGCTCTCTTTTTCTTTTTGCAACCATATCAAAAAGAAAATGAATTATCTAAATGATAATAATTCAAAATGAGAATAGTTGATGGCAATTAGGAATGACCACTACCATGCTTCATTTAGTCAAAAGTAAGCATGAATCAAGGAGGACTTTTTAAAGCATGATGGTGGTCAACATTCAACCATGGTCAACAAGTCAACCATGGTCAACAAGTCAACAAAATCAACCATAACATAATTCTCATTTAATTACTATTATTAATAGATAATTCATAAATCCATTAGGGTTTGGAAAATGATAACTGTCAACTGTGCATACGCACCCGTTCCGAAACCCTAATGAAAAACCTCATCCTCCGCCTCAAGCAACTGTGCATACACACCTGCATTCTCGTTCCGAGGAACAAGAATACCAAGATATAAAAGCAACCCCAAATATATATACCAGTATCTGGCTCAAACCAGAGCCTGCCAGTATAATCCGTCCGGACTCCAAACGTGCACAAGTGCGCGGATGTGAACGAACCCTGTCGCAAAACCATGCGACCTCTACTCTATTTTGCCCAGAGGCGAATGCCCTCTGTGTGGGACTCTAAAGACTCGACACTACGCTGGCAGTGGGTTTAACCATAGACCGCAAGCGGCACTAGCTGTGCGTAACGGTCCCCAGGTAGATGCCGACAAGAAGGCTGACGAGGTGAAACCCCATCTGAACTCCTATTGAGTCTGAATGTGACATTCTCCGTACAGTCCGGTCTGTTCGTCTGATACATCGCATGGCGGGCCTAGGGGGGCGGTAAACGTCAGTCCCCTAATAGCGGTACAAGTCGTGTCGGAGTGAAGCCCAATACACCCTGAGATAACACTGGAACCTACCAGTACATCTCGCTTGCCTTGGCCAGGGACTACTTGTGTAATGGCTCTCCTAGACACAGCGCGATGTCAACCCCCAATACCGGGAGAGACGAATCCTATCTAACCGTCACTGCCTCCAAGTGCTTCGGGACTGCTCCCAACTACTACCTGTTTGCACGACTCAGTAGAGCCGTGGTAGGGTAGTAATCAAAGAACAGTGGGAACACACTCGAGGCGAAGTGACAGTGTCAAGTCAGCGGACTAAGCTGTACTCATGTCACCTGGGAACTGATAACTGACGATAGGTATAATACCAACCATCAGTTCCCGACGAGTCCTGTCCAGTGTACTCGTAACCCAACGAGCACCCGCATACTATCTCAAGTACGACGTACTGACGGCTGTGGGACAGACCGTCTCCCGTGCTGGGATGAGAAGCGCATACGCTAGTCTACTCCGGAGCATCGATGCCCTATCTCGATACTCCCACGACCAGGGACGTGTATAAGGATGTGCTTGTAGATTACCCAGCCCCCACGAGTGTGATCGCCATCACAACGCCGGTAATCAAGCAAAGATCCTAAGGGCTCTACTAATGCGTATAGGTGATATAATAAATAAACACACATGTACACATTAAAGCAGAGACAAACCAAGTAGCATACTACTATATTGAGCAAGATTGTCTGTACAACTGTGAATATCCCAAGCTTCCATCAAGTAATATACATACTAGTATGATACAGTAATGGCCTCTAGGGCATATACACTAACAATCTCCCACTTGCACTAAGGCCATGTACTGGCGTATCGAAGACCTATCATCTCGATCAGCCGCTCGAACTGAGTCTGGGGTAAAGCCTTTGTGAATGGGTCCGCAGTGTTGTCCTTTGTATCCACTCTCCGCACCTCGATCTCCTGTCGATCAATGATCTCCCTGATCAGGTGATACCGCCTTAAGATGTGCCTGGATTTCTGATGGGACCTTGGTTCCTTCGCTAAAGCTATAGCCCCATTGTTATCGCAATACAAAGGTATTGGGTCAACAATGGACGGAACCACCTGAAGTTCACTAATGAACTTCTTAATCCAGACCGCCTCTTTTGCGGCATCGCTTGCAGCAATGTATTCAGCCTCCATCGTCGAGTCTGCGACGGTATCCTGCTTGGAACTCCTCCAACATACCGCCCCTCCGTTGAGGGTAAACACAAAACCCGAGAAAGACTTGCTGTCATCTTTGTCACTCTGGAAGCTTGAATCGGTAAAGGACTCGACCCTGAGGTCTCCATTACCGTAAACCAGGAACATCTCCTTAGTCCTCCTCAGGTACTTGAGAATGTTCTTCACTGCTATCCAGTGGTCCTCCCCTGGGTCTGACTGATACCGGCTTACCGTGCTCAACGCGTAAGCTACATCTGGTCTTGTACATAGCATCGCATACATTATAGATCCTACCGCCGAAGCGTAGGGTATAGTGCTCATGCGAACCCTCTCCTCGTCAGTCTTAGGAGACATCTTCTTGGAGAGGGTAATTCCGTGCAATGCGGGTATGTTACCGCGCTTGGAATCCTCCATACTAAATCTCTTTAGTACGGTCTCTATGTACCTGGACTGCGAAAATCCCAATAGTCTCTTGGATCTATCTCTATAGATCTTGATCCCCAGAATGTATGAGGCATCACCCAGGTCCTTCATGGAGAACCTTTGTGACAAAAACAGCTTGACCGATTGTAGCATAGGAACATCATTTCCTATCAAAAGAATGTCGTCCACGTACAAGACTAGGAACACGACAGTTCGTCGTACAATCTTCTTATACACACAGGGTTCATCTTCGTTCTTGATGAAATCAAATTCCTTGATTGCCTCATCAAAACAGATGTTCCAGCTCCGCGATGCCTGCTTTAATCCATAAATGGATTTAAGCAACTTGCACACCTTTCCGCTGCTCCCACTGTCTACGAAACCTTCTGGTTGATCCATGTAAACGCACTCTTCCAAACAACCATTTAGGAAAGCCGTCTTAACATCCATCTGCCAGATTTCATAGTCATGGAAGGCAGCAATGGCAAGTAAGATCCGAATGGATTTGAGCATAGCCACCGGAGAAAAAGTCTCATCATAGTCCAAACCAGGTCTTTGACGAAAACCTTTTGCAACGAGTCTAGCTTTATAGGTTTCCACCTGCCCATCTACACCAAGTTTTCTTTTGTAGATCCATTTGCATCCAACGGGTTTTACCCCAGGTGGAGCAATATCCATGGTCCACACTTTATTGGCGTACATGGACTCCATTTCGGATTGCATTGCTTCCTGCCACTTATCAGAGTCCCTACTGATAATGGCCTGCCTGAAACTGGTAGGGTCATCTTCTTCCAAGATGCAATCCTCTCGATCCCCGTCTATGAGAAAACCGTAGTATCTCTCGGGCGGATGAGAAATCCTACCAGATCTGCGGAGTGGCTGAGGTTCGTTTGGGGTCACTGATCTTTCTGGTTCTGCTAAATCCTCAGTTTGATTTTGTGGATCAGATATTTCATCCAGTTCTACCGTGCTCCCACTTATTTCTTTTGCAAGAAATTGCCACTCTAAAAAGGTGGTGCGGCGAGCAACGAACACCTTCTGTTCCTCAGTGTGGTAGAACAGATATCCCAGAGAATTTCTAGGATATCCCACAAACTTACATAAAACTGATCGTGCCTCAAGCTTGTCTGGTTTTTGTACTTTTACATAGGCCGGACAGCCCCATATCTTAATTCGTTCTAGATATGGTTTCTTACCACTCCATATTTCATATGGAGTCTTAGGCACGGATTTAGACGGAACCTGATTCAGCAAGTATGCCGCTGTCTCCAGCGCAAGTCCCCAGAATGAAAAAGGTAACTCAGCATCACTCATCATGGATCGAACCATATCCAATAGGGTACGATTCCTTCTCTCCGACACACCGTTGTGCTGTGGTGTATAAGGAGGAGTGAGCTGAGAGAGAATACCATTCTCTTTTAAGTAATCTAGGAATTCCGTGCTTAAGTACTCCCCTCCCCTGTCAGACCGGAGGATCTTGATACTTTTGCCTGTCTGGTTCTCTACTTCCTTTCTGAATTCCTTGAATTTCTCAAAAGTTTCAGATTTGTGTTTCATCAGATACACATATCCGAACCTAGAGAGATCGTCAGTGAATGTGATGAAGTACGAGAACCCACCCCTTGCATGTATAGACATCGGACCACACACATCACTGTGTATGAGTCCCAAGAGCTCTCTTGCTCTTTCTCCATGTCCGGTGAACGGAGATTTGGTCATCTTCCCTTTGAGACAAGACTGACAAGTTTCATAAGATGAAAACTCGAACGCATTCAAGAGTCCATCTCTATGCAACTTACTCAGTCTTTTCTCTCCGATATGACCGAGTCTACAATGCCACAAGTAGGATTCATTCGTATCTGAATTCTTCCTCTTGCGTGTGTTTTGTATATTGAGAACTGTATTCTGATTTAGAACGTAGATACCATTAAACAGTGTACCCTCTGCAACCAGTACCTTATCAAGGTAAATGTTCATGATATTCTTTTCAAGAACAAACTTATATCTATCTTTATCGAGTAAAGAAACTGATATGATGTTGCAAACCATAGAGGGTACATAGTAGCAATCGTTCAAAATCATAGTCTTGCCATTTGGCAATACTAGGTGATATTCACCGACGGCTGCCGCATAAACTTGTGCTCCGTTCGCTACTCTGAGCGACATATCACCCGGTGCAACTTTCCTACTTTTTCTCAGTCCCTGCAATAAATTACAGATATGAGATCCTGATCCGGTATCAAGTACCCAGGAGGTAGGGCTGACCGTAAAACAGTTCTCAATTACAAGAACACCTGAAGTAGATGCAAAACCATGCTTCTTCTTCAACTGGGTATCCTGGAAATCCATACTTTCCTCTTTCCCATTCTCATGCTCATGACTGTTGTCACAAGTTAGAGCTGAACCAACTTTCCCCAGTCCCGAATAAGAATTCGGATCGGTCAAGCGATACATTTTATTATCTTGATTAGGGCGTGAAAAGGTTGCTGCCTGGAGAGAGAGAAAAGAAACACTCAGCGTATGCTCTTGCAAGATTAGATTGGTTTATTAATTTATCTAACCAGGGTGTCTCCCACTGTTTCCTCAAATCCTTCTTAAAACCTTTTTAAAAGAAGAACTAGCCGGGTTTTAATTCACGTTACAATACTTGCTTAACCTTTCAGCCAGGCTAGTGTCGGTACTTCGAGGGAGGTTTTCCAACGCTTTCGCGAAGTTCCTTAATTAAAGAACCTCTTTTCCCTGTGGGCGTAACCCCGCTAACACCTTTTTAGACACCTACTAGGTTTATAGCATTGATCGTTAAGTGAAATAATCTCCCGAGAGTAAACCAACTCATCAGTGGGATCGGGATCCAACTGTCATTGTGTGATAACCTAGATGGAATCCACTCTAGTCACCACACTCCAGAAGGTATGCTAAATCTGCAAGTTTCAGTTCTTTTGAAACTCCCGATGTGGTTTTTGCCCCTAACGATTCATGACCTTGACAATGCCAACATATCATGAACTGTTAGTCAAGTTCGGCCCGTCATTATCTTGATTAACTTAGACCCACCCGCATAACTCTTGACAATGCCAACATAGCTATGCGACTGTCCTAAATAATCCGAAAAATAAGGCTGCAAACAAGCAATACTTAGCTACCGATCACTACGCCTTGACAATGCCAAAATACGTAGCTCGAATACTGAGTAGTACTTGTAGGAGATGACGGAGGGCTACGGCTGGGTTTTTTGGCGAAAAACCCGTTAACGTAATGAACTTGATATCGTTGAAGGAACCTGATAGCACCTTTTTGAAAAATACAGTGGCGAAAACTTTTGCTAAAGAGGTCACTCCCGGTGAAGGGATCTCGGCTCTTTCCTCGTCGAGTGAGGTGCTGGGCATTCGTAAGATGAATACCTCGATGCAAAGCAAGAATAATCGACTATAGTGAAGTTATTACCCTGACGCAAACTTTTGTCCAAGGGGTCACTCCCGGTGAAGGGATCTCGGCCCTTGCCTCGTCGACTGAGGTGCTGGGTATTCATAACCGAATACCGCGATGCAAAACAAAAATGAACGTCCTTGCAATAACAGCTTTTTGAAAAACTTGTTCCAACAACGTCTTTTAGGTTTATTTTTCTTGCATTAGTTCTTTTAATGCGTGATATTCTTGCATTAGTTCTTTTAATGCGTCCCATCATTTAATCCTACCATTGCAGAAAACAACCAAAATATGACGTACGCTTATGCCATTCGCATTCGCCACGGGGTCCCGTCATCACTCGTTAGGTTACTTAACTAACGACAGAGCGGGGGCTGGGCTAGCGCGGCTGTAAAACATAAGCAACGCCTAAATAGTAAAGCAATGATAGACATTACAGATCACAGATGAATACATTGGATATACTAGCAATCCGCAATCCTTTCGAGCCTGGAACGAAAAGCGGATAACACGGTCGCGGTGAATAGCCAAAACCCCACCCAAGACCCCTACGGGTGCGGCAAACCACCCGCCAAGTACCCGAAGCGAAGCAACCTCCCTCAATGCCATGAGTAGGCCACTCGGCACTTCGAGCTACCCGGTAGTTTGTGCACCCCTCCATGGGTCTATCCTAGGAGCAAAAACAGTAAAAAGAATTATACAATGACGGCTACAACCCCGACCCGGTTGTGCGGCCAAACAAAAATATTATTACATCAATTTACATTTACAATGAATGAAAGAAAAACAAAAGCTCATCTCACATCCAACCCGGCTATTCACCCGCGACAGTCCAACAGATTCATATACACATTCCAATATCAAACACAGATCATGTATAACCCCGACTAATCGACTTATAGCGATTAGCCGACGTTCAATACATGCAAGCAATACAGATATAACCAACATAGCCAAAATGCAGTGAAGTTCGGAAAAATACGGAATTATAGGACCCCAAAAGCAAATTTCAGTTCTGGAAAATCTGGGTACATATAATACATCTTAAAAATCCCAAAATCCCACCAGAAGAACACTGCACGAAAATCGATGAAGAGAGAGAAAATAACTGCGGCGCTTCCGCGGCACTTGCCTACCTCGTGCCGCGGAAGCGCGGCGGTTTAAAAGAATTAAGCCATCGTATTTCTTCTGTGTTCAAACAAAACCCTGAGACAATTTTACAAGTATAAAGTTTTTCATTTAGAGCAGAAAAAATTTCAACAGAAACTTAGGGTTTTGTTTTTCCGGTTTTGTGATTTTTCGGTTCCGAACTTCGTTACACTTTGCTACCAAGCTAGTTTAAGTTTAGTTAGGCTCTGATACCACTGTTAGGTCCACGTTACCTCTCCCGGTACTTACGGGGTTGCGGAAATGGTAAATCAAAATTTTTTCTAAACTTTGTAACATGGACCGTAAAAGCCGGATCTTTGCTAAACTAAACTAGCATATTAGCTAAAGAGAGTTAGCTACTATGATTATGGTTATACCTAAACTTGAACTCCTTCTCTTCTTGTTGTTGTTCTTCTTTCTTGTTCTTTGTAGAAGCTTGAATGGTTCTCTTCTCGTCGCCTTCTTCCGTCGAAGATGGATCCACCTCGAAGGTTCGACCTTTGGGCTCTTCCTCGATCTTTGAGTGAACTAGGGTTTCCGGCTTGCTAAACCTTGAACCCTAGAGAGAGTAGAGAGTATCTATGGAGTGCTTTCTTTTCAAGGTGATGGATTCTCAACACATGAGAAGGAATCACCTTGAGCTTGAGGAAGAAAAAGATGAAATGAGGAGAGAGAGAGGTTATGATAGAAAATGAGCTCTCTTTTTCTTTTTGCAACCATATCAAAAAGAAAATGAATTATCTAAATGATAATAATTCAAAATGAGAATAGTTGATGGCAATTAGGAATGACCACTACCATGCTTCATTTAGTCAAAAGTAAGCATGAATCAAGGAGGACTTTTTAAAGCATGATGGTGGTCAACATTCAACCATGGTCAACAAGTCAACCATGGTCAACAAGTCAACAAAATCAACCATAACATAATTCTCATTTAATTACTATTATTAATAGATAATTCATAAATCCATTAGGGTTTGGAAAATGATAACTGTCAACTGTGCATACGCACCCGTTCCGAAACCCTAATGAAAAACCTCATCCTCCGCCTCAAGCAACTGTGCATACACACCTGCATTCTCGTTCCGAGGAACAAGAATACCAAGATATAAAAGCAACCCCAAATATATATACCAGTATCTGGCTCAAACCAGAGCCTGCCAGTATAATCCGTCCGGACTCCAAACGTGCACAAGTGCGCGGATGAGAACGAACCCTGTCGCAAAACCATGCGACCTCTACTCTATTTTGCCCAGAGGCGAATGCCCTCTGTGTGGGACTCTAAAGACTCGACACTACGCTGGCAGTGGGTTTAACCACAGACCGCAAGCGGCACTAGCTGTGCGTAACGGTCCCCAGGTAGATGCCGACAAGAAGGCTGACGAGGTGAAACCCCATCTGAACTCCTACTGAGTCTGAATGTGACATTCTCCGTACAGTCCGGTCTGTTCGTCTGATACATCGCATGGCGGGCCTAGGGGGGCGGTAAACGTCAGTCCCCTAATAGCGGTACAAGTCGTGTCGGAGTGAAGCCCAATACACCCTGAGATAACACTGGAACCTACCAGTACATCTCGCTTGCCCTGGCCAGGGACTACTTGTGTAATGGCTCTCCTAGACACAGCGCGATGTCAACCCCCAATACCGGGAGAGACGAATCCTGTCTAACCGTCACTGCCTCCAAGTGCTTCGGGACTGCTCCCAACTACTACCTGTTTGCACGACTCAGTAGAGCCGTGGTAGGGTAGTAATCAAAGAACAGTGGGAACACACTCGAGGCGAAGTGACAGTGTCAAGTCAGCGGACTAAGCTGTACTCATGTCACCTGGGAACTGATAACTGACGATAGGTATAATACCAACCATCAGTTCCCGACGAGTCCTGTCCAGTGTACTCGTAACCCAACGAGCACCCGCATACTATCTCAAGTACGACGTACTGACGGCTGTGGGACAGACCGTCTCCCGTGCTGGGATGAGAAGCGCATACGCTAGTCTACTCCGGAGCATCGATGCCCTATCTCGATACTCCCACGACCAGGGACGTGTATAAGGATGTGCTTGTAGATTACCCAGCCCCCACGAGTGTGATCGCCATCACAACGCCGGTAATCAAGCAAAGATCCTAAGGGCTCTACTAATGCGTATAGGTGATATAATAAATAAACACACATGTACACATTAAAGCAGAGACAAACCAAGTAGCATACTACTATATTGAGCAAGATTGTCTGTACAACTGTGAATATCCCAAGCTTCCATCAAGTAATATACATACTAGTATGATACAGTAATGGCCTCTAGGGCATATACACTAACAACAAAACCATGGTATTGACTTTGGTCAACATAAGATAAAGGAGTTGACTAGTTAACCATGATTTTGTCCCCATTTTGCTTTTCTAAAATAAACAAAATATATATAAATATATGTAACCATGTGAGTCTTGTATTGCCACCACCAATGTATCATCAACCATGACATATGTATGCTTGCATGTGTGCATCCATATCAACATTTGCATACACTCATGCATGCATCATAAAGAAATAGGTTTTAGGTAAAAAGGCTAATGGTCATTAATATTAGATCAACAATTGATTTAATAAACCAGTCATATCTAATACGACCCGACCAATAGAAACTGCCGGATTATAATGCGGTATCATATACACGCATTCAGTCAAGCACCCGTGCATATCACCATATGCACCCACATCGTTTCGCCTGAGCCAGGTAACCCCTTTGTAGGACTTTAAGACTCGTCAATATGCCGGCAGTAGATGATGATCACATCAAACACCCACAAGCTGCAAGCGGTCAGCTAAATGTAACGGACACCCGGGTATTGAGTGAGTAGAAGAAAAACAAGCGAACCTGTCAAAACTCCTGTCGAGCCAACCGGTAACACTTACTGTACAGTCCGGTCTCTTCATCAAATATGCTGCATATAGAGTCCGGGATGGCATCATCGTCCCTAATAACTCAATAAGTCATGCCGATGTATGGCCTATAACAGATCGAGAAACTACTGATAACACTTATCAGTAAATCCCATCAGCCCTGGCCAGGGACTTACTGATATAGCCAATCGAGAACAGCGCAACATCAACCCCCAATACCGGGAGAGACGAAACCCCTCGTATCGCTCATTGCCTCCATGTGTCTCGGGACTGTACCTAAAAGCCATCTGTTTGCACGACTCAGTAGAGCCATGGTAGGGTGGAAATCAAAGCACAGTGGAAGAACACACAAGACTCTATGACGATCTCGGGTCTACAGACTAACCTATACCGGTGTCACCTGAGAACTGCTATCCGACGTTAGATATAATACCATATAGGAGTTTTCGGCGAGTCCTTCCAGTATACCCAGTCCCCACTGAGCACCCGTATACAATCTTGGTGTCAAACACTAATGGATATAGGATCATCCATCACCCATCTCATGGGTCAAGAATTGTATACGCTAGTGTACTCTGGAATATCGATGCCCCGTCTCAATACACCCACGACTAAGGACATTTCAGGATATGCTTATAAACTACACACGTTCCACTAATATGATATGTCTCATAATCACAGTAGTCAATCAAATATCCTCAGGGCTTTATCAACATGTACCAAAAGAATAAAAGCATGATCAAGTGAACATGTCAAGATAAAAAGTAACCAGATAGCATACTATCATGTCGAGCAAGAAAGTCCCCTGAATACACACACACACACACACACACACACACACACACACACATGTAAGAAAAACATCCACTATCAAATAATAGCCTCTAGGGCATACATATATCCAACAATCTCCCACTTGCACTAAGGCCAATTATTGGCGTATCTCATACCCAACATCTCAAAAAGTCGCTCATGCTGTGGCTGAGGGAGGGCCTTGGTGAGTGGATCCGCAGTGTTATTCTTTGTATCTACTCTCCGAATCTCGATCTCGCGGTGATCAATTATCTCCCGGATCAGATGAAATCGCCTCAGGATGTGTATGGATCGCTGATGGGACCTGGGCTCCTTGGCTAACGCTATAGCCCCATTATTGTCATAATACAATGGTATTGGATCAATAATGGTTGGAATTACTCCTAGTTCCGAAACGAACTTCCACATCCAGACGGCTTCCTTGGCGGCATCATTTGCAGCAATATACTCAGCTTCCAACGTAGAGTCTGTAATGGTATCCTGTTTGGAACTCTTCCAACGCACCGTCCCTCCATTAAGGGTAAATACAAACCCAGAGATAGATTTGCTGTCGTCCTTATCACTCTGGAAGCTCGAATCGGTAAAGTCCTCCATTTGGAGATCTCCATTACCATACACCAAGAATAATTCTTTAGTCCTTCGCAAGTACTTAAGAATGTTTTTCACAGCCATCCAGTGATTCTCCCCTGGGTTGGATTGATACCTGCTTACTACACCAAGTGCATAAGCTATATCAGGGCGTGTGCACAACATCACATACATTATAGATCCTACGGCTGAAGCGTAGGGAATAATGCTCATGCGAGCTCTCTCTTCATCAGTCTTTAGGCAAAAGTCCTTGGAGAGAGTGACTCCATGGTAAGCGGGTAAGGCACCCCGCTTGGAGTCTTCCATACTAAACCTCTTTAGGATTGTGTTGATGTATCTGGTTTGGGAAAATCCCAATAACCTTTTGGATCTATCCCTGTAGATCCGGATGCCCAATATATACGTGGCATCACCCAGGTCCTTCATTGAGAACTTTTATGATAAGAATGATTTGACTGACTGTAGCATAGGAACATCATTTCCTATCAGAAGAATGTCATCCATGTACAATACGAGGAATGCGACAGTTCTCCCTACAGTCTTTCTATAAACATAAGGTTCATCTAGATTTTTGATGAAATCAAACTCTTTGATAACATCATCAAAACATATATTCTAACTCCGTGATGCCTACTTTAATCCATAAATGGATTTAAGCAATCTACATGCTTTCCCGCTGCTCCCACTGTCAACGAAGCCCTCTGGCTGATCCATATAAACGCACTCTTCTAAATCATCATTTAGAAAAGCAGTTTTAACGTCCATCTGCCAGATTTCATAGTCGTAGTGAGCAGCAATAGCTAGTAGGATCCTAATGGATTTAAGCATGGCTACGGGAGAAAAAGTTTCATCATAGTCCAAACCCGGTCTTTAACGAAATCCTTTCGCCACAAGTCTTGCCTTATAGGTCTCCACTTGCCCATCTACACCAATATTTCTTTTAAAGATCCATTTGCACCCTACGGGTTTTACCCTAGGGGGTACAACGTCCAAAGTCCATACTTTGTTGTGTACATAGACTCCATTTCGGATCTCATGGCATCCAGCCACTTCACTGAGTCACCACTCGTGATAGCTTGCTGAAAACTAGTAGGATCATCCTCCTCCATGATGCAATCTTCTCTATCACCATCAATGAGGAAACCGTAGTACCTCTCCGGTGGGCGAGAAGTCCTACTAGATCTACGGAGTGGCTGAGGTTCATCAGTTTCTATTGCAACAACAGGCTCAACCATGTCGTCATGTGTAACTTGTGTTTCTAGAACCTCTTCTAGATCTACCACATTGCCATCGGTATTTGTAAAAGTTCATTTTTCTAAAAATGTGGCATGTCTAGAAACCAACACCTTTTGTTCCTCCTTGTGGTAGAAAAGATATCCATACGAGTATTGGATATCCCACAAACTTACACATGACTGCCCGTGTCTCGAGTTTTTTCGGATTTTGCTTTTTGACATAGGCCGGACAACCCCAAATCTTAACTCGTTTAAGAGATGGTCTCTTCCCATGCCATATCTCATATGGTGTGGTAAACACGATTTTGGGTTGGAACCCTGTTTAACAGAAACGTTGCAATCCCCAATGCATGCCCCCAAAATGAGACAGGTAACTCAGCATCACTCATCATGGAACGTACCATATCTAATAGAGTCCGATTCTGTCGTTCTGAAACACCGTTGTGCTGTGGTGTGTAAGGAGGAGTGAACTAAGAGAGAATCCCATTCTCTTTTAGAAAATCTGAAAACTCTGTACTGGGATACTCTCTACCTCGATTCGGTCGAAGTATCTTGATGCTCAATCCGGTTTTTTTCCTACTTCAAGTTTGTACTCAGTGAATTTCTCGAAAGCTTTAGACTTCTGCTTTATTAAAAACACATGACCGAATCTTGAGAAATCATCAGTAAATGTTATGAAGTAAGAAAAACCGCCTCTAGCCTGTATAGACATTGGCCCGCATACATCACTATGTATGAGGCCTAAGAGCTCAGTGGCTTTTTCTCCGTGTCCGGTAAACGGAGTTTTGGTCATTTTACCCTTGATACAAGACTGACAAGTCGCATAAGATTTATATTCAAAAGGATTCAAATATCCATCTTTATGTAGCTTGTTTTGTCTTGTTTCGTTAATATGACCAAATCTACAATGCCAAAGAAAAGCTTCATTTATATCTGAAAATTTTCTTTTATTAGTATGTTGTATGCTAAAAACTGTATGTTTATTTAAGACGTATATCCCGTTATTAAGTATACCATACCCAACCAACATTTGATTCAGGTTAATGTTCATAACATTGTTCTGCAATACAAAATTATATCGTTCATTGTCTAACAAAGAAACGGATATGATATTACAAAGCATACTAGGTACATAATAACATGGGTTCAAAACCAATATACACCCTGATGGCAACTGTCACGCCCCGCTTCCCAGTGTATGGCGAAGGGGACGCGACGAGGTCCGCTATATATGTACTTAGAAGTACATACGCTAAGCGTAGCTAAGCAATATAAAATAAATACACAAGAGACAAGAGTATAAAAAGAACAGCAACTTTTATTTATTAACATTCTTTGTACAATACATGGAAAGGAAAATACAACTGAAATAAAGATGCCTAAACAGTGGCATAACAGGAAATGGAAAGTACTGAAAAGAAAAGTGTACAATGAAATTATACTGCAGGGTCTTCGGCAAATTGCTCCAAGTCTTCTTGTGTTGGCTCAACTTCTGCCGGGTCCAGGTCACCTGACGACATTCAAACAAGAGAGAAACAGAATGTCGTCAGCGAACAGATCGCTCTGTAAGTCCCAAAGGTAAGAGGGAAATAGAGAAGACAGAATAAGAAGATACATTTTTAAAGTGTAAGCTGTTGTTGAAATGTTATGTTATCGCTGTTGTTTGTAGCTTGGTACAGAAGGATGCTAGTGTATACGAGGGGGGTCTCTATATGCTAGAGACCAGGGCAAACGGAAAGTATAAGGAACCGTTAAGCCACGGTACAACAGCAATGGGATACAGGTTATGTGTCTTAATCTGACCACCTCGTGCCACCTTTAACAGCTTCCGTACCAATCTACCCCTTAATCCCCGTAGTGTTTTAATATTATTGTTGTACTGTATTGTGTAAGTTGGATGACTGACCAAAACCATGATATCAGTAAACATGTTGTAACTGCATAATCAGATAAATGGAATAACAGGATAATGGATGTATATCCATAGTTTGATTCAGTCAAATTGAATAAATTGTTAACTGGATTCAGGGATTCATGTATTCATATTGAGTTGGAATATTAAAGAATATATAGATTGACTTGACTCATATTCAAGTCAGAAATAGTCAGACTCAAACCCGAGTCAGACTAAAAGAAAGGTAATTTGAAATTCTATAATTGTTAGGGTCCTTATTGTAATTTATAGAACTTGAGGGGGTTTTATGTAAAAAGTACTTTTGTATAATTTTCAAAATACACCTCATGTATTTATTATTCGTCTTTATAGTTATAATGAGTGTGGATTTTATTTGTGTTATTCTAGTGAATATATCCTAATAAAAGTATTAATTTATAATATTGATTTATTTGAAATTCATGGTATTTTAACGTAACTTTTAATCTTGTAATTTTTTAGAAAAAGTGGAAACTTTATCTTATAATAAAATAGGTGTTTAAATGATAAATATACATATTTTTATACAAGAATAATTTTATATAAATATTTTATTTTCCAAAAATCTCATTTTTCTTAAATGTCGTATTTTAAACCTTTCGAGACCGAATGCTCCTTGCGGAGGTCTGAATCTCGCACTACTAGACTCGAGGGTGCACGATAAACCGTACAATCCCTAACGAGTTCCCCAAAGGTGGGTTGTAGCGGCGCTTTGCAAAGGTTTAATAAATACTATTCATTTAGAAAACGATTTTATAAAGATAATGTATTTATTTGTAAAAGGATGTAAATTTCCGTATTTTAGTTTCTAGGGTTTCCTAAGCCAACTAGCCTATTCCTAAAGGTCTAAACGATAAGTCATTAGAAGCCTCAAATCGCCTCTTCACCGCCAATTGTGGCCAGGTAAGTACAAGTGAGGAGGGAGGGATCCGCTCACGAATCGTGAGGCGGGCCTTTTAAAATTACCCAAACTCACTTGCCTAGCCTAGACACCATAAAGTCAGTTTAGATAAACGATTGATGTCCACAACTTATCGTATTTTTCTAGTAAGAACCATTTACTAAAAAGTGAAACAAATCTAAAATCTTTAAGAATGGTTTTATGAAGATTATGGTATTTTAATGTAAAGTCTTGTATTGTCGTATTCTAAATTTTAGGAATATCAATTAAGGTTGTATTTGCGTGTGTGTGGAGATAGGTCATTACCTCGTGACTTATTTTAAGGTATTATGAAGTTTAGGGGTTAAACATGATAAATTAAACATGAGGGTATTTAAGTGTAAGAATACGGTATTTGTAAAAGTTATCATTTCATGTGTGAAAACTCATTCAAATTGATTTTTACAAGTTTAGTGGTCAAGATGAACATGTTTAGGAATGAGGGAATTGATTAGAAGAAAAAAAAAATAAACTTTATGGTATTATTGTGAAAAGAATACGATATTATAAGAAAGCTATCATTTTGTTAGTTGTATGTATGCCCTAGAGGCCAGTATTGTACAGATGATGTATATTATATTGGATGCTTGGACATATATAGAGATGACTTTCTTGCTCGATATGATAGTATGCTATCTGGTTGCTCTTTATCTTAACATGTACACTTGTCTCTTTAAACTGTCTTATAGTTACATGTTGGTAAAGCCCTTAGGATGTATACTTGACCACCTAGACTATGATGCAGATCATACTAGTGGGGACATGGTAGTCCATAGGTACATCCTTCAAGGTCCCTAGTCGTGGGTGTATCGAGACGGGGCATCGATATACCAGAGTAGACTAGCGTATACGCTTCTCGACCCATGAGATGGGCGATGGATGATCCCATATCCATTGGTGTTTGACATCAGAGATGATATACGGGTGCTCAGTGGAGACTGGGTACACTGGACGGACTCGCCGAGAACTCCCAGTTGGTATTATATCTCACGTCAGATGGCAGTTCTCAGGTGACACTTGTGCAGGTTAGTCTGTAGACCCGATATCGTCATAGAGCCTTGTGTGATTCCCACTGTGCTTTGATCTCCACCTTACCACGTCCATGAGGGCGTGCAAAACGGTGGTTTTTGGGCACAGTCCCGAGTCACATGGAGGCAATGAGCGATAGGAAGGGTTTCGTCTCTCCCGGTATTGGGGGTTGATGTTGCGCTGTGCTCGATTGGCCGTAACAGGGAAGTCCCTGGCCAGGGCTGATCAGAGATTTGCTGGTAAGTGTTACCAGTAGTTTCTCGACCCGTTATGAGCCTCATATCGGCACGACTTATCGGTTATTGGGGTCTGACGTTTACCACCCCTAGACTTGATATGCGACATATCAGACGAACAGACCGGACTGTACGGTAAGTGTTACTGGTTGGATTCACAGGAGTGTGAGCGGGCTAGCTCGTCGATCTTCTGATCGCTCAATACCCGGATGGCCGTTACGTTTAGCAGACCGCTTGCGGCTTGTGGGTGCTTGATATGATCATCATCTGCTGCCGGCGTATTGACGAGTCTTTAGAGTCCTACACAGAGGTTTCCTGGCTCAAGCGAAACGAAATAGGAGCGCGTATGAGATATGTGCAGGACCGAGAATAATGCGTGTATGTGATACCGTATTCCATTCTCGCGATGAATGTTTCGATTGGTTGTATGCGATATAACCTCGTTATTGAATCATTGATTCGATAAATCGATACATTGTATACTAGTCGGTTATGTGCGACATGACCGGATCATTGAATCAAGTGTTGATTTAATGATTTAATGTATAATTATATATTTGATATATTACTTTGCATTAACTAGTATTGGTTCACTTTAAAGGGATTTTCTCACTTGTATAGCATATTGTATATGTGATATATTTTGTGTGCACTTGATTGTATCATGTTTGATGATACATTCTCACTTGGATTTGTGTAAAGACTTAAACCATGTTTAGTGAATGGTTAGGGTTTCTTATTTTCACTTAATTATTTATCTTTTCCTTTTTGAGAAAAAGATATAAGAAAACAAAATGGTTTCTTTTTATCATGAAGCTTGTTGAAGCTTCATGAAGCTTTGACTAAAGAGACCATTTTGTCTTCTTGCTTAACCCTAACCATTCCCACTTACCATGGTCTATTCTCTACACTTGACCTTAGTTAGAATATGATAAGTATTGATTTCTTTTCTATTATGAAATACTTTTATCATATTCTATCTTCATCTTCTCCTTCTTCTTCAAGAAAGAAAACTAGACTCCATCAATGGCATCTTGAGTTCTAAAGTGAGAAATCCAATTCTAAAGTGAACCCACCTCCTATTTCTTCATCCTCTACCTCTTGCCAAGTGGTTTTGGGTGTTTTCTTCACAAGTTTCACAACTAGGTGAAGTCGGAGCTTGATCCAGTGTAGCCTCGACGTAGATCATCTTCGGCATCGAAGCCGACGACTAGTCCGCTCATTTCTCCGATGAAGCCGATGAGAGAGTTCGGGATTCGAGATGGACAGCGAGGGAACGACTACATGGAGCTAAGGAAGTGGATAACCGTACCTACAAAGGTTGTAGCTTTCTTATTTTAGTTAAGATGTTAACTAGTTTATTGTTTCGTCTAAAATTCTAGTCGACGATCCGTATTAGGGTTTCTCGGCACTCATAAAATTTAAAATTGGCATGGTTGATGCCTTGTGAGGCTTCATTAGCGTGCTTAGGAACCCTACAGTGGTATCAGAGACTAGCTAGAGCCTTAGGTGAAGTGTAGACGCCGTTTGAAATCCGAACGAATCGAAACCCTAATCCTATAATTGCTCTCTGGACTTTTTTCAAAAACTAGGTTTTTTCCATATTAAAAATATGCAGAAAAATCAGCAGGTGATTGTAAGAGTTACTGTGAAATTCGATAGCCTAATGCCATAGAAGCGCGGCGGAACCGCGGCATTAGCATGCCTAATGCGGCGGTTCCACGGCCATCTAGTCTCCTCTGTTGTTCAATTTTGCACAGTAATTCCTATGTTGCAGTGTTGGTTTTCCTGGGAATTTTTAATCTGAACTCAAGAGTTGAGTTTTCTGGGTTGTTTTAGGAGTTCGTAGATTCGATCGGATTATCAAACTTTGTCTATGTGTTTTTCGGATAATTTTAGAATATGTTAAAAAGTTCGACCGGATGTAAATACCCAATCTTTCCCCTGCCCGGAAATTTCCAATTGTTGGACTTTTCCGTAGTTTAATGACGTTCTAAGTAGTGCAAGTAACGCGATGGTCCCTCTAGAAGACAACAAACCTTAACTCGATTATGTGACCGTCTTGAACTGCCCTTTGAACCTTAGGGTTTGGGGCAGTACGGCGTGCCACATGTGAGGCGTTGGCTTGACCCTTCTACGGCTGGACCGTTGGTACTGAGGCATGAAGTGAATGTCTTTGAACTTATTTCATGTGTTGATCGGTTTCGGGAAAACTTGCGTGTTCGAATGTTCGATCGGAAAGTTTAATATTTTCTAGTTATCCGGAATGGGATACAATAATTGGAATTCACAAACAGTTATGAGATAACTGGATGAATGTTATAAATCTAGCGGTTTAGTCTCACTTGATATTGAAAAGAGTTTTCGATAATGGGACTAAAATGCGGGGTTTATAATTGTTAGGCATGTGATGTCTAAGTATTTCATTTGATTAGGCATGCGATGTCTAAAGAGGTTGCGGATTCCAACTGTTGTAGTTTTACGCTTTCTTTTCTGTGACCGTAAGTGAAATATGTGATATCGCCGGTTTCGTTGCTATATGTCAACGATAATTGGGATGCGCATATTTACTTACGTTGATGACATGTGATGTTATGTGTTGCTGGATATGTTATATTGGATTGTCGTGTTTGAATAGCCAGGGGTTTTTATGTGAGATGAGTGTTTTTCATTTTCATTCATGTAAAAACTTGTATGTAATATTCTTTTATTGGGGCACTTCCAGGTTGCGGAAGATGTCACCCCTTTGTATATTATTTACTTTTCCGCATTAGGATAGACCCAAGGAGGGGAGCACAAGTAACCGGGTTCTAGGGTCCAGTGGGAGACCATCTCGAGGAGTCGAGTCTGGGTCTCCTAACCCTAGAATTGGTAGGGTTGCTTGCCGCTCTCGTAGGGGTCTAGGGGTGTGGGATTGGCTATTCATCACGACCGTGGAATCCGTGTTTTATACTGGCTCGTATTGAAAACACGGACGTCCTAGTATATCCAATATTTCATATGATTCTTCTGCTGCGATATCTGTGATGTGATCATGAGATATGTTCTGTGATGGATACTTTATATAGTATATATGATATATTATATAGACGTTACTTATGTTTTACACCCGCGCTAGCCCTGCCCCGCTCTGCCGTTAGTTACCTAACCTAACGGTGCACGAGGGGATATTGAGGCGAATGCGGATGGCATAAGTGTACGTCGTATTTATCTGTGATGTTTAGGTATTTAAATGATGGGACTTCATTAATGTGATTAATGAAAGAAAAGAAACCTAAGATGTTGTAGAATCAAATTTTAAACAAAACAGGTAGCTACAGTTCTTGCTTTGCACAGAGGTATATGTGATATATCCTGCACCTTATTCGATGAGGAAAGGACCGAGATCCCTTCACCGGGAGTGACTCCTTTAGCAATAACTGGCAGATGCTACACACTCGGTTTGTTTTTTGATTGCTTCTATAGTTTCTGCTTTGCACAGTGATATATATGATATATCCCGCACCTCATTCGACGAGGAAAGGGCCGACGATCCCTTCACCGGGAGTGACCCCTTTAGCAAAACTGGAAAAGCCTCAAAATCACTCCATTTCAAAACTTCATTTGATTCTACAACGATATCAAGTTCATTACGCAATAGGTTTTCAGAAAAACCTGTCGTAGCCCTCCGTCATTTCAGATAAGTAGTAGTTAGTATTCGTGCTACGTTTGTTGGCCTGCGTCAAGGCGTAGTGTGCGGTAGCTAACTAGTATTTATCTGCTTATGCATATGATGCAGATTGGATTAGGGTAGTCGTGCGACTTTGTTGGCCTGCGTCAAGGGTCGTACGGGTGGGTTTAATTCAATCAGGAAATGACGGGTTGAACTTGACTAGCGCACTATGGTTTGTTGGCCTGCGTCAAGGTCATAGGACGCTAGGGGCAAAACATTATCGGGAATTTCAAGTGTTGAAATTTGCAATGAGATTGCATACCTTCTATGAGATAGTTGGATCCCGATACCCACTGCGAGTAAGAGTTACTCCTGGGAGAGTTTTACACATTACAATTAGCCGATCAAGTAGGTGTCTAGAAAGGTGTCAACGGGGTTACGCCTCTGGGAAAACGAGGTTTACATTAATTAGGTTCGTGCGAAAGCACGGGGGACCTCCCTCAAAGTACCGACACTGGCCTGGCTGAAAGATTGGCGAACTTATAGTATGTAATTAATCCCAGCTAGTCTTTCCTTTTAGGGTTTGAAGGAAGATTTGATAAAACCAGTGGGAACCATCCTGATTAGATAAGATAAAAACCAATCTGATCTTGCAAGAGCATACGCTAAAGTGTTTTCTTCTCTCTCTCTCCAGGTAGCGACCATTTCATGCCCTAATAAAGATAATAATATGGATGTATTGACCGAACCCGCATGTTATTCTGTTCTGGGGAACGTTGGTTCCGTTCTTTCTTATAAGAGTTATAGGAATGAACAGGATATAGGGGAATACCAGGATTCCCATGCCACCCGATTGAAGAAAGTACATGATGATGCATTTTCTTCGGGTGTGTTCGTTACAGAGAACTGTTTCTCCATTTGCCCTACGTCCTGGGTATTAGATACCGGGTCAGGATCCCATATATGTAATCAGTTACATGGGCTTAGAAAAGGTAGAGAACTTGGAGAAGGTGATAAAGACATTAGAGTTGGAAATGGTGCAATTGTTGCAGCTAAGACTGTCGGGGAATATCACCTTGTATTACCAACTGGTAATATATTGGTTCTGAACGAATGCTATTACATGCCGAACCTGATATGCAACATTATATCGGTTTCTTTATTGAGTAAAGAGGGATATAATTTTGTATTACAGGACAATGTTATGAACATTTTCCGTAACCAAAAGTTGGTTGGATCAGGCACGTTGTGCAATGGCATTTATGTTCTAAATCAATCAATAGTTCTGAGCATAACAAACACACACAAGAGGAAGAGTTCAGAACTGAATAAATCCTTCTTGTGGCATTGTAGACTGGGTCACATCAATGCGACACGACTGGCTAAGTTGCATAAAGATGGATATTTGAATCCGTTTGAATTTTCATCTTATGACACTTGCCAGTCATGTCTCAAAGGCAAGATGACCAAAACTCCGTTTACGGGACACGGAGAAAGAGTTACTGAACTCTTAGGACTGATACATAGTGATGTATGCGGTCCTATGTCTACACATGCCAGGGATGGTTCTTCGTACTTCATTACATTCACTGACGATCTCTCTAGATTCGGATATGTGTTCCTGATGAAACAAAAATCAGAAGCTTTTGAGAAATTTAGAGAATATAAACAAGAAGTCGAGAACCAAACCGGAAAAAGTATTAAAATCCTACGATCTGATCGAGGAGGTGAATACTTGAGCAATGAATTCCTGGACTTCCTAAAATAGAATGGGATTCTCTCTCAGCTGACACCTCCATATACACCACAGCACAACGGTGTATCAGAATGGAGGAACCGCACCCTATTAGATATGGTGCGCTCTATGATGAGCACGGCTGAGTTACCTATTTCCTTCTGGGGATATGCACTGGAAACAGCTGCAGACCTATTGAATATGGTTTCCACCAAAACTGTGCCAACCACTCCATATGAGATATGGAAAGGAAAGAGACCATGTCTTAATTATGTTAAGATATGGGGTTGTCCGGCATATGTAAAAACGCAAAATCCGGACAAACTCGCGGCAAGGTCCATTCTGTGTAAGTTTATTGGATATCCCAAACATTCGCGCGGGTATATCTTCTACCACACCGAGGAACAAAAGGTGTTTGTTTCTCGACATGCCACCTTTTTAGAAAAGGAATTTCTTGATAAAGAGATTAATGGCAAGGAGGTAGAACTGGAAGAGGTTCCAGCAATACAGACTACGACAGAAGACTTGGTTAAACCAGAGGATTCAGTAGTTCCTGATGAAACCCAGCCTCTCTGCCGATCTAGTAGGGTTTCTTGCCAACCTGTGAGATACTACGGTTTTCTCATGGATGGTGGCAGCGAGGATTGCATCATGGAGGATGATGACCCACTAGCTTCGAGCAGGCCATCACGAGTGGGGACTCAATGAAATGGCTGGATGCTATGCGGTCCGAGATGGAATCCATGTACACCAACAAAGTATGGACTTTGGAAATTGCTCCTGAAGGGGTAAAACCCATCGGGAGCAAGTGGATCTTCAAGAAAAAACATGGTGTAGATGGGAAAGTGGAGACTTTCAAAGCTAGACTTGTTGCAAAAGGTTTTCGTCAAAGACCAGGTGTGGACTATGACGAAACCTTTTCTCCAGTGGCTATGCTTAAATCCATCCGGATCATGCTTGCCATCGCTGCATATCATGACTACGAAATCTGGCAAATGGATGTTAAGACCGCCTTTCTAAACGGTGATTTAGAAGAGTGCGTGTACATGACTCAGCCAGAGGGCTTCGTAGACAGTGGGAGCAGCGGGAAGGTGTGCAAGCTGCTTAAATCCATTTATGGATTAAAGCAAGCATCGCGGAGTTGGAACATCTGCTTTGACGTCGTTATCAAAGAGTTTGATTTCGTCAAAAACCCAGATGAACCTTGTATCTACAAGAAGGTAGCAGAGAGTAAGGTGGTCTTCCTCGTATTGTACGTGGACGACATACTCTTGATAGGAAATGATATTCCTATGCTGCAATCGGTCAAGCTCTTCTTATCACAAAGATTCTCAATGAAAGATCTTGGTGATGCCTCCTGCATATTGGGAATAAGGATCTATAGAGATAGATCCAAACGGATATTGGGATTGTCCCAATCCAGGTACATTGACACCATACTAAAGAGGTTTAGTATGGAAGAATCCAAGCGTGGGAACTTGCCCACGAACTCTGGAGTCACTCTCTCCAAAGAGATGTCTCCCAAGACTGATTTGGAGAGAGCTCGCATGCAAGGGATACCCTATGCTTCGGCTGTAGGCTCTATCATGTACGCGATGCTATATACCAGACCCGATGTAGCATACTCACTAAGTGTAGTGAGCAGGTATCAAGCTGATCCTGGAGAGAGTCACTGGACAGCTGTGAAGAGCATTCTCAAGTACTTGCGAAGGACTAAAGAGATGCTCTTGGTGTATGGTAACGGAGAACTCCAAGTGGAGTCCTTTTCCGATTCGAGCTTCCAGAGTGATAAGGACGACTCTAAGTCGCAGTCGGGATTTGTCTTTACCCTTTACGGAGAGGCGGTTAGCTGGAAGAGTTCCAAGCAGGAAACCGTGGCAGACTCGACGATGGAGGCTGAATACATCGCTGCCAACGATGCTGCCAAAGAGGCTGTCTGGATCAAGAAGTTCATTACTGAACTTGGAGTGGTTCCATCCATTGAGCATCCAATACCTTTGTATTGCGATAACAATGGAGCAGTGGCTTTGGCCAAGGAACCCAGGTCCCATCAGCGATCCAGGCATATTCTGAGGCGGTATCACCTGATCCGGGAGATAGTTGATCGCCGGGAGATCGAGGTCAGGAGAGTTGACACAAAGAACAACACGGCGGATCCACTCACGAAGGCCATTCCCCAGATACAGTTTGAGAGACTCTTCGGGATGCTCGGTATGCGATACTACAGCAGCTGGCCCTAGTGCAAGTGGGAGATTGTTAGTTGTATGTATGCCCTAGAGGCCAGTATTGTACAGATGATGTATATTATATTAGATGCTTGGACATATATAGAGATGACTATCTTGCTCGATATGATAGTATGCTATCTGGTTGCTCTTTATCTTAACATGTACACTTGTCTCTTTAAACTGTCTTATAGTTACATGTTGGTAAAGCCCTTAGGATGTGTACTTGACCACCTGGACTATGATGCAGATCATACTAGTGGGGACATGGTAGTCCATAGGTACATCCTTCAAGGTCCCTAGTCGTGGGTGTATCGAGACGGGGCATCGATATACCAGAGTAGACTAGCGTATACGCTTCTCGACCCATGAGATGGGCGATGGATGATCCCATATCCATTGGTGTTTGACATCAGAGATGATATACGGGTGCTCAGTGGAGACTGGGTACACTGGACGGACTCACCGTGAACTCCCATATGGTATTATACCTCACGTCAGATGGCAGTTCTCAGGTGACACTTGTGTAGGTTAGTCTGTAGACCCGAGATCGTCATAGAGCCTTGTATGATTCCCACTGTGCTTTGATCTCCACCTTACCACGTCCATGAGGGCGTGCAAAACGGTGGTTTTTTGGCACAGTCCCGAGTCACATGGAGGCAATGAGCGATAGGAGGGGTTTCGTCTCTCCCGGTATTGGGGGTTGATGTTGCGCTGTGCTCGATTGGCCGTAACAGGGAAGTCCCTGGCCAGGGCTGATCAGAGATTTGCTGGTAAGTGTTACCAGTAGTTTCTCGACCCGTTATGAGCCTCATATCGGCACGACTTATCGGTTATTGGGGTCTGACGTTTACCACCCTTAGACTTGATATGCGACATATCAGACGAACAGACCGGACTGTACGGTAAGTGTTACTGGTTGGATTCACAGAAGTGTGAGCGGGCTAGCTCGTCGATCTTCTGATCGCTCAATACCCGGATGGCCGTTACGTTTAGCAGACCGCTTGCGGCTTGTGGGTGCTTGATATGATCATCATCTGCTGCCGGCGTATTGACGAGTCTTTAGAGTCCTACACAGAGGTTTCCTGGCTCAAGCGAAACGAAATAGGAGCGCATATGAGATATGTGCAGGACCGAGAATAATGCGTGTATATGATACCGTATTCCATTCTCGCGATGAATGTTTCGATTGGTTGTATGCGATATAACCTAGTTATCGAATCATTGATTCGATAAATCGATACATTGTATACTAGTCGGTTATGTGCGACATGACCGGATCATTGAATCAAGTGTTGATTTAATGATTTAATGTATAATTATATATTTGATATATTACTTTGCATTAACTAGTATTGGTTCACATTAAAGGGATTTTCTCACTTGTATAGCACATTGTATATGTGATATATTTTGTGTGCACTTGATTGTATCATGTTTGATGATACATTCTCACTTGGATTTGTGTAAAGACTTAAACCATGTTTAGTGAATGGTTAGGGTTTCTTATTTTCACTTAATTATTTATCTTTTCCTTTTTGAGAAAAAGATATAAGAAAACAAAATGGTTTCTTTTTATCATGAAGCTTGTTGAAGCTTCATGAAGCTTTGACTAAAGAGACCATTTTGTCTTCATGCTTAACCCTAACCATTCCCACTTACCATGGTCTATTCTCTACACTTGACCTTAGTTAGGATATGATAAGTATTGATTTCTTTTCTATTATGAAATACTTTTATCATATTCTATCTTCATCTTCTCCTTCTTCTTCAAGAAAGAAAACTAGACTCCATCAATGGCATCTTGAGTTCTAAAGTGAGAAATCCAATTCTAAAGTGAACCCACCTCCTATTTCTTCATCCTCTACCTCTTGCCAAGTGGTTTTGGGTGTTTTCTTCACAAGTTTCACAACTAGGTGAAGTCGGAGCTTGATCCAGTGTAGCCTCGACGTAGATCATCTTCGGCATTGAAGCCGACGACTAGTCCGCTCATTTCTCCGATGAAGTCGATGAGAGAGTTCGGGATTCGAGATGGACAGCGAGGGAACGACTACATGGAGCTAAGGAAGTGGATAACCGGATCTAGAAAGGTTGTAGCTTTCTTATTTTAGTTAAGATGTTAACTAGTTTATTGTTTCGTCTAAAATTCTAGTCGACGATCCGTATCAGGGTTTCTCGGCACTCATAAAATTTAAAATTGGCATGGTTGATGCCTTGTGAGACTTCATTAGCGTGCTTAGGAACCCTACACATTTCATGTGAGTAACTTTGTCCAAATTAATTGTTATGTGATTAATAGTTATCATGAATATGTTTGGGTATTATAGAATTGGTGACAAGTGAGATTTTGTAGAAAAACCGAATCGGAAATCGGTTTGTTCCGATTTCCGTCGGGTTTCATAATTCCGTATTTTGAGAAGTAGAAAAGAGAGAAAAATGGGACTTACGGGTTTCAAACTCTTCTAAAGAGTAAAGAGGAATTAGGGAAAAGGCCGAGGTGTGGTTTCGTCGCCGGTTGCTTCAAAGAACGTCGCCGGAATCCGTCAGCGCTTCGCCGTGAACTCGGTTTCAAAACACACTTTTCTTGTGGAAATTTCAAGAGAGTAAATCTAAGGTTTTGGAATGAGAAGGTAGGGGGTAGGGGTCTATTTATAAGGTAGCTAGGGTAAGGTAGGTGAAGGGTTTTGTTTATTAAAAAAATTTGTAAAAATTTAAAGAAAATCATTAAAATTTTGTTGTAATTAGGGTGTATTAAAAGTTCTGAAACTGATTAAATAAATTGAAGTTAACAGGGGGTTTAAGAATACGAAGAGGCACACTTTTGCTGTTGGGACCCCGGCCATCCGACCAACTCCGGCTGGCGGCGCCGGCCGATTCGGCCGGCCGGCCGGCCGAGTTGGCCGATCCCGGCCGGGTTCGGCGACGGTCGGGTGCGGGGTTCTCCAACGTAGACTTTGGCATACTCCGTTTTTAGGGTTCAGTTCAACATTTGGGAGTTATGGCCTGTGGACTGTTGGGCTTCCAAGAATTTTTAAAGAAAAATAAACTAAAAATAATGTGGGGCATGGGTTTCAAACTCTGGTGGCTTGGTTCAGCTGTGCAAGGTATTACCAATGAGCTACAAGCTCCTTCTTGTAATTATTGTAGAGAAATAGATACTTAAAGTGTTATCAGCAACACTAATACTCCAAGTATACTTCAAATTTAAATCAATTTTAGGTATACAAAAATTAGAGTTGTTACAATCTACCCTCCTTACAAAAATTTCGTCCTCGAAATTTACAACTTTTATTTGAGGACTAGTTTACAAAAAGGTGCGGATATCTTGCACGCATTTCATCCTCCCTTTCCCATGTGGATTTTCCTGGAGTGTCTTTCCTCCACATCACTCGAACTAGGTTAACTTCCTTGTTCCGAAGTGTCTTCACTTTCCTGTCCAGGATTCCCACAGGTTGTTGCTCACGAGACAAGTCGGGCTGTATAGTGAGCTCGGAATGATCAAGTACATGACTGGGGTCACTCATATACCTTCTGAGTTGGGATATGTGAAACACGTTATGCACTCCTTCCATTGAGGGTGGAAGCGCTAAACGGTACGCCACTTCACCGACTCGTTCAAGTATGTCGAACGGTCCAATGTATCTCGGACTTAGCTTACCCCGTCTTCCAAATCGGATCACTCCGCGGTTCGGAGATATCTTCAAAAATACATGGTCTCCAGGCTGGAACTCCAAGTGTCGTCTCTTTGCATCAGCCCAGTGTTTCTGTCTATCTTGGGCTATGCACATTCTTTCCCTGATAGTACGAACCACATCAACGGTCACTACTATCATCTCTGGTCCAAGAAGTTCCCTATCTCCGATATCGTCCCAACTTAATGGCGATCGACACTTCCTTCCATATAATGATGTAAAAGGTGCCATTCCGATACTTGCTTGGTAGCTGTTGTTGTATGCGAACTCCACAAGATGCAGGTGATCTTCCCACGATCCTTTGAAGTCTAACATACACGCTCTGAGCATATCCTCCAAGATCTGAATAGTTCGTTCCGACTGACCATCTGTTTATGGATGATAAGCAGTGCTGAAGTTCAGACTTGTTCTCAAGCTAGCTTGCAGACTCTGCCAAAATTGCGATCGGGACCTGGTGTCACGATCGGAGACAATGCAGACCGGTACTCCATGAAGTCTTACAATTTCCTGTATGAGTTCATGGGTATCAGAGATAGTACATTATGAAGAGTTTAAATCTTTAATTAGATTATTGCCTCCATGTACTTCTTTGCTAGTGCTTCAGTAGATTGGCCAACTTGGAATGGGATGAAGTGAGCCGACTTTGTGAGTCGATCCATAATGACCCATACAGCATCGTTACCCTTTGTGCTGCGAGAAAGAGCAGTCACAAAGTCCATCGTGATGTGCTGCCACTTCCATTCTGGGATTGGTAACGATTGAAGTAGTCCAGCTGTCCTGCGATGTTCAGCCTTTACTTGCTGACACACCAAACATTTTGCGACGCTTCTGGCTACTTCACGCTTCATTCCATGCCACCAATAATTCTGACGTAGATCTTTGTACATTTTGTTACCTCCAGGATGTACTGAATAGGGAGAGCTGTGAGCTTCTTTCATTAACTCTTCCCGAACAGGACCTTTTGGTACACACAATCTGCTGCCGTATCTCAAAAATCCATCTTCATGGATGATGAAATCTGTTCTGAGTCCATTCTCCACTTGTTCTCTGATCTTTTGCAACTTAGCATCACTTGCTTGAGCTGCTTTGATCTGATTGACAATGGTTGATTGAACTTGTAGATTCATCAAACTTGAAACATCACCTGGCATGACTAGTTCAATCTCCATCTGATGTAGGTCTTGCTGAAGCTTCCACTGAGCGGTGAGATTCATTGATAATGGTTGGCGACTAAGAGCATCAGGTACTACGTTCATCTTTTCTAGGTGATATTGCAAGTTGATGTCAAAATCCGCCATGAGTTCTAACCATCTTCTCTGCCGCATATTCAACTCCTTCTGAGTAAACACATACTTCAGACTTTTATGATCTGTGTAGATGTTCACTCTTTCACCAAGTAAGTAGTGGCGCCAAATTTTGAGAGCAAACATGACGGCTGCCAACTCCAGATCATGCGTCGGATAATTGCGTTCATGAGTCTTCAGTTGTCTTGAAGCATGAGCTACAACTTTACCGTGCTGATGTAGAACACATCCTAATTCCTTACCGGATATATCGCAATGCACTTCGAATCCTCCAGATTGATCCGGTATGACGAGAATAGGTGCAGATGTCAGTCTTGACTTGAGTTCTACGAAAGCTTGCTCGCATGCTTCTGACCACACAAATTCTTCATCTTTTCGTGTGAGCTTGGTCAGGGGTGTTGCTATCTTCGAAAAGCCTTCAATAAACCTTCTGTAATATCCAGCTAAACCCAAGAAACTTCGAATATCCTTCACTGACTTTGGTGTAGGCCATTCGCTAACTGCCGAAACTTTGGCTGGATCCACAGAAATTCCTTCTCCTGATATGACATGTCCAAGAAAACCAACTTGATTTAGCCAAAACTCGCACATGCTGTACTTGGCATAAAGCTTATGTTGTCGAAGAGTTTCCAGGATAATTCGTAGATGCTCTGCATGCTCTTTCCGATTCTTAGAATATACCAGGATGTCGTCAATGAAGATGACAACAAACCTGTCTAAATACTCCCGGAAAACTTGGTTCATTAGGTTCATGAAGATTGCTGGTGCATTGGTCACTCCAAATGGCATTACTAGGAATTCGTGATGTCCATAGCGAGTTCTGAAAGCTATTTTGTGAATATCAGCTTCCTTGACCTTCACTTGATGATAACCTGAACGAAGATCTAGTTTAGAGAAGACACAAGATCCATTTAGCTGATCGAATAAATCGTCGATGCGCGGGAGTGGATACTTGTTCTTTATAGTGACTTCGTTCAAGGCCCTATAATCGATGCACATTCTGTATGAACCTTCCTTCTTCTTTACCAGTAGTACAGGTGCTCCCCAACTTGAAGTGCTGGGACGAATCCATCCTTTCGCCAGTAATTCGTCCAACTGTGTTCGAACTTCCTTCAATCCTTCCGGACTTAGTCTATACGGTGCTTTGATCACCGGTTGTGCTCCTGGTACTAAATCAATACTGAATTCAAGAGCTCGATCGGGAGGCAAACCTGATATATCGTCAGGAAATACATCGTCGAACTCTCGAACTACCTCTGGTCTTGATTCTTCCTCTGCTTGAGCTGCCGCAACTACTGCTTCTCTTGGCTTTGCTTTGTAGGTACTTGGTTCCAGGGTACGATCTTCACTCTTGAAATAGAAGACCGAATGGTCTGGAATCTCGAATACTACCCTCCTTTGACGACAGTCGATGGTAGCATAAAAGGTTCCAAGCCAGTCCATTCCTAGAACCACATCGAAGTTCGGTATGTCCAGTACTTTGAAGTCAGCATAAAACTCTCGGCTGCAGAGGACGACTGGACATAGGCTTTATCGCATAGTTGCCTTTAGAATGCCATTTCCGGAACTGACGTTCCAGCTGGATACAAGCGGTGAGACTGGAATTGCATGGGTTCGGACAAACCGTTGCGACATAAAGCAGTGGGATGTTCCAGTATCAAACAGTGCAAGTGCAGGTAGTGAAGCTACTAGGATTGTACCTAAGGTATATGGGATAGGTTTTAGGTATAGGGAAAGTGTGTAGGTAAACAAGACTAAAAGATAAGTTTGAGAAGGAAATTTACCAGTAATGACTTGGCCAGTGGCCTCAGCTTCTTCCACAGACATCATGAAAGCCTGGCCCTTTGGCACATTCCTCCTGGCCTAAGGAGCATTCCTCGGAACGTTCTTTTGAGCTTGATGGAACTGTCGAGGAGGTGGTGTAGCTTGTGGTCCCCTGGGTGGTGCAGGCAGTGCAAGTCTGGGAGCAGGTCCCTGAAGAGCTAGTCGCTGCGGATAGGTAATTGCTGGTCTGGGTGCAGCAACTGGGTTCTGTCTTTGGGGACAAGACCCAATATCGTGAATAGCTGAGCCGCAGACTAAGCAAAGGCGGTTGGCTCGACGGCAGTCCTTCATCATATGTCCAGTTCTCTTGCTGTAGGTGCAAAAGGCTGGGCTAGGACGATGGGTTGGTACTCCGGGTCGCCTTGGCACGAAAGATGGTCTGGACGGGGCTCCACCTGCTATCTGGTTGGCAGGACATTTGACTCCTGCAGACTGAGGTCTTCCCCTCTCTTTTATTACTGCCTCATAACTGCGGGCAGCTTCTAGTGCTTCCTCATGAGTCAAAAACTTTCCTGTGGCTAGAGCATCCTTAATCTCTGTGTTCAAACCTTGTTGAAAGCGACGGGCTCTAATCTCGTCCGTCGGTATCAAGTGTGCCGCGAATCGGCTCAACATGGTGAATTCAACGTCGTATTCATCTACCGATTTATCCCACATTGAACCCTGTTGTAGATGAATAAACTGCTGCTCCATTGCAAACTGGCAGTCACGGGGAAGTATTTCGCGTCGAACTTCTCGCGAAAGGTCTTCCATTCAATCGGCTGTACTAGACGTCTTTCTTCCGCCTTCCACCAATTGCGAGCATTATCCGTGAGCTGTAGTTTTGCTACACGGACCCAAGCGTTGTCTGGCACTTGAGCTGCTACCAGATCGTCTTCGATGCTTTGTGCCTACTCTTCCGCTTCAAGAGGGCTTCCTTTACCAGAGAACTGCTTGGGGTGCAAAGACCTGAATTGCTTTACTCCCAGTGCATCGGTCTCAGGACGGTTCAGAAGTTGTTGCTGTCCTTCGAGAAGACTGCGGATCGCCTCAAATAGCATTGTTTGCTCAGTGGGTGGTGCAGGAACAGCTGGTGTAAGAGGTAGTGCTGAAGGGGTGTTGTTGACGTTGGTGCTGGTGTTGTTCGGGGAATCCATAACCTTGAAGAAAAATTCGGGTTAGAACAGATTCAAATACATGATAAGATACAAGGAATAGAAATTTGCAAGATTCAAAGAATATGAATTGTAAAGAATGTTTTAAGTTGCTGGTTCTTGTGTTATATTTCTTAGGTTGTTCACGCAGACCAGAACTGCATGACAGGGATTCATACAGCTCTGACCTGCATGGGCCACCAATAAAACCTGTCACGCCCCGCTTCCCAGTGTACGGCGAAGGGGACGCGACGAGGTCCGCTATATATGTACTTAGAAGTACATACGCTAAGCGTAGCTAAGCAATATAAAATAAATACACAAGAGACAAGAGTATAAAAAGAACAGCAACTTTTATTTATTAACATTCTTTGTACAATACATGGAAAGGAAAATACAACTGAAATAAAGATGCTTAAACAGTGGCATAACAGAAAATAGAAAGTACTGAAAAGAAAAGTGTACAATGAAATTATACTGCAGGGTCTTCGGCAAATTGCTCCAAGTCTTCTTGTGTTGGCTCAATTTCTGCCGGGTCCAGGTCACCTGACGACATTCAAAGAAGAGAGAAACAGAATGTCGTCAGCGAACAGATCGCTCGGTAAGTCCCAAAGGTAAGAGGGAAGTAGAGAAGACAGAATAAGAAGATACATTTTTAAAGTGTAAGCTGTTGTTGAAATGTTATGTTATCGCTGTTGTTTGTAGCTTGGTACAGAAAGATGCCAGTGTATACAAGGGGGGTCTCTATATGCTAGAGACCAGGGCAAACGGAAAGTACAAGGAACCATTAAGACACGATACAACAGCAATGGGATACAGGTTAGGTGTCTTAATCTGACCACCTCGTGCCACCTTTAATACCTTCCGTACCAATCTACCCCTTAAACCCCGTAGTGTTTTAACATTATTGTTGTACTGTATTGTGTAAGTTGGATGACTGACCAAAACCATGATATCAGTAAACATGTTGTAACTGCATAATCAGGTAAATGGAATAACAGGATAATGGATGTATATCCATGGTTTGATTCAGTCAAATTGAATAGATTGTTAACTGGATTCAGGGATTCATGTATTCATATTGAGTTGGAATATTAAAGAATATATAGATTGACTTGAATCATATTCAAGTCAGAAATAGTCAGACTCAAACCCGAGTCACACTAAAAGAAAGGTAATTTGAAGTTCTATAATTGTTAGGGTCCTTATTGTAATTTATAGAACTTGAGGGGGTTTTATGTAAAAAGTACTTTTGTATAGTTTTCAAAATACACCTCAAGTATTTATTATTCGTCTTTATAGTTATAATGAGTGTGGATTTTATTTGTGTTATTCTAGTGAATATATCCTAATAAAAGTATTAATTTATAATATTGATTTATTTGAAATTCATGGTATTTTAACGTAACTTTTAATCTTGTAATTTTTTAGAAAAAGTGGAAACTTTATCTTATAATAAAATAGGTGTTTAAATGATAAATATACATATGTTTATACAAGAATAATTTTATATAAATATTTTATTTTCCAAAAATCTCATTTTTCTCAAATGTCGTATTTTAAACCTTTCGAGACCGAATGCTCCTTGCGGAGGTCTGAATCTTGCACTACTAGGCTCGAGGGTGCACGATAAACCATACGATCCCTAACGAGTTCCCCAAAGGTGGGTAGTAGCGGCGCTTTGCAAAGGTTTAATAAATACTATTCATTTAGAAAACGGTTTTATAAAGATAAGGTATTCATTTGTAAAAGGATGTAAATTTCCGTATTTTAGTTTTTAGGGTTTCCTAAGCCAACTAGCCTATTTCTAAAGATCTAAACGACAAGTCATTAGAAGCCTCAAATCGCCTCTTCACCGCCAATTGTGGCCATGTAAGTACAAGTGAGGAGGGAGGGATCCGCTCACGAATCGTGAGGCGGCCTTTTAAAGTTACCCAAGCTCGCTTGCCTAGCCTAGACACCACAAAATCAGTTTAGATAAACGATCGATGTCCACAACTTATCGTATTTTTCTAGTAAGAACCATTTACTAAAAAGTGAAACAAATATAAAATCTTTAAGAATGGTTTTATGAAGATTATGGTATTTTAATGTAAAGTCTTGTATTTTCGTATTCTAAATTTTGGGAATATCAATTAAGGTTGTATTTGCGTGTGTGTGGAGGTAGGTCATTACCTCGTGACTTATTTTAAGGTATTGTGAAGTTTAGGGGTTAAACATGATAAATTAAACATGAGGGTATTTAAGTGTAAGAATACGGTATTTGTAAAAGTTATCATTTCATGTGTGAAAACTCATTCAAATTGATTTTTACAAGTTTAGTGGTCAAGATGAACATGTTTAGGAATGAGGAAATTGATTAGAAGGAAAAAAATAAACTTTATGGTATTATTGTGAAAAGAATACGATATTACAAGAAAGCTATCATTTCATGTGAGAAACTTTGTCTAAATTAATTGTTATGTGATTAATAGTCATCATGAATATGTTTGGGTATTATAAAATTGGTGACAAGTGAGATTTTGTAGAAAAACCGAATCAGAAATCGGTTTGTTCCGATTTCCGTTGGGTTTCATAATTCCGTATTTTGAGAAGTAGAAAAGAGAGAAAAATGGGACATACGGGTTTCAAACTCTTCTAAAGAGTAAAGAGGAACTAGGGAAAAGGCCGAGGTGTGGTTTCGTCGCCGGTTGCTTCAAAGAACGTCGCCGGAATCCGTCAGCGCTTCGCCGTGAACTCGGTTTCAAAACACACTTTTCTTGTGGAAATTTCAAGAGAGTAAATCTAAGGTTTTGGAATGAGAAGGTAGGGGGTAGGGATCTATTTATAGGGTAGCTATGGTAGGGTAGGTGAAGGGTTTTGTTTATTAAAAAAATTTGTAAAAATTTAATGAAAATCATTAAAATTTTGTAGTAATTAGGGTGTATTAAAAATTCTGAAACTGATTAAATAAATTGGAGTTAACAGGGGGTTTAAGAATACGAAGAGGCACACTTTTGCTGTTGGGACCCCGGCCATCCGACCAACTCCGGACGGCCGGCCGGCCTAGTTGGCCGATCCCGGCCGGGTTCGGCGACGGTCGGGTGCGGGGTTCTCCGATGTAGACTTTGGCATGCTCCGTTTTTGGGGTTCAGTTCAACATTTGGGAGTTATGGCCTGTGGATTGTTGGGCTTCCAAGAATTTTTAAAGAAAAATAAACTAAAAATAATGTGGGGCATAGGTTTCGAACTCTGGTGGCTTGGTTCAACAGTGCAAGGTATTACCAATGAGCTACAAGCTCCTTCTTGTAATTATTGTAGGGAAATAGATAGTTAAAGTGTTATCAGCAACACTAATACTCCAAGTATACTTCAAATTTAAATCAATTTTAGGTATACAAAAATTGGAGTTGTTACAACAACCCCAGGTGATACTCTCCCACTGAAACCGTATGTACATTGGAACTATTTCCAACCCGGAGAGTATGGTCACCTGTCTTCAAAACTCTGCTATTTCTCAGCCCCTGCATAGAATTGCATATGTGAGAACCTGAACCGGTATCTAATACCCAGGAAGTGGAGTTTATAGAAAAACGGTTTTCTGTCACAAACACATCTGAAGCGGAAATATCACCATACTTCTTCTTCTTAAGATCCAGGTACTCAGCACAGTTGTGCTTCCAGTGTCCCGCTTTGTGGCAGTAATAACACTCCCCTTTCCCCGATTCCCCAGTCGTGGACTTGTCTTTCCCCTTATCCTTTTTAATTCCACCTCTAGATTTGGTGGGTTTCTTCTTCATCTTTCCCTTGGCCTTGGCCTTTGGGCGAGAGGAGGAAGATGGCCCAGCAATCAAAGCGGGAGTCTTCACCGCTTTGAGTGTGCTATCTGCACTTCTTAACATATTGAGAAGTTCAGGTAGTGACTTCTCCATGTTGTGCATGTTGAAGTTCACTACAAATTGAGCAAAAGCAGGGGAAGAGGCTGTATAACAATATCAACATATTGTTCGTTCTCCATTGTCCATCCGAGGTCCTCAAGCTCTTCAATGAGAGCTATCATCTTCAAAACGTGGTCACCTACTGGTGTGCCAGAAGCCATCCGCATCTGAAACAACTTTCATAATGCTTCGTATCGTAGGACACGAGATTGCTCCCCATACAAGTCTTTTGTATGGAGAAAGATGGATTGAACATCCATCTGCTCGTGTTGCTTTTGATGTGTGTTATCCATCGATACAGGCGCGAGGCATTTGGCCGTGGCACAGTCAATATCCCATGTTTTGCGGATCTCCCGATCCGCAATTGAAGATTCAGGGCCTGGGATGGGTGGGGCTGGAGCTGTGAGGACATATGATACCTTATAATAAGTTAGAGCAATGTTAATGTTCCTCAGCCAGTCTTTATAATTGGTCTCATTCAGTTTATTTTTCTCTAGTATAAGCTTAAGTCCTGTCATTAGTATCTGCCATTAAGAGAGAGAAAAGAATACACTCATCGAAAGCTTTTGCAAAGATCAGATTGGTTATTATCTTATCTAATCGATGTCTCCTACTGCTTTTATCAAATTTTTCCTTCAAACATTAATTAAAACTAGCCAGGATTTATTACATTCTACAACTTCGCTAACCGTTCAGCCAGGCCAGTGTCGGTACTTTGTGGGAGGTTCCCCGTGCTTTCGCACGGACCTAATTAAAATAAACCTCGTTTTCCCAGAGGCGTAACCCCGTAGACACCTTTCTAGACACCTAATAGGTTAGCTAATTGTAAAGTGCAAAACTCTCTTGGGAGCAACTCTTGCTCACAGTGGGATCGGGATCCAACCATCATATGGAAGGTATGCAATCTCATTGCAAATTTCAACTCTTGAAACTCCCGATATAGTTTTTACCCCTAGTACTTATGACCTTGACTATAATCAACATATCATAAGCACTAGTCACGTTCTACCCGTCATTTCTCGATTAATTAGACCCACCTATATGACCCTTGACTATAATCAGCATAATCATATAAATGTCTTAATTAATCGCATCATATGCTTTGTAGGAAGACATCACTTAGCTACCGTACGCTGCGCTTTGACTATAATCAACATATGTAGCACGAATATTTAGTACTCTACATCCTAAAATGACGGAGGATTGCGGATGGTTTTTAAGAAAACCTTTAACGCTTTGAACTCGATATCGTTGTAGAATCAAATAGTTTTCAAAAGGAGTGGCTTAAGCTCCGCAATTTTGAAATATAGCTTCTTCGTAAAAAGCCGAGTGGGTTTCAAATTTGATTCTACAATATCTTTTAGGTTTATTTTTCCTTACATTAATCATATTAATGTAGTCCCATCATTTAATTTCTTAAGCCATCACAGGAAAGAAACGAAAATAGAATGTACACTTATGCCATTCGCATTCGCCATGGTGTCCCGTTATGCATCTTTAGGTAACTTAACTAACGGAATAGCGGGACAGGACTAGTGCGGATGTAAAACATAAGTAACGCTTATTATATATCATATATATAATAATACCATTCGTCTCATCATATAAAGTGATCTAATCATAGAATATCAACAGCAGAAGCACATATATGAAAATATATGATATACTGTAATACCCAGCCCCTTTTATACCAAAATCTGTATTTTGTTGCTTTATAATTTTATTTATTTTATTTTATAATTTTATTTATTTATAATTTTACTTATCTTATTTATAATTTTACATACCCTAAACCTAACTAAAATTTTCCTTTCCCTAATATTTATATTATTCAGCCCCGGCTCGCTCCTTTCATTCCCCAATTAACTATTTTATTTCCTAGCCCAACCTCAGCCCAGCCCACATCCTTCACAAATTCCCGTTTTTCTTTGGCCCGCTTCACTCTGCCCGCACCGCTTCCTCAACCCGACCCATTCGTATTCATTTCCTTCCCCAACGGCTATTTCCTTCATTCCTGCACGCGAGATCCGCTCCCTCCGCCGTCGCCCCCGCTCTCGCGACATTACACCCACGACGCGCGCGTTTTTCCCTGCGACCCACTCCCTCAATGGTTCACTCCTCTCTTCCCCTCTCATTCTCGTCTCCACTTCTCCCTTTTCTCTGCTGAGCACGAACGCTCGAGGAACCCACAACACCTCCTCTAGTCCCTGCCGACGACGAGGACGACCACCTTAACCATCAACGTCGACATCCCTCGACATCCCTCGACAACTCCTCCCCTACCAACACGACTCCTCTACGACTCCACCTTTGTCGACCTCTCCACCCCATTGCCGACCACCCTACGACCTCCTCGTCATCAGCATCAACATCCACCATCACCCCTTACAATCCACACCCGAGCGCCCCTGCACACCAACCCTACACCGAGCTCGACCATCTTGCATCCTCACCGCCTGCCGACCCCGTCATCGCCGACGAGCCACCTCTTCCCTCTCGTCACTGCATCGCTCCCCCTCTCGTCCTATCTGGGCCCTCTCTCTCCCCTTCCTCTGTTTCTCTTACTCTAATCCCTACCCTCTCCCCCTCTCTGCTACTCTCCCTCTAACTCTTTCTCACTATCTCTCTCTCTCTCCTCCTCACTGTCTCTCTCTCTCTTCCTACATCTCTCTCTCACTCTGTTCTCTCTCTCTCAGTTCTCTTTCTCTCTCTACATTTCTCTCTCTAACTGCCTCTCTCTCATCTTTCTCTCTCTCTCTCTCAGTTCCTTTTCCCTCTCTTTCTCAATCTTTCTCTCTATATCTCTAAACTCTTTCTCTCTCTCCTCACGATTCAACCCGAGTCTCCCTTCGTCGGCCACCCTCCAAGCTTCGGCCACCCGTCACTGCGCTCACCTCCTCTGAAGCTCAAATAGTCGACCTTCAGCATCCAAGCCGGAGCTCATCGTCACCGCTGAGCCATTGAACAGAGCTCAATCCGAGGCCGAGGCCAAATTCTTGACACTGTTGCTGCGTGGTCGTGCCGTGCATACCGTGCAATCAATTCAACGTTTCCAGGCAAGTGTTATACTTGCTTACATGCTATATACTCAAGTTAGAATCTTTAATTACATTTATCTTAAAGTTACCATCTTAGAACAATAGTATGTCATACCTGTTCGATGTGTGTTCTCAATGAAAGTACTCATCAAATTTGACGGACCTAAATGGTATTGGTTGTCCCGTATGGCTGTGGACCTAATGTGTGAATTTTGTTGGATATTATGACCGTTAACGACTAAAACAACTACCCTCAAGTCTAACCGTAAAACTGGAATTTTCTTGCACCTGAAAACCGTTAAATTCACCATAAATCATATACATACTGGAATGGTGCGTTCGAGGGCTCAAATCAAAGCTGACTCGACTAACTTTAACCCTTTACTAATTTCCTGGTATTCCTGTACTTAAATTGTGATGATATTTGGATCGGAGTGCGACTCTGTACTGCAGTCCAGAGCGACTCCGGTTGTTGCTTTCTGTTCCGTAATGGGTACCACAGGATTTTCTTAACTCGTAGGTTGCGGAAATCTGCTGTTTATTATATATAAATCTATTAGCTAGACAACACAATTAATTTCATTCTGTTTCGTTACCATTTGTTATTTATTCTGTAATTTAAACAATCGGGACGCATAACAGTCCCAACAGAATCAGAACTGACATATTAGTGTTAAACAGTGTATAACTCCTGACGTGTACACTCCTGACGTGCAGATGCGATTGACGATCCGTCTATTACGTTGAAAACCTTACTAAAAACCCTAGATTTCATCCAGCTGTAGCGTCGCTAAAATCTGATCCCAACTGGGATCAAAATGCGTTGCGAAACGGACTTCTGATTCTGAAACCGGATTCCCAGCCGTGAGCGCTTAAAATGAAATGGTTATAATTAATGATCCTGGAACCCGATGGGCTTGAAACCAAATTAGATGGATAGCTAACTGAACATACTAATTATCACCTGTTTATCGTTTCACTAAACTATACACGTACGTTTCATGATAAATCGTGCAAGTGATAGAATACTACTTTATGACACCTTAATCATGCTTCATATACTGTTTACGCATCATATCATACCCATATCATTGCATTGATAACATAGTGATATCGTGCATTTACCCAGTGTTAGATTTTAGTGATGATTGTGGCAAGTACGTCAGTGTTCGTGTATCCGTAAATAAGTGAAAGTGATTCGTACTTGTACACAATCAGTGACCCTATTATTCTATTGCATTGTCGACGTCTGTGGGATGCGTGTATGTCTGACTATAAGTGGTATGGGACACTTATGGAAGCGCTTGCACGGGTGTCGCAGATAAGGCACCAGACACTGCCATTTATCTTAGGTATTAGTCGGGATGTGCTTGATGGAGGTCCTGCCTCCAGCTCTTGCGCAGACTTGTCACAGAACGATTGGTATTTAGGGTTATGGTTGGCGTTTGATGTAGACCACGGGGTGTGGGGTAGTTTAAGTGTGAGTTCAACAGAATTTCGGGAGTCCCATGCCGGCTTATATATTTAGGGAGATATATGGAGATCTACAGGGTATGTGATATTCACCGTGATATACATGTTACATGTTGGGCCCGTGGTCCCTTGCCCTTGGGTTCTACCTTTGGGTGGAGGACACTCGCGAGTGGTTGACTCTCACACTTGGACTGACGATAGGCTTAGCGACCTGTACAGTGAGACTTAGAGACTGATAGGGATACTGGCATTGAGATATCTTATTTACTGTGTTGACATACGTGGCATATCGTTCTACTGTTTTTACCGTTCCGCTGCATTGGTTACTGCACCTTCATATTCATGCTGTCATTGATTTACTATTATACATATCTATTACCACCGTTAGAACCGTCACTTGATTTTTATATATATTATATTGCTATTGTGTCGCTCTGACGACCTGAGTATGCATGCTCAGTGTGAGGAGAAGATTTAGTCTGGACCTGAATTAGGCGGGTATCACAGACACCTTGGTTTGCTTTTCAGAGTTATACTCGTTTGTTCCACTTCAGGTCAGTTCTTTACATTGTTTCTTTCAGTTACTGCATTTCTCATTACCTGCACATTATTTACTGTTTACCATGAAAAACTAGAAGCCGAAGTGTGACTACGACAGGACATTTCCTTGACCGTAGGAGCATGGCTGGCCTTGTCTACCCCTCGTATTCCGTATTTTGGGAAGCGGAGCATGACATGGTTTAGTTGGTATCAGAGCCAGGTTTTGCATCGATTGGGATTGCAGTTTTCCGTGTAAAGTTTGGCAATGTAAGACATCATTCGGTCTAGGTTGTAAACTTGTCATTCTTGATCCATATTCACATCGTGTGTTCAGCTATCCATTCGCTATGGTTTCGGGTGACTTGACAAGGTTACGCGGTAGCAATTGCACTACCGTACATTGTTGGAGATAGTGCCCTCATAGTCAATTATTGGATCGCAGGTACGTGATTGCAATGATTGCGAAGGACCTATCCCGGTAGGACAGTCTTACTCGAGATGATAGTATGCTATCTGGTTTGCCTTTATCAGTCGTGTACATGTTCAGGTGACTGATTGCATGTTACACTTTGATAGAGCCCTTAGGATCTTGCTTTACTACCAACAGTATGATGGCGATCATATACGTGAGAGTTGGGTAGTTTATATGCATATCCTTAATTGTGGTCCCTAGTCGTGGGAGTTTCGAGACAGGGCATCGATACTCCGGAGTAGACTAGTGTATACAGTCGAGACCCCGACGAAGGGCGGTGACCGGTCTCACAAGCCACTGGTGTCAGTTGGATCACCTAAGATGTATACAGGTGCTCATTGGGTTATGAGTACACCGGACAGGACTCGCCGGGAATCTGCTAGTTAGTACTATACCTATCGTCAGATAGCAGTTCCCTGGTGACATATGTACAGGTTAGTTCATCGACCTGAGGTCGTCATTTGTCTCGTGTGAGTTCCCACTGTGCTTTGATTTCTACCCTACCACGGCTCAAAGGATTCGTGCAAACAGGTAGCTTTTGGGTACAGTCCCGAGCCATATGGAGGCACGTGAGCGGATCGGCAGGGGATTCGTCTCTCCCGGTATTGGGGGCGAGGTCGTGCTGTGTCTAGGAGAGCCATTACACAAAGTCCATGGCCATGGCAGGAGATTTACTGGTAGGTACTCCAGTAGTATCTCAGGGTGTTATTGGGCTACACTCCGACACGACTTATACTGCTTCTGGGGGTCTGACGTTACTAGCCCCCTAGGCGGATATGCGATACTCATTGACGAACGGACCGGACTGTATATACATTGTCACTGTTAGGCTCAGTAGGGTTTCTGGATGAGTTCGCTCATCGGCCTCCCTTGAGTTCGCTCATCAGCCTCCCTTGAGGTCAGTCCATGGGCAGCCGTTACGCATAGCTAGTGCCGCTGACGGTTTGTGGTTAAACCCACTGCCAGGGTACTGACGAGTCATTAGAGTCCCCCACAGACAGTTTCCCAAGTTCGGGCGAAACGTTGTAGAGGCCGTATGGTTTTATGGCAGGGTTCGGAAAATGCACGTGCGTTTACGCACGTGTCAGTTTTCGGGCAGATGATACTGGTCGGCTTTGGTTTAAGCCGGATCCGAGTATTATATTGAGTAGGTATAATATCTTTGTCTCAGTTGCATTTGTATTCGGTCGTAATACAAATGCGGGTATATTTATACAGTTACGGGGTTATCCTGAAAGTCGTTTCGGGATCACTTTTGGAAGTTGCCAGTTTCCAGTTTTCTATCAGCCGTCTTTTACCATTCGGTTAAAAACGGATTTATCTTTTCTTGGATGAGGGTGAGTCATGCTTCTAGAAGGTTCTAGAAGGTTCTAGATTTGGTGAGGTGTCTTGTGACTCATGCTTTGATTTCTAAACATTCTTGTTTTGCTTAAGATCTATATGCTTGATATTTTCATATGTTCACACATGATATTTGCTTATGGTCACCCCCCCTCTCCTACGATCACCTCCCTCTTTGCTATAAGAGGCCGCCCCCCCTTCCTCTCTCTCACTTGATGAGTTTTCATTTGTGAAAAGATTATGATAGCATTTGGGGTGTATGGAATTTCACAGCTCATTTCATTCCAACACCCGATTCCCACGGCAACTTCATTAACCGTCCGTCCATAGCTTTGGACGGAACGAGACAAAGTCATCCACTCATTCTCTACATCATTCTTGGTCGTCTCTTCTAGCAAACTTGACGACCGAGTTGCCTCGAGTCAGAGGTGGGAGCCCGTTTAAAGAATCAGTGATGTGGTGCCACCTGGACGAGCAGATCGGAGATCGAAGAGATCGGAGCAGCCGCAACGGAGCGTGGGATGATGGTTAAAGAACGAAGGACTCGGATCGTTCGGTATAACCTTTCTGCACTCTTTACAGTTTGTTAGTTTAGCAATAATGGCAAATCCGGGTTAAAGTATACGATAGCGCCAGTTAAAAAGTTTTTGTTCCGCATTTGGCGTCTGTAGACGGCCGGGGCGCAAGCGTAGACTTACAGTGGTATCAGAGCCTCACCATTTTGCTATACTAACTTGTGCTAACGCGTTTAAAACATCGATCGAACCGGAAATGAAAAATCACAATTTTTCACCTTGACAGTTTCTGTTGATTTTAAACGGTGTCCTAAAACTATTTCACACATCTCAGAAATCTGTGCAGGGTTTTCTAAGGCACACGACAAAATTTGAGCAAGTGATTTCACTATATAGCCGCGGAAGCGCGGCCAAACCCATGGTTTGGCCGCGGATCCGCGGCCATCCTACTGAATCACTGCATCAAATTTTCTCAGTGTCTTCTCTGGTGGATTTTGGGTTTTTGGTATATATCTTTTGGGCCCAGGTTTTGTTACTGTTCTCCAGATTTGCGTGGGGCCCACTTTGTGATATTTAGTCGATCGAAATTTAAACATGTTAGTTTACAGTGCTTACATTATATCTCCGACCGGGAATGTCATTTGATCGGTAAACCGCGTCCGATTGCTATAGTTCTTTTAGACGGGTTTGCGAACGTGACATTCGCGTTGATGTTCTGTGTTGTGCTGTGATGTTGCGGATTTGTCATGGTGGATAGCAGTGTGCAATGGTAGTACAGTTTGAGTTTATTTGTACATTTGATATTGCGGGGCGAGCATCCAACTTGTGGACTGCCGTCACTGCCTGTTGTATAATATTCTTTTGGGGCACGACCAGGTTGCGGTCGATGTACCTGTTGTACTATTTTTCATTACCGTACTAGGTTTTGCCCCGCGACGGAGTGCACGGATAGCCGGGTTCTTGGGGGCAACGGGTCCGCATCTCATGGCTTTGAGAGGCAGAGGGGCCCCACTCTAAAATTGGCAGACTATTCGCCGCACTCGTAGGGGGTACAGGTTGACCCAAGGAGGGGTGCTCAATTTACCGGATTCCGTGAAGTGCCGGGTGTTCCATTCACAATGCTGTGGGGACTACCTCGCTTCAGGTTTTGGCGGGTAACTTGCCGCACCCGTAGGGGTCTAGGTTTCATTGCACAGGCTATCACCACGACAGGGGAACGTCGAGTTTCAGCAGCGGCTCTGTGAAACTCGGGGATCCCAGATTATCTGTATTGTTCTGTGATGCTTATTACTTTTCTGTAATGTTGCATATTATCATGCCTGGAGCGATTATTGTATATTGGTTTATATACTATTAGATGTTGTATATGTTTTACACCCGCGCTAGTCCAGTCCCCACTCTGTCGTTAGTTAAGTAACCTAACGGGTGATGACGGGACCCAGTGACGAATGCGGATGGCATATACGTACATTTTATTTTCGTTCTTTTCTGGTGTGATTGATTGATGGGACTGCATTGATTCTGATCAATGCAAAAAGATAAACAAACCTGTTTTCAGTTGTTGGAACAAATTTAAAAAGTGTTATTGCAAAGACGTTTCCTTTTGTTTTGCATAGCGGTATTCAGTGGAATATCCTGCACCTCATTCGACGGGGCAAGGGCCGATATCCCTTCACCGGGACTGACCCCTTGGGCAGAAGTTTGCGTCAGGGTAATAACTTCATTATAGTCGATTACAAGTTGCTTTGCATAGCGGTATTCAGTGGAATATCCTGCACCTCATTCCATGAGGAAAGAGCCGAGATCCCTTCACCGGGAGTGACCTCTTTAGCAAAAGGTTCTCGCCACTATATTTTAAAAAAGCTATCAGGTTCCTTCAGCGATATCAAGTTCACTACGCTAAAGGTTTTTCGCCAAAAACCAGCCGTAGCCCTCCGTCGTTTCTTATGGATGGTCAGTAGTATTCGAGCTATGTTTGTTGGCATACGTCAAGGCATAGTGTTTGGTAGCTGCTGGGTATTCATTTGTTGCATAGATAGATGAGTTGGTTTGGGACAGTCGTATTACCTTGTTGGCATACGTCAAGGGTATGTACGGGTGGGTTCAAATTAGCAAGATAATGACGGGCAGAACTTGACATGTGACTTATGATTTGTTGGCATACGTCAAGGTCATAAGAGCATGGGGCATAAATCATATCGGGAGTTTCTAAAGAAACTGAAACTTGCCAAGTATGCGCATACCTTCTGGAGTATGAGTAACGTGGATGCATTCCATCACGTTATCATGCGATGAGAGTTGGATCCCGATTCCCACTGATGAGTTGGTTTACTCTTCGGGTGATCCCTATTGATTCTTCTTTAGGTTTGGAGGAGAATTTGACAGGACAGTGGGAGGTTTCCGGATTAGATAAAGTGATAACCATTCTGATCTAGGTTAGAGTGCACGCAGAGTGTTTCTTTTCTCTCTCTCTCTTTGGCAGCGACCTTTGACCGACCCTAGACTATGACTCAGTGACCAAGTTGACCGAACCTTCTTAAAATACTGGCTTTTGGATTGTCAATGTTGCATAAGTCATTGCCACTCCTTCTTTTACCCTTTGAATTTCTCAGAACACCCGTATTACTACGGACATCCACTTCCATTGGATAGATCCATCGTATGGTTATATACGAACTCGAAGGGACTTCTTCGAGGATGGATCAAGGTTCAGGAGAAAAAGAATTGGTTTATTCAGTTGTCTTTTATTATCACCTTCTCTCAGGTTGCGAGAGCTCCTTGGTTTAGGAGAGTACACCTATTACGCATATTGGATAGTCTTCTTCCAAACCATAGGCAGGTGCCGAAAGGTAGGGAATGAAGAAAACCAATTAGCCTAAGTAGGGTGTACAGAAGGTAATATGTAAAGACAAAATAAAGGGATTAGAAAGAGGGCAAAGTAAATTGCGACTGATATCATTCACGACCAAAACCGCGTACTTCATCGCCACTCCTATTTCACCTTTAAAGGAATAAGGTATTATTCAGTTGTCTTTTATCATCACCTTCTCTCAAGATACGAGTACTCCTTGGTTTAGGAGGGTACACCTATTATGGTTACTGGATAGTCTTCTTCCAAACCATAGGCAGGTGCCGAACGGTAGGGAAGGAAGAAAACCATTTAGCCTAACGATGGTGTACAGAAGGTAACGACTAAAGACAAATAAAGGATTTGGAAAGATGGCAATAAAATATACGGTTGAAGTCATGAATTGGATTATGGAAGAGGCATTACTATGAATACCAGGATACCCCTACGAAACATTTTCATGTTTCAGTGCATTGTTAAAGGAAAACTGTTTTCCCGATTAGATACTTACTCCAAGGGTATGTATTCACCAGGTTTCATTCTCATACCTGTATGGTTTTACAGATGATGAGTGGGAGTAAGTTATTGGGAATTAGGTGATTATCCTCATTATATCGGAATTCGTTGTAATAGGTGATATTTGAGGAAATCGCCAGGGTACAGTTTTGAACCTACGACGCACAGGTTTTGAGTTGTTTAACTCAGCGGACTTATACAGAGTATTGTATGTTGTCCAGTGTCCATCAGGACAAAGGGGTAGGTCCTCGTACTATGTTCTATTTACTTATAACTTCTCTAGTATTTAGACAAGTGTTTCGTAGAAATACAAGGTCTAAGTTTTGAGAAGTTGTGGGTATAAGAATAAAGTAGAGAACCAGGTGTCACAAGTATCGGGATTCTTCAAAGAGATCGAAGATGTAGATTCTTGTGCTTGGTATTCAGATGATAGTGATGGTTTCGAGAAACGTGTTTCTCTTTCAGGTTACTCATAATTGGATGGATTCTTAAGTTGAGTAATGCTGATTAGCCTCTTTCCATTAAAGTGATATGCACTGGACACAGCTGCATGATTTGAATATGGTTCCAATTAAATAAGTGCCAAAGTTTCTATATTGGATATAGAATGGATCGTACCTTAAAAGATATTAAGGTACGGGGAGTTGTCCAGCTTATGCTTAAAACCAGACTCTGGATAACTCAGGGCACGTTTCTGTGATGGCTGTTTGTGGGTTGACCCTGGCTATGACGAGGGTTGATATTCTACCATTTGCAAGATCAATAGTGATATTTTTCTTGACTCGCCACAGTTTTAGTAAAATGGATCTTTTTCAGAAGACAGTAATGGGAGTATGGTAGAACTGGAAGTGATTCCAGAACCGCAAACGATTATGGAAAATTTAATAGGACCTATATATTCAATCAGGTTTGACATTCCAATAGCCACTCCGCAGATATGGTGGGTGACCTCAGACACCCGAGAGGTACTTCGATAGCCTCAAGGACGGTGACAGGGAGGTTCTTATCTACCCAGACTTGACACTACTGTTGTTCCAGGATATGAAACCCGGTAAGAGGGTTGTCATAGTCAGTGGGCGCAGCGGAAGTTTAGTGGGCAAGTAGCTTATGTCTATTTATAGACTTGAGCAGTTATAGCGGAGATAGATCATCTAATTTTGATGTGACAGTCATGGGTTTGACTTCAATCAGAATAGGGGATGGATCTGTTAAGAAGGTAGTAGGGTGTGATGTCATGGTATATGGATGACATACACAGAGTGGGAAGTAAAATTCCTATACTACGATCGGTTGTACTATGGTCGTCACACAATTGTTTCTCCAGACAGGATATGGATATAATATTTGACATTCTGGTTTCTAGATCTATGGTTTTAGATCTGGGATTGGGTAGTTTCCCAATGTGGGTACTTTGACAGATATTCTAATGGTTTTTAGAATAGTTGACTCCTAGCATGGTGGTGTACCTGCAGGTGATGGAGTCACCCTCTCTAAAGGTGTCGTATAGACTAAAGGAGATAGGGAAGTGCATGATTGGCAGATCACTTGCTTAGGCAATTGAGTCAATCATGAGATGTCAAGTACCACACCAGATGTTGTTTTTGCACTAGATGCAATGAGTTTGTATTAATCCAATCCTGGAGAAACATAAGGAAGCAGTTTTAGAACATAAGTGGATGTTCTACGGATTTGATGACGGCAGCCTCCTACGGGAGACGATCATCATTCCAGGCTTCAAAGGTGACATGGTTGACAGAGTGATTGTCAGAGTTATAGTTTTTCCCTCTGACAAGGAACAGTATTATGGACAGGTGGTCCAAGGGGATACTGTGGGTGGCATGGTGCCGGATACTGATTAGGTTCAGTGATCGATACAGTCTAAGAAGTTTGGATTTGGAGATCATTTATGAACTAGGTCCCATCAGATTTCCAGACATATTCTAAGACAGGTATTACTCGATTCGGGAGATGGCTTTCTCCGCGAACTTGAGTTTTAGAGAGATATAAAAAGAAACATCTAGGCGGATCCACTCACTGAGGCTATTTCTCGAACACAATAGTTTTACAAACGGGCTTTGTGAAACTGATTAGTAGAGGAGTTGGATGTTCGGTTTCACACGGGCTGTGAGTAGTCGACATCGCAATATTAGCCTTGAGTGCAAGTGGGAGATTGTTGGAGATAGTGCCCTCATAGTCAATTATTGGATCGCAGGTACGTGATTGCAATGATTGCGGAGGACCTATCCCGGTAGGACAGTCTTACTCGAGATGATAGTATGCTATCTGGTTTGCCTTTATCAGTCGTGTACATGTTCAGGTGACTGATTGCATGTTACACTTTGATAGAGCCCTTAGGATCTTGCTTTACTACCAACAGTATGATGGCGATCATATACGTGAGAGTTGGGTAGTTTATATGCATATCCTTAATTGTGGTCCCTAGTCGTGGGAGTTTCGAGACAGGGCATCGATACTCCGGAGTAGACTAGTGTATACAGTCGAGACCCCGACGAAGGGCGGTGGCCGGTCTCACAAGCCACTGGTGTCAGTTGGATCACCTAAGATGTATACAGGTGCTCATTGGGTTATGAGTACACCGGACAGGACTCGCCGGGAATCTGCTAGTTAGTACTATACCTATCGTCAGATAGCAGTTCCCTGGTGACATGTGTACAGGTTAGTTCATCGACCTGAGGTCGTCATTTGTCTCGTGTGAGTTCCCACTGTGCTTTGATTTCTACCCTACCACGGCTCAAAGGATTCGTGCAAACAGGTAGCTTTTGGGTACAGTCCCGAGCCATATGGAGGCACGTGAGCGGATCGGCAGGGGATTCGTCTCTCCCGGTATTGGGGGCGAGGTCGTGCTGTGTCTAGGAGAGCCATTACACAAAGTCCATGGCCATGGCAGGAGATTTACTGGTAGGTACTCCAGTAGTATCTCAGGGTGTTATTGGGCCACACTCCGACACGACTTATACTGCTTCTGGGGGTCTGACGTTACTAGCCCCCTAGGCGGATATGCGATACTCATTGACGAACGGACCGGACTGTATATACATTGTCACTGTTAGGCTCAGTAGGGTTTCTGGATGAGTTCGCTCATCGGCCTCCCTTGAGTTCGCTCATCAGCCTCCCTTGAGGTCAGTCCATGGGCAGCCGTTACGCATAGCTAGTGCCGCTGACGGTTTGTGGTTAAACCCACTGCCAGGGTACTGACGAGTCATTAGAGTCCCCCACAGACAGTTTCCCAAGTTCGGGCGAAACGTTGTAGAGGCCGTATGGTTTTATGGCAGGGTTCGGAAAATGCACGTGCGTTTACGCACGTGTCAGTTTTCGGGCAGATGATACTGGTCGGCTTTGGTTTAAGCCGGATCCGAGTATTATATTGAGTAGGTATAATATCTTTGTCTCAGTTGCATTTGTATTCGGTCGTAATACAAATGCGGGTATATTTATACAGTTACGGGGTTATCCTGAAAGTCGTTTCGGGATCACTTTTGGAAGTTGCCAGTTTCCAGTTTTCTATCAGCCGTCTTTTACCATTCGGTTAAAAACGGATTTATCTTTTCTTGGATGAGGGTGAGTCATGCTTCTAGAAGGTTCTAGAAGGTTCTAGATTTGGTGAGGTGTCTTGTGACTCATGCTTTGATTTCTAAACATTCTTGTTTTGCTTAAGATCTTTATGCTTGATATTTTCATGTGTTCACACATGATATTTGCTTATGGTCACCCCCCCTCTCCTACGATCACCTCCCTCTTTGCTATAAGAGGCCGCCCCCCCTTCCTCTCTCTCACTTGATGAGTTTTCATTTGTGAAAAGATTATGATAGCATTTGGGGTGTATGGAATTTCACAGCTCATTTCATTCCAACACCCGATTCCCACGGCAACTTCATTAACCGTCCGTCCATAGCTTTGGACGGAACGAGACAAAGTCATCCACTCATTCTCTACATCATTCTTGGTCGTCTCTTCTAGCAAACTTGACGACCGAGTTGCCTCGAGTCAGAGGCGGGAGCCCGTTTAAAGAATCAGTGATGTGGTGCCACCTTAACGAGCAGATCGGAGATGGGAGCAGCCGCAACGGAGCGTGGGATGATGGTTAAAGAACGAAGGACTCGGATCGTTCGGTATAACCTTTCTGCACTCTTTACAGTTTGTTAGTTTAGCAATAATGGCAGATCCGGGTTAAAGTATACGATAGCGCCAGTTAAAAAGTTTTTGTTCCGCATTTGGCGTCTGTAGACGGCCGGGGCGCTAGCGTAGACTTACACTCTATTCAAGTGACTTAAAGTCATGCAGTTGATTCCCCACTTGTAATAAATTCATCACCTCTGATATTTTTGAATCTTTGTCCAATCCTTATTATATTTGAATCTTATAGCTTGTGCCTTATATCATCTTCAAAATTGTTGTTTCAGGATCATGTCTTCCAACGACTCTTCGTCTATATCCGCTCCCCAGAATCAGACCATTGAGATTCTGAGCGTACTACAAGGTCTAAAGGAAGCCCAGGAGCGAACGAACGACTTATTAGCTGAAGGACGGAGAAGGCAGGTGAATCAGGCACCAGCGGGAGTCTCCAATCATAAAGGGATCCCCGTTAGACGAGGAAAAGAGAAGATGATGAAGTGCCAATTTGTTTCCCCGCGACAGAAGAAGTAGAAGACCCCATGTTGTGGGTACTGTAAGAGGCCAGGACATCTTCAGAGGGATTGTCGCCGCGCCCAAGGGAAATGTCTGATTTGTGGATCCAGCGAACATCTCATCAACGGTTGCCCAGAAAGAAAAGAACTACAAGGTGGAAACTCGTCCACACTCCCCACTTCTGCCAAGTGAGGATTATCGCGTAATTCGAACTTCGACGATAAGGCGGACCTAACGCAGGATTCAACTCACGCGACGGGAATGCAACGTTATAGTAGTCGAAGAAGGATTTTTCATGTTATCTACTTTCAGTAATAATGTTGTCATCTTTTATGAATATTTCTTTCCGTTTGAAATCTTGTATCCGCTGAACTTTTGATTGAATGCAATAAAACTTTGAATCGTAATATATGTATCATTCTCTTGTCATTTCTCTTGTTCATACTGTTCATTAGCAAAACATTTTAATCTCGATTTTTCCAATTCCTGCCGCCGCATACCTTCCCATATTTCATACACTTAGCCATTTTCCTGATGTATTCTATTGTCTAATCATGACTCTTTTCTCTCAGGCCATAACCCACCCTGGAGTAGCGCCGCATCTAGATGAGGATACGCAGTCATGCGTTTCCGTAGATCGCACACTGATGAGTTCTGATGATGAGGTCAACGGTCCCCATGTCAACTTCGGAAACAACGACTCAGAGGACGAAGGAGTTGACGCCCCAGAGTTTGACATGATAGCTGATTCCGAAGAAGAAGAAGGAGATCCTGAAGAGAACCCTATAGAGGAAGACCCGATAGAGGAAGATCCCGCTGAAGACCCGATAGAAGAAAATCCAGTTGAGGAAAATCCCGTGGGAGAAAATACAGAAGAAGAGAATCACATGGAATCGGACCTCGATGAAGAAGCTCCATCCAAGGAAGAAGGACCAGAAGATCAAGATCCTGTGGTGGAAGAACTTCCAATAGCGATACCTGCGAGGCGCTATGGAAATGGACGCCCCTACCTGAGCGCGCGAGCCTACCGCAACCTGCTGAATCTCCACAACCGAGACTGACGGAATTTCTTTTGATGTTGTCTTTCGGGCCAAATAAAACGGTGTATAGTTTGGGGCCACTTTCCGTCTTTGAGAATACTTTATTTAAAATCTTTTGGAATAAAGTAAATTGCTGAGTTCACTAATCTTTTGATCTTCCTAGTTCATTTGATATTCGATTATTCCTTCTATGAAAATATTTTTTTCTTTCTTTTGAGATCTGTCCGCCCCTATTCCTTACATTGCCTTAACCCTCACTGAGATACATTAGTACCACACCCGATTTTTGAGGTCCACCATTCATTCTCCGTCTGTGCCTCGTTTGAGATCCTTCTGGGAAGAGAAAATTTTAGGGAATTTCCGAGTTCACTAATCCTTCAAATTTTGATACGTGTGATGTACCGACTGTTGTTTTCCCCCATACTTTTTCTCTGGTGTCCCTTTGTTGCTCATCCTTACTTCCTGTGCAGACCCGATCATACTCTCCTTGATTTTTAGCCTAAAGCCGCCACACACCGACCTTCTGAATGATCCACACTTCTTTGTAATCATTACCCTAGTTAGCCTATACAATTTTGTGTTCTTCCTATTACCCTAACTATATATAGGGACAGTGTTATTCAAAAATTTAGTTTTCATTATTTTGGTCCGTGTTATTGATTACTCCGTTTTTGTATTTTAAGTACACTATTATTATTTTCATTTTCAGTAGCGCAACCTTTCACCGCGCATACTTTTGGTCCATCTTTCTTAATTTCACTATACAAGTTTTCTAAATTATTTTAAACCTATTGTATCGATACATTATTTTAAAATGTTTTAACCTACCGACTACTTTTCGCTACTTTATTCTCGTTATTTTATTTTCGGGTTTTGTGACTATATTTACTATTATAAATAGTGGTGCCTTATACTTATTTTTCTGCCGTGCTACCTCTAATATACTTATACGTGCACATATTTGAGTTTCGATTTTATCGAGTACGCCTTGAATAATATTGTTCGTTATTGTTGTTATTTATATTTCCGTATTTATAATTGTTCCTACAGGTATATAATTTCAAATTTCTCTGTCCACATATTTCTAGTAAATCTTTATGTGTTAGTTGCAATATAATAGCTTTCGCCTATGTTGGTATAAGTTATTGTTTATTTTGAATTTCGAGGATGAAATTTTTGTAAGGGTGGTATGATGTAATACCCAGCCCCTTTTATACCAAAATCTGTATTTTGTTGCTTTATAATTTTATTTATTTTATTTTATAATTTTATTTATTTATAATTTTACTTATCTTATTTATAATTTTACATACCCTAAACATAACTAAAATTTTCCTTTCCCTAATATTTATATTATTCAGCCCCGGCCCACTCCTTTCATTCCCCAATTAACTATTTTATTTCCTGGCCCAACCTCAGCCCAGCCCACATCCTTCACAAATTCCCTTTTTTTCTTTGTCCCGCTTCACTCTGCCCGCACCGCTTCCTCAACCCGACCCGTTCCTATTCATTTCCTTCCCCAACGGCTATTTCCTTCATTCCTGCGCGCGAGATCCGCTCCCTCTGCCGTCGCCCCCGCTCTCGCGACGTTACACCCACGACGCGCGCGTTTTTCCCCGCGACCCACTCCCTCAATGGCTCATTCCTCTCTTCCCCTCTCATTCTCGTCTCCACTTCTCCCTTTTCTCTGCTGAGCATGAACACTCGAGGAATCCATAACACCTCCTCGAGTCCCTGCCGACGACGAGGACGACCACCTTAACCATCAACGTCGACAACCCTCGACAACTCCTCCCCCACCAACACGACTCCACCTTCGTCGACCTCTCCACCCCATTGCCGACCACCCTACGACCTCCTCGTCATCAGCATCAACATCCACCATCACCCCGTACAATCCACACCCGAGCGCCCCTGCACACCAACCCTACACCGAGCTCGACCATCTTGCATCCTCACCGCCTGCCGACCCCGTCATCGCCGACGAGCCACCTCTTCCCTCTCGTCACTGCATCGCTCCCCCTCTCGTCCCATCTCGACCCTCTCTCCCCCCTTCCTCTGTTTCTCTTACTCTAATCCCTACCCTCTCCCCCTCTCTGCTACTCTCCCTCTAACTCTTTCTCACTATCTCTCTCTCTCTCACTCCTCCTCACCGTCTCTCTCTCTCTTCCTACATCTCTCTCTCACTCTGTTCTCTCTCTCTCTCTCAGTTCTCTTTCTCTCTCTAACTGCCTCTCTCTCATCTCTCTCTCTCTCTCAGTTCCTTTTCCCCCTCTTTCTCAATCTTTCTCTCTATATCTCTAAACTCTTTCTCTCTCTCCTCACGATTCAACCCGAGTCTCCCCTCGTCGGCCACCCTCCAAGCTTCGGCCACCCGTCACTGCGCTCACCTCCTCTGAAGCTCAAACAGCCGACCTTCAGCATCCAAGCCGGAGCTCATCGTCACCGCTGAGCCACTACACAGAGCTCAATCCGAGGCCGAGGCCAAATTCTTGACACTGTTGCCGCGTGGTCGTGCCGTGCATACCGTGCCATCAATTCAACGTTTCCAGGCAAGTGTTATACTTGCTTACATGCTATATTGTAACCCTTCGAAAATCGTTTAGACAGTTTTTCGGTAATCGGCTAATTTTTCGGCTTTTTCCGTAAAAAGTCAAATTAGGTATTTTTCATTGTAGACCTAATTATACAAAATTTAGATAAGATATTACTATAAATTGGTCACTAAAATGCCACTTATAATATTCTAGTTAAATAAAAAAAATTCGTAATTAATTATTTTTAATATTATTTTACGCTTTTAAAAATACATTAAATTAGTGATAAATACAAATTTAATTAGGTAAATTACACACTTAGGAACCATTATAAACTAAAATTTAGTATTTACAAAAATTTTACCAAAAGTTTCCAAGATTAGTTGTTTCTATGGTTTAAAATGGAAATAAATGAAAATGGAAATAGAAATGGGTGTAAATTGCAAATGACATATATAAGTGTTCTTAGCCAAAAAAAGAAAAGAAAATTTCAACACACACCCACATCAAGTTCCCTCTTTCCCTGGCCAAAATTTGTGGTTGGAAGTTTCCCCATGTCCACTTTAAATTTAAAAGAAGAATGAAACTTAAAATGGGGTTTTTTGTAAAAATTGAAGTGATAGTCATTTAATGCACTTATGAAGGGCTTTTTGTGTAGAAATCTCTACACAATTCTCTCACAACTCACCCCTCTACCACCAGGCCAAGCCCCCCATGCTGCTGTCCTCAAATTTTTCCCCATTTCCTTGCCTCTAAATTCATGCAAAATCCACAAAAATCTACAAAAATACACAATTTTCTTCACAAATTCAAACCTAGACCTAATTCTATCTCTTTCCAAACCCTAATTTATTTGGGAAGTGGAGAAAGGAGGCCACTTTGGAGGCTTAGTGCAAGGGAATCATAACTTGGGAGGTAAAAATTTTAAACTAGTTGTTAAATTGTAGATTGAATGTGCTAAAAATTGAATTTTGAAGTATTAATTTAGTTGTAATTGTTTGTTTATGAAACTCAAGAAAGGGATTTGATTTTGAATTAGGGTTTGTAGCATGGTTGATGGATTTAAGTTAGGGCTTTGGTTATCTAATTGGTTAGAGTGGTTAATTGTGCGATGTTGCGCTCGCTAGATCGATAAATTGCGATATTTGCATCGAATCGGTATGCTATTTGCTTACTAGATTTTTATAAAAATTAGGATGTGATCTAATTGCGTTATATCAGCGATATAATTAGCTTCATATATGACTATTAGTGTGCGCGAATGCGGGGGTTTGTCTAGTCGGGTTTTAGTCTTGTCGATTTTCCCGAAATGACGATTCCAGTTAAGATTTAGCGATTTTCGTGTGTTTTCCCGCGCACCAATTGCACGTTATGTTAATTCGAGAGCGTCGATATTTGTATATTGTGACTTGCATCATTTTAGGATATGTAATCTTATGCTTGGTGTTTTGCAAATATAGGATCGGTCGGGGAAATATCGGACACGGCGCGTAAAGGCAAGGCGGTAGTCGGATCGGATTAGCGAGGCATTCAGGTGAGTAGATGTATTCATCTATGGGGGAATCGTCTGGATGGCGCGAGGCGCCCCCTAGTTAGGATTACCCTACTTCTTGCAAGATTTATATTGTTAGTTAGCTTACCTCTTTATTTACATTGCATACCCTTATAGCTAACCGTATACTAGATTGTACGGATATTCATATACACATATGCGATATCACTTCGTAGGACACGAACACCATTACCATTAGCATCTGTTGCATGCGCACTATTCATGTGACACACACGCCTTTGGTAATTGCCATGCCACGTGCACTATAGAACCTGTTTAGCTTAGTATCGCCTTGCATCATACATGATATATGAAATTGCATAACATGTATATACCTCGCATCATCATCATACTTACATAGATTTTTAGCCATAATTCACATCGCATACCTTTTTATCTTAGACATTTATAATATATAACATGTGAACATTATGATTTTTCTTGAGGATTTCAGTATTGCTGCGATTTCTGGATTTTTGGGGAAAACCGCAAGAATTTAACAAAAGCTTATATTTATCATTTTTAAAACAAAGTTGCGGTTTTCTCGTGATGTATGTGTCGCCCACCATGAGTTTTTCATGTTTTCTGTTGAATTTCGAGACCCGATTCGAGGAGTGGATGAACCGTCTCGGGTACATGGTGGGCCCGGTATGGTACCCCGGGGCAAGAAGATCGAGTTGTAGACGATGGGCGTGGTAGGGGAAGACTACCTACCGGTGATGTCTGGCGCGGCGGATATCCGGAGGATACCGACCGTTGTCGTGAGATTTGATGACATGGGCCGATCCGGACTGACGGAGCCCGATATTTTGAGACATTGATACAGTGAGACATTGAGACAGAGGTGATTTCATATTTGGTGTCGATGCTTGACACGGTTTTCAGATAATTTCTTGATGGTATTTAGCTATTATACAGATATTCCTTTTTCTAAAGTTAAGAATGCAGAACTCTTAACATTTAAAACACTTAAGGATTTTTTAATGACATGGCATACATGTGCATGCATACTAGAGGTATTATATCACATCTGAACATACATGTTGTGACGCATTTGCGTGCATTCTTACGATTGCCTTACTAGATGTTATATTCTACTCACGAGCTGGCAACTCACCCCCGTTGTGCCACAGTGTCTTGCAGGTCGGACTCATCAGTCTTGTAGCGACGGCTATCTTATCATCAGCTCCTTTTGCTCAGACTCGCGACATCGCCCGTAGGTGGGTTGCGAGCACACTCTATTTCTGTTTGCTCTATCATTGTATCTAGTATTCTCCATCTACCACTTTCTATTTGTATATGCGACCTAGTGATGAGACTGAGAGATTTGTATATATATGGTTTCTTTTGGGTCGAGCTCACTTGAGCCGACGTTGTGTTTTCTGATATTTTGCATTCCTTTTATGCTCTTTTCTTGATATTACTTATATATTGCGTGTGGTTGTGATCCGCCTTAGGCGAAGAGCTAGCTCCCGCTTGGAGATGCCATTTTATGATTTCAGGTTATATATATCTTGTTGTACCCATTTTGGGGGATAGAATTTACAGGGAGACTCTGCCGAAATTTTCGGAAATTTTTGATGTTTTTAAAAAGGGATTCTATGAAACTTAATTGATTTAAAAATTGCTTTCATGTAAGGTTTTCCTTCACTCTCTTTTGATTTTGGTTTAGGTTTTTCTGGGCTTTGGCTGACTTAGGTTACGGTACGCCTTTAGACGTCTCGTAATCTAAGTGCCAGTCACGTTCCGTACTTTCGGGTCGTGACAAAGTTGGTATCAGAGCGTAGGTTTTACCTTCCTGAGTGTAGGACGACCTTGGTAGATGGAGTAGGTGACTTAAGCAGAGTGGCGTAGCGTGGGTATGATCCGCGGCATACTTACGATACGGTACTCCGCCTAAGTGACCTTAGGACATAATTGCTTGTATTTCCTTTCTTGATTCAATTGCAATGTTCTTATCAGTCCTGTTTCTTATTCCAGCTTCGATGCCGCCAAAGACTACGAGAGCTCAGCGGGCTGCCGCTAGGGATGAGATTCGAGCGGGCTCGTCTAAGGCGAGGATCGAGCGGGAGGATACGCCTACCCCTCAGGGTCATATTGATCCGCCTTATCCAGACCGTATTGCCAGATTAGAGGCCGGTATGCAGGAGTTGCGACAGATGATGGGATCTTTAGTTGAGTCCAGTCGGGCACAGAGATCCGAGGACGTTCCTTCCACCGCACAGACCACGATTGTACCTGCTACACAGATGGTCGCTCCTGCTGCTACTACGGAGACTATCCCTGTTTCACTACAGGAGTTCATGAGATTGAGACCTCCAGCTTTTACCGGTACGGATGCGACAGAGGACCCACAGGCATTTCTTGATAGGATGGCTCGGATTTGCCGTTCGTTGAGGTGTTCTGATGATAGATTGGTGGAGTTTACGAGTTTTCGTCTGGAGGGTCTTGCCCAGACATGGTACGATTCAGTAGAGAGAGGCCGAGCTGCAGGTCTACCTTTTATGACCTGGGATGAGTTTACATCAGCATTTCTTACCCGTTTTCTTCCGGAGAGTGTAACACCCGAGCCCAATACTACTATTTTCAGTTACTGTTTGAGCATAATGTGGTACTCATTTCATTTAACTTGCTTGTTTGTTGCTTACTGTAAAATTTACCCGGCAAAGTCATTTCTATATATAACAAATTTTGGCATCTAAAATAAAATTGAAAATATTCATCTTGGCCTACTTGACACCCCTAGCCTCATGGTAGCGTCCGTGCATTGTGTTCTCGTCCCGTTCAGTGAAACGGACGAGTTTGGATGGCTACGTGCACGTGCGTGTGTCCGTTTTGGGGGTATGCTTTTTAATCATAAAACACTTAATTTTAAAATTTGGATCCTGCTTAAAATCCTATTATTTCAATTTCAAATTTTTGGACTCGACCCGGGCGCGATTTGGAAATGTTTTTTTTGGCGCCAAAATCCTAAATTTTAATATTATTAAAACCATCGCATATATTTTTCTAACTAACCTGATATCTTACTGTTCATTACCTATCTTTTAAATCTTTAAGTTAACCATATAATATTTTTACAATCTTTTATATCCTTCTCAATTTATTCTCTCAGCCAATCGCAACCTCCCCTTTAACCCCGTGGGCCCCACTTTCCCTCTCTCCCTCTTCTCTCTCTCCACTTTTTCTCTCTCTATCTCCCCCTCATATATTCTCTCGTACTTCTCTTTATCATTCTTTCTCTTCTTACTTCATGTCTCGTTTCTCATTTTTTTTAACTGTTCTTTTGTTGCCGGAATTCCGTCGTGCCGGTGACGTTTCTCGACGTTCCAGCGAGGTACCCCGACCCGTGTGGTTCCTTTGTTCGTCGTTTGGGTTCATTCCGTGAACCGTGCGCCCATCGCGAGTTTTCCCGGCCGACGGTTAACGTTCCGTTTTCCCGATTCGCGACCCATCGAGGCAAGTTAATCTTGCTACATGCTATATAATTCATTTTATACCTATTTAAATAAATACCATACCTATAGTTTAAATCTAGTGCCCCATGTTTAATTTTATAACGTTTCGATGTTCCGTTTGCATCCGTTTATATCATATTAAATCTAGATCATGAAAACTTATCTTGTGACATACTAGATTACATTATACTGCATCCATATCAATTAAAATATACATCGTCGTAATATTTCTTATTATTATCTTTAATTAGTTTATAATCTGCATTTTATGATATTATATATATTTAAAATATTATAGTTTACACATGAAACGTCATTGAAAAAGCGGATACGACAAATCTGAAATTTACTGTACACCTTACCGTATAAAATTCATTATAAATCATAGAAAAATCATTAGTATATGTTCTTTAGTTCGTTACGAAGATAACTCGGAATACTATAACTATATGAAATATTTACTTGCAAAATAAATTGTTTAAATAACGTAAAATACAAATGAAAATGTCTCCAAACTGCTGTCCAGGAAAATTCCAGCAGCAAACTTTCAACTTCGAATGTTCATAACTTTTTGTAGGGACAACCTGAGATGTTTATACTTATAAAACTGAAAACCTTATTGAATTATCTTTGTTTTGGTATAAGACACGTCCCTTTTGGAGAACGTTTGTTATTTTTAAGATATTTTACAAATTAGGGTGACGCTGAATTTCTGAACGGAACTTTCTTGTGCATGGTTAATCAATACCACTTTTTTAGTTATTAATCGCTTTGAATATGCTCTCCATATTAATATTATTATATCAATATTTATATCACATATTGCTTAGTTGTACATCCCACATTACCATTTTATAGTTTTATAACTTTTCGGATACCCGTTTGCATCCATCGCATTTAAGATACATATAATTGCATCCACAGATCACATTACTACATAATAATGTGATATTAACGCTCCATGTTTAATAAATTGCATCCTAATTAATATTGGAACTATAAATGTAACCCTAATCGATAACTGTGCATCCATGTCCTTGAAATTATATCTATTTGCATATCATATTACATGTTCCAGTTATTGTTCTGATAGTACTCATGCTTGTTTATTTATACACATGCTTATGTTAGTTTGATTATGAGCACCCACATGACATCTTGTGCTTCCTGACATAACCTGTTACACTTCCTACTATACCTGACATGGTACCGTGTACTGTTAACTTGACCTGATGTACCATGACTCGACCCGTTACCTGATCTTGTGTCTAATGACAACAAACCTGATATGTAATCCTCATGGACCGTTCCTGTTGTCTATCCAGACAAACCTGCTTTTACCTGATCCTGTATTGGCATTAGTCCTTGATTACTGAATACCTGACTTGACATACACAACTTGGGGGTATGGGGAAATCAAAAGTGTAAACTAAAGTGTAACTTAAAAGGGTATTGCTTGATCCGTGGTCCCGAGGGATAACGGGACAGAGCCATTCGTGACTCTTACATTTTCCTGATCCGTGGTCCTGGGGGGTAACGGGATAGAACCACTATTGGTTCACATATTCCTGATCCGTGGTCCCGGGGGGTAACGGGACATATCTTTTGAGTTACATGGAGGATTACTCAAATTGATTTCAAAGACTTTAGAATAGAAAACCTGATAGAACAGTTTAGTTTACCCACTGCACGCTACCCTGTACTGGTATGATTCATATTATTGTTATTCTTGCTGTATTCATGTTTATATTACATTGTCTGCTTCACTGTTCATATTATATTACTTGATGACATGACGCGCTGACGTCTGGGTTTTGCATGGCCCAGATTCCGTACCGCTGTTGCAGTCCGAGCAGGAGTACTTCAGCCAGCAGGCTGAGCTGTGAGTTCAGTAGTAGTTAGTTTTATTTCCTGCATTTATTTCCTGATGTGAGCCCGCATTATGGGACACACTTTTCAGTTATTTGTATTGGATCATTTGCTTCCGCATTTATTTATTATCGACTCCTGTTATTCTGGATTATGGACATGTTTTAGATAGTTTTATCTTGTTCTTGATATCTCTACAGCCGTAATGTGACTGAGGATGGATACTTCCTACCCACAGGTAGCATGGTTGGCTATGTCACGTGCCCAATCTAGCGTACTCTGGGAAGCGGGGCGTGACAGAGAGTGTCCGAGATGCTCGAACCCGTAGTTTTGAGTCTTTGCGCAAGACTCCTGGGATGACAGTGTCGGAGTATGATATACAGTTTACCCAGTTGTCTCGATATGCTCCGTACCTAGTAGACACAGAAGAGAAGAGAATAAAGAGGTTTGTGCGAGGGCTTGATACACAGCTATTCCTTGCCATCGGCACCCAGCACTTTGATACATACGCAGCCGCGATGGATGCAGCCTTACTTTTGGAGGAGCGTATTTCTGAGACTCCGGTCGTTTCTGGGCTGAAGAGGATCCGTACTGATACGCCAGCTCAGCGGCAGATGGGTAGACACCGTGATAGATTATTTCCGGGAGATGGTGGAGGCAGAGGATTGAGACGAGGTCAGTTATTTGGTTCATATCCACAGACCCAGCAGTCGTCTCCAGGATGTTTTCGGTGTGGGAGTCAGTACCACCGTGTCAGAGACTGTACCATGGGACGCCAGGGCGCGGCGACAGTCCCGCATGTGACCTTACCACCCTCACCACCTCCTCAGAGAGCTCTACTTCCTACTCCTGATGATACTCCACGCCAACCAGATGCTTCTAGAGGCCGTGGGCGTGGCGGTCCGGTTCAGAGAGGATGAGGCGACAGAGGCAGAGGCAGAGGCCGAGGTAGAGGCAGAGGACAGCCAGCTGTTAGTGGTGGACAGGCCCGAGTGTTCGCGTTGACTCCTCAGGATGCACAGGCATCCAATGCCGTCGTGACAGGTACTCTTCCAGTATGTTCTTTTGATGCACGGGTATTATTTGATCCAGGCTCCACACATTCCTATGTATCCACGTACTTTGCACCGAGGTTGGGTCGAGAGTCTTCTCTGTTAGATCAGCCGCTTGTCGTTATTACACTAGTAGGCGAGTCGTTTGTTGCCCGTTTCGTGTACCGATCGTGTTCCGTTCGTATCGGGGAGAGAGATTCTTCAGTTGATTTGATTCTCCTCGATATGCTAGACTTTGACGTTCTTCTTGGTATGGACTGGCTAGCCACCTGTTATGCATACGTGGACTGCCGTGAGAAAGCAGTCAGATTCAGTTTTCCTGGTGAGCTGGTTCTTATTATTCAGGGAGATCGTAGCGCTACCCTTCCCAGCTTGATTTCTTCTCTTCGCGCTGGTCAGCTCTTAAGAAAAGGGTGTCAGGGATTCTTAGCCTATGTTTGTGATACTAGCTCCACAGAGGTTCCGTTGGACCAGGTCCCTGTTGTGAGAGAGTTTCCTGATGTATTCCCTGACGAGATGCCTGGTCTGCCACCAGAGCGCGAGATTGAGTTCTGTATTGACTTGATCCCCGGCATGGGGCCTATCTCTATACCGCCTTATCGGATGGCCCCGGCGGAGCTGAGAGAGCTAAAGGATCAGTTACAGGACTTGCTGGACAAAGGGCTTATCCGACCGAGTGTGTCACCTTGGGGTGCTCCCGTCTTGTTTGTTAGGAAGAAGGACGGAAGCATGCGTTTATGCATTGATTATCGTCAGCTGAACCGGGTTACTGTGCGGAACAGATATCCCCTACCCCGCATTGATGACTTATTCGATCAGCTCCAGGGTGCAGGGTTTTTCTCGAAGGTTGATTTACGGTCAGGTTATCACCAGTTGCGGGTTCGGAAGGAGGATATTCTGAAGACCGCTTTCCGTACTCGATATGGTCATTATGAGTTCTTGGTGATGTCGTTCGGGCTCACCAATGCCCCGGCAGCATTTATGAATTTGATGAACCGTGTATTCAGGCCGTATCTCGATCAGTTCATTATTGGGTTCATTGAAGACATCTTGGTTTATTCTCGGAGCCGGGAGGAGCATGAGCAGCACATACGTATCACATTGCAGACTTTGAGGGAGCATCAGCTGTTCGCTAAATTTTCCAAGTGCGTATTCTGGTTAGACAGTGTCGACTTCTTGCGTCATGTGGTGACGAGAGATGGTATTTGTGTGGACCCAAAGAAGATCGAGGCGGTTCAGCGTTGGCCTAGACCAGTATCAGTTACAGAGGTTCGCAGTTTTCTAGGTCATCGACGTTTTGTCCAGGATTTCTCCCGCATTGCTGCACCGTTGACCGGATTGACCCGGAAGGGGTTCCTTTTGATTGGACCCAGGCATGTGAAGATAGTTTCCAGCAGTTGAAGACTCTTCTGACTACTGCACCAGTGTTAGCATTGCCTTCAGGATCAGGCGGGTTCGTGGTATATTGTGATGCTTCTCGAGTGGGGCTGGGCTGTGTATTGATGCAGCACGACAGAGTTATCGCGTATGCTTCTCGGCAGCTGAAGAAACACGAACAGAACTACCCCACTCATGATTTAGAGATGGCTGCAGTGGTATTTGCACTTAAGATCTGGAGACATTACCTATACGGTGAGTCGTGCCAGATATTCACTGACCACAAGAGTTTGAAGTATATCTTCCGGCAGCGAGATCTGAGCCTGAGACAGCGCCGTTGGATGGAGTTGGTGAAGGATTATGACTGCGAGATTCTATACCATCCGGGCAAGGCGAATGTGGTGGCAGATGCTTTGAGTAGAAGGCCCGGAGGTAGCTTATCTTGTTTGAGCGCAGTGCAGATGCAGTCGACGGCGGATTGGCAGGTGTTATGTGACAGCAGAGTGCAGTTCGAGTTTACTCCTACAGGGGGACAGCTGGCCCATTTCAGAGCACGCCCACAGTTACTTGACCGTATCCGCGAGGCGCAGTCCGGCGATGCCCGTATATTAGAGATTATTGAGCAGATTCGGCAGGGCAGAGTTTCCGAGTTCGTGATTGATGATCAGGGGATACTTCGATTTGGGACTCGACTGTGCGTGCCAGATTCAGAGGGACTGAGGCGTGATATTCTCGAGGAGGCACATAGATCAGTATACAGTGTTCATCCAGGTTCCACCAAGATTTACCATGATTTAAGAGAGGTTTACTGGTGGAGCGGGATGAAGAAGGATATTACAGAGTTTGTGTCGAGATGCCTGACTTGTCAGCAAGTCAAGGCCGAGCACCAGAGGCCAGCCGGCGAGTTACAGCCTTTGCCCATCCCTGAGTGGAAGTGGGAGCAGGTCTCCATGGACTTCATTGTGGGTCTACCCAGGACCAGTCGAGGGTATGACTCTATTTGGGTGATTGTGGATCGACTGACGAAAGTGGCTCATTTCCTGCCAGTGAAGACCACTTTTGGATTTTCTCAGTACGCCCAGGTTTATATTGATGAGATAGTGCGACTGCATGGTGTTCCGACTTGTATCGTGTCCGACCGGGGCACCCAGTTTACCAACCGATTATGGCAGAAACTTCAGGAAACATTGGGCACCCGATTGAGTTTTAGCACAACCTTTCATCCGCAGACTGACGGTCAGTCGGAGCGTACTATTCAGACTCTTGAGGACATGCTCAGAGCTTGTGTTTTAGATTTCGGTGGTAGCTGGGATCGTCATTTGCCTTTGATCGAGTTTTCCTACAATAATAGCTTCCAGGAGACGATTCAGATGGCACCTTTCGAGGCTTTATATGGGAGGAGATGTCGATCGCCTGTATGTTGGACAGAGCTCAGAGAGAGCAGTATTTTGGGGCCGCAGATTGTACAGGAGACGACCGAGAAGATACAGCTGATTCGGGACAGGATGAGAGCGGCACAGAGCAGGCAGAAATCATATGCTGACAGGCGCCGTCGCCGACTCGAATTCGCTATTGGCGATCATGTTTTCCTAAAGGTCTCTCAGATGAAAGGTGTGATGAGATTTGGGCGGAAAGGAAAACTGAGTCGTAGATATGTTGGTCCTTTCGAGATCCTAGAGCGTGTTGGTCCAGTCGCTTATCGGTTAGCTATTCCGCCCAGTTTCCCCGATGTTCACCCCGTGTTCCATGTCGCGATGCTCCGCAAGTACCTTCATGATCCTTCCCAGGCGATTCAGCACCAGACGATCCAGCTAGAGCGTGATCTTTCTTTCACCGAGCAGCCGGTGGTCATTCTGGATCGGCAGGTGAAGAAATTGAGGTCGAAGGTTATACCGTCCGTCAAGGTCCTTTGGCGTGGCCCGAACAGCGAGGAGGTCACCTGGGAGACCGAGGTCGAGATGAGGAAGAGATATCCCCATCTTTTTGAAGGTACGTGTAGTTAAATTCTAAATTCGGGGACCGAATTTCTTTAAGGGGGGAAGATTGTAACCCTTCGAAAATCGTTTAGACGGTTTTTCGGTAATCGGCTAATTTTTCAGCTTTTTCCGTAAAAAGTCAAATTAGGTATTTTTCATTGTAGACCTAATTATACAAAATTTAGATAAGATATTACTATAAATTGGTCACTAAAATGCCACTTATAATTTTCTAGTTAAATAAAAAAAAATTCGTAATTAATTATTTTTAATATTATTTTAAGCTTTTAAAAATACATTAAATTAGTGATAAATACAAATTTAATTAGGTAAATTACACACTTAGAAACCATTATAAACTAAAATTTAGTATTTACAAAAATTTTACCAAAAGTTTCCAAGATTAGTTGTTTCTATGGTTTAAAATGGAAATAAATGAAAATGGAAATAGAAATGGGTGTAAATTGCAAATGACATATATAAGTGTTCTTAGCCAAAAAAAAAAAGAAAATTTCAACACACACCCACATCAATTTCCCTCTTTCCCTGGCCGAAATTTGTGGTTGGAAGTTTCCCCATGTCCACTTTAAATTTAAAAGAAGAATGAAACTTAAAATGGGGCTTTTTGTAAAAATTGAAGTGATAGTCATTTAATGCACTTGTGAAGGGCTTTTTGTGTAGAAATCCCTACACAATTCTCTCACAACTCACCCCTCTACCACCAAGCCGAGCCCCCCATGCTGCTGTCCTCAAATTTTTCCCCATTTCCTTGCCTCTAAATTCATGCAAAATCCACAAAAATCCACAAAAATCCACAATTTTCTTCACAAATTCAAACCTAGACCTAATTCTATCTCTTTCCAAACCCTAATTTATTTGAGAAGTGGAGAAAGGAGGCCACTTTGGAGGCTTAGTGCAAGGGAATCATAACTTGGGAGGTAAAAATTTTAAACTAGTTGTTAAATTGTAGATTGAATGTGCTAAAAATTGAATTTTGAAGTATTAATTTAGTTGTAATTGTTTGTTTATGAAACTCAAGAAAGGGATTTGATTTTGAATTAGGGTTTGTAGCATGGTTGATGGATTTAAGTTAGGGCTTTGGTTATCTAATTGGTTAGAGTGGTTAATTGTGCGATGTTGCGCTCGCTAGATCGATAAATTGCGATATTTGCATCGAATCGGTATGCTATTTGGTTACTAGATTTTTATAAAAATTAGGATGTGATCTAATTGCGTTATATTAGTGATATAATTAGCTTCATATACGACTATTAGTGTGTGCGAATGCGGGGTTTTGTCTAGTCGGGTTTTAGTTTTGTCGATTTCCCCGAAATGACGATTCTAGTTAAGATTTAGTGATTTTCGTGTGTTTTCCCGCGCACCGAGTGCACGTTATGTTAATTCGAGAGCGTCGATATTTGTATATTGTGACTTGCATCGTTTTAGGATATGTAATCTTATGCTTGGTGTTGTGCAAATATAGGATCGGTCGGGGAAACATCGGACACGGCGCGTAAAGGCAAGGCGGTAGTCGGATCGGATTAGCGAGGCATTCAGGTGAGTAGATGTATTCATCTATGGGGGAATCGTCTGGATGGCGCGAGGCGCCCCCTAGTTAGGATTACCCTACTTCTTGCAAGATTTATATTGTTAGTTAGCTTACCCCTTTATTTACATTGCATACCCTTATAGCTAACCGTATACTAGATTGTACGGATATTCATATACACATATGCGATATCACTTCGTAGGACACGAACACCATTACCATTGGCATCTGTTGCACGCGCACTATTCATGTGACACACACGCCTTTGGTAATTGCCATGCCACGTGCACTATAGAACCTGTTTAGCTTAGTATCGCCTTGCATCATACATGATATATGAAATTGCATAGCATGTATATACCTCGCATCATCATCATACTTACATAGATTTTTAGCCACAATTCACATCGCATACCTTGTTATCATAGACATTTATCATATATAACATGTGAACATTATGATTTTCTTGAGGATTTCAGTATTGCTGCGATTTCTGGATTTTTGGGGAAAACCGCAAGAATTTAACAAAAGCTTATATTTATCATTTTTAAAATAAAGTTGCGGTTTTCTCGTGATGTATGTGTCGTCCACCATGAGTTTTTCATGTTTTCTGTTGGATTTCGAGACCCGATTCGAGGAGTGGATGAACCGTCTCGGGTACATGGTGGGCCCGGTATGGTACCCCGGGGCAAGAAGATCGAGTTGTAGACGATGAGCCTGGCAGGAGAAGACTACCTACCGGTGATGTCTGGCGCGGCGGATATCCGGAGGATACCGACCGTTGTCGTGAGATTTGATGACATGGGCCGATCCGGACTGACGGAGCCCGATATTTTGAGACATTGATACAGTGAGACATTGAGACAGAGGTGATTTCATATTTGGTGTCGATACTTGACACGGTTTTCAGATGATTTCTTGATGGTATTTAGCTATTATACAGATATTCCTTTTTCTAAAGTTAAGAATGCAGAACTCTTAACATTTAAAACACTTAAGGATTTAGTAATGACATGGCATACATGTGCATGCATACTAGAGGTATTATATCACATCTGAACATACATGTTGTGACGCATTTACGTGCATTCTTACGATTGTCTTACTAGATGTTATATTCTACTCACGAGCTGGCAACTCACCCCCGTTGTGCCACAGTGTCTTGCAGGTCGGACTCATCAGTCTTGTAGCGGTGGCTATCTTATCATCAGCTCCTTTTGCTCAGACTCGCGACATCGCCCGTAGGTGGGTTGCGAGTACACTCTATTTCTTTTTGCTCTATCATTGTATCTAGTATTCTCCATCTACCACTTTCTATTTGTATATACGACCTAGTGATGAGACTGAGAGATTTGTATATATATGGTTTCTTTTGGGTCGAGCTCACTTGAGCCGACGTTGTGTTTTCTGATATTTTGCATTCCTTTTATGCTCTTTTCTTGATATTACTTATATATTGCGTGTGGTTGTGATCCGCCTTGGGCGAAGAGCTAGCTCCCGCTTGGGGATGCCATTTTATGATTTCAGGTTATATATATCTTGTTGTACCCATTTTGGGGGATAGAATTTACAGGGGAGACTCTGCCGAAATTTTCGGAAATTTTTGATGTTTTTAAAAAGGGATTCTATGAAACTTAATTGATTTAAAAATTGCTTTCATGTAAGGTTTTCCTTCACTCTCTTTTGATTTTGGTTTAGGTTTTTCTGGGCTTTGGCTGACTTAGGTTACGGTACGCCTTTAGACGTCTCGTAATCTAAGTGCCAGTCACGTTCCGTTCTTTCGGGTCGTGACATATATACTCAAGTTAGAATCTTTAATTACATTTATCTTAAAGTTACCATCTTAGAATAATAGTATGTCATACCTGTTCGATGTGTGTTCTCAATGAAAGTACTCATCAAATTTGACGGAACTAAATGGTATTGGTTGGCCCGTATGGCTGTGGACCTAATGTGTGAATTTTGTTGGATATTATGACCGTTAACGACTAAAACAACTACCCTCAAGTCTAACCGTAAAACTGGAATTTTCTTGCACCTGAAAACCGTTAAATTCACCATAAATCATATACATATTGGAATGGTGCGTTCGAGGGCTCAAATCGAAGCCGACTCGACAAAATTTAACCCTTTACTAGATTCCTGGTATTCCTGTACTTAAATTATGATGATATTTGGATCGGAGTGCGACTCTGGACTGCAGTCCAGAGCGACTCCGGTTGTTGCTTGCTGTTCCGTAATGGGTACCACAGGATTTCCTTAACTCGTAGGTTGCGGAACTCCACTGTTTATTATATATAAATCTGTTATCTAGACAACACAATTAATTTCATTCTATTTTGTTACCATTTGTTATTTATTCTGTAATTTAAACAATCGGGACGCATAACAGTCCCAACAGAATCAGAACTGACATATTAGTGTTAAACAGTGTATAACTCCTGACGTGCTGATGCGATTGATGATCCGTCTATTACGTTGAAAATATTACTGAAAACCCTAGATTTCATCCAACTGTAGCGTCGCTAAAATTTGATCCCAACTGGGATCAAAATGCGTTGCGAAACGGACTTCTGATTCTGAAACCGGATTCCCAGCCGTAAGCGCTTAAAATGAAATGGTTATAATTAATGATCCTGGAACCCGATGGGCTTGAAACCAAATTAGATGGATAGCTAACTGAACATAATAATTATCACCTGTTTATCGTTTCACTAAACTATACACGTACGTTTCATGATAAATCGTGCAAGTGATAGAATACTACTTTATGACACCTTAATCATGCTTCATATACTGTTTACGCATCATATCATACCCATATCATTGCATTGATAACATAGTGATATCGTGCATTTACCCAGTGTTAGATTTTAGTGATGATTGTGGCAAGTACGTCAGTGTTCGTGTATCCGTGAATAAGTGAAAGTGATTCGTACTTGTACACAATCAGTGACCCTATTATTCTATTGCATTGTCGACGTCTGTGGGATGCGTGTATGTGTGACTATAAGTGGTATGGGACACTTATGGAAGCGCTTGCACGGGTGTCGCAGATAAGGCACCAGACACTGCCATTTATCTTAGGTATTAGTCGGGATGTGCTTGATGGAGGTCCTGCCTCCAGCTCTTGCGCAGACTTGTCACAGAACGATTGGTATTTAGGGTTATGGTTGGCGTTTGATGTAGACCACGGGGTGTGGGGTAGTTTAAGTGTGAGTTCAACAGAATCTCGGGAGTCCCATGCCGGCTTATATATTTAGGGAGATATATGGAGATTTACAGGGTATGTGATATTCACCGTGATATACATGTTACATGTTGGGCCCATGGTCCCTTGCCCTTGTGTTCTACCTTTGGGTGGAGGACACTCGCGAGTGGTTGACTCTCACACTTGGACTGACGATAGGCTTAGTGACCTGTACAGTGAGACTTAGAGACTGATAGGGATACTGGCATTGAGATATCTTATTTACTGTGTTGACATACGTGGCATATCGTTCTACTGTTTTTACCGTTCCGCTGCATTGGTTACTGCACCTTCATATTCATGCTGTCATTGATTTACTATTATACATATCTATTACCACCGTTAGAACTGTCACTTGATTTTTATATATATTATATTGCTATTGTGTCGCTCTGACGACCTGAATATGCATGCTCAGTGTGAGGAGAAGATTTAGTCTGGACCTGAATCAGGCGGCTATCACAGACACCTTGGTTTGCTTTTCAGAGTTATACTCGTTTGTTCCACTTCAGGTCAGTTCTTTACATTGTTTCTTTCAGTTACTGCATTTCTCATTACCTGCACATTATTTACTATTTACCATGAAAAACTAGAAGCCGAAGTGTGACTACGACAGGACATTTCCTTGACCGTAAGAGCATGGCTGGCCTTGTCTACCCCTCGTATTCCGTATTTTGGGAAGCGGGGCGTGCCATGGTTTAGTTGGTATCAGAGCCAGGTTTTGCATCGATTGGGATTGCAGTTTTCCATGTAAAGTTTGGCAATCTAAGACATCCCTCGGTCTAGGTTGTAAACTTGTCATTCTTGATCCATATTCACATCGTGTGTTCAGCTATCCATTCGCTATGGTTTCGGGTGACTTGACAAGGTTACGCGGTAGCAATTGCACTACCGTACTCTATTCAAGTGACTTAAAGTCATGCAGTTGATTCCCCACTTGTAATAAATTCATCACCTCTGATATTTTCAAAAACTTTTCAATATCAAGTCGGGCAATTCAACAAGATTCCCGACATCCTGGTTAAATCCTTGTCGGAAACTTTAGTAGACGGCTGCACCCCTGATACCGCCGACGAAGTGTACTTAGGAGGAAGACCGCGGCCGCGAGCATTCGGACGGATGCTTTTGGCAACGGGGTTCTCCTACAGTCACTTGGTCGGGGCTATGGGGCATGGCTATCTATTAATGTTATCCGGCGAGTATCTGCGTATATAACGTGATTGCGACAGACTTTTGATCCATATCAAAATTCCGTGGCAACTGATGAATTGAGACTAAATTGCTAGATTTATAAAATACTAATCAGTTTTCACAAATCCGATTATTGTGGATTCCAAATATTGTAACATAATCACAGAAAACTAGACGACATTAAATAATTCGATAGAATCAACGAATTCCCAAAATTCCCAGAGAGCTCACACTTGAGCAGTGTTAGAAATACCCAGAGACATACCCCAGTACCTATGGACCAGCAGCTGAAGGTCCGTCCTTTGCCTCCATAATGGCGCCGCGGAACCGCCGCCAAAATCATGTTTTGGCCGCGGTTTTGCGGTCACTAAAGCGAGTTAGGGACTCGTTCTTCAAGTGGGTCCATAAAATAACCTGCATGATTTTCTGAGAATTTTTAACATGAAAAAATCCAAAGTTTTTGAAAATTTCCAGAGAACGGGTAACAATGGTTATTCGGAGTTCGTTTCGAACTTTTAACTTCATCTAGACTATACCTAATGATTTAGCTTGGCTCTGATACCACTGTAAGGTTTTCCTAGCACCTCATCATGGTTTAGGTTGCATCAAGCATGCTACAATTAAAAATTTTGGAGTGCTAAGTAAACCTATCTAGGATCAAACTAGAAATTAGGGTAGCAAAAACATAGTATCACATACTAAAAGAGAGTCTAACACTAAGAGATGAGAAATACAACCTTTGTAGATCTCCCCTTTGTGACTCCTTGGATCAATAAGAGTTTGAACCGGTCTGCTTGAATCCTTCGTTGTCCACGACGATCCACCCGGTGTTCCTTTGCTCAAGCTCCAAGCTCCACTTGATCAGGGATGAAGATGAAGCAAACACTCCATACTGGTGGGCTAGACTAAAGTAGAATGGTGATGTGGGTTTGGATCTCTTTTAAAAACCTTTTCTTTTTAATTCTTTCTCTTTCTTTTAAAACCCTAAAGAGCTTTGAGGAGAGAGAGGAAGAAGGAGATATGAGCTAAATTTGACTCAAGAAAAAAAAGGATATGAGACATAATCCCAAATGAGAATAATAATCCTCATGCTAAACTATGATTACAAAATATCTAGATATTTTGTGACTTGAGCTTAAGCAAAAACCATGGGCTACAAAACCATGGTATTGACTTTGGTCAACACAAGAGAAAAGAGTTGACTAGTCAACCATGATTTTGTCCCCATTTTGCTTTTCTCAAATAAACAAAATATATATAAATATATGTAACCATGTGAGTTTTGTATTGCCACCACCAATGTATTATCAACCATGACACATGTATGCTTGCATGTGTCCATCCATATCAACATATACATATATTCATGCATGCAACATAAAGTAATAGGTTTTAAGTAAAAAGGCTAATGATCATTAATATTAAATCAACAATTGATTTAATAAACCAGTCATATCTAATACGACCCGACCAATAGAAACTGCCAGATTATAATGCGGTATCATATACACGCATTCAGTCAAGCACCCGCGTATATCACCATATGCGCCCCACATCGTTTCGCCTGAGCCAGGTAACCCCTTTGTGGGACTCTAAGACTCGTCAATACGCCGGCAGTAGGTGATGATCACATCAAACACCCACAAACCGCAAGTGGTCAGCTAAACGTAACATCCACCCGGGTATTGAGCAAGCAGAAGAAAAACAAGCGAACCTGTCAAAACTCTTGTCGAGCCAACCGGTAACACTTACCGTACAGTCCGGTCTCTTCATCAAATATGCTGCATATAGAGTCCAGGGATGGCATCGTCGACCCCAATAACTCAATAATTCATGTCGATGTATGGCCTATAACAGATCGAGAAACTACTGATAACACTTATCGGTAAATCTCATCAGCCCTGGCCAGGGACTTGCTGATATAGCCAATCGAGCATAGCACAACATCAACCCCTAATACCGGGAGAGACGAAACCCCTCCTATCGCTCATTGCCTCCATGTGTCTCGGGACTGTACCCAAAAACCACCTGTTTGCACAACTCAGTAGAGCCGTGGTAGGGTGGAAATCAAAGCACAGTGGGAGAACACACAAGACTTTATATGACGATCTTGGGTTTACAGACTAACCTGTACCAGTGTCACCTGAGAACTGCTATCCGATGTTAGATATAATACCATATATGGGTTCTCGGCTAGTCCGTCCAGTGTACCCAGTCCCCACTGAGCACCCGTATACAATCTTGGTGTCAAACACCAATGGATATGGGATCATCCATCGCCCATCTCATGGGTCAAGAATCGTATACGTTAGTCTACTCTGGAATATCGATGCCCCATGTCGATACACCCATGACTAGGGACATTTTAGGATATGCTTATAAACTACACATGTCCTAATAGTATGATCTGCATCATAATCACAGTAGTCAAGCAAATATCATCAGGGCTTTATCAACATATACCAAATGAATAAAAGCATGATCAAGTGAACATGTCAAGATAAAGAGTAACCAGATAGCATACTATTATGTCGAGCAAGAAATTCCCCTGACTATATATATATATATATAGACACACACACACACACACACACACACACACATACATGTAAGAAATGCATCCACTATCAAATAATGGCCTCTAGGGCATACATATATCCAACAGAGAATCCTTGGGTGTCTTGAGACAAATTAATCCTTCATCACTCTCTAATTCATCTACAATATCTAGAGTAGCGATCTAGGTGCCCTAGTTGCCTCGGATATGAGGTTGGATCTCATTGCATAGACTCCCAGGTGGATTATCTTTGATGGAGGGAGACCGGAGATCAAACTTGATCAAGGAATCCCCTAGGAGCTTGGGATGATGGTTTAAGACCGAAGGACACGGATCTATTCGGTATAACCATTCTAACTACTTTGCATGTTTTGTTATCTAGGGATTATGGGTAGATCCGGGTAATTGGTTGTGGTAGCGCCAAGTTTTATAAATTTTTGTTCCGCATTTGGTCACGGATTGATGGCCGGGGCGCTGCCGTAACCCAACAGGATCAACCATCACCCCATACAGGGTCAAGAAACGTACACACTAGTCTACTTTGGAATATTGATGCCCTGTTTCGATACTCCCTCAACTAGAAATTGTTAAGGATGTGCTTGTGCACTACTCAAGACCCACTAGCATGATCTGCATCATAGTCCTGGTAGTCAAGCCAACATCCTAAGGTCTTTATCAGCATGTATGAATGAGATTGTAAACTAAAACAAGTGCATATATTAAGATAAAGAGCAACCGGATAGCATACTATCATGCCTAGCAAGAAAGTCCTCTATATAGATGTCCAAGTATCCACTATAGTATACAATAATGACCTCTATTGCATACATATTCCTAACAATCTTCTACTTATACTAAGGCCGGTTGTTATAGTATCCCATACCCAATATCTTAAAAAGTCTCTCAAACTGTGTCTGGGGAAGGCCTTCGTGAGTGGATCCGCCGTGTTGTCCTTTGTGTCTACTCTCCTGACCTCGATCTTGCGGTGATGAACTATCTCCCGGATTAGGTGATACCGTTTTAGAATATGTCTGGATCGCTGATGGGACCCGGGTTCCTTGGCCAAAGCCACAACACCATTGTTATCACAATACAAGGATATTGGATCTTCAATGGATGGAACCTTACCAAGTTCAATAATGAACTTCTTCATCCAGACAGTCTCTTTGGCAGCATCATCGGCAGTGATGTATTCAGTAGCCTCCATCGTCGAGTCTGCAACAGTATCTTGCTTGGAACTCTTCCAACATACCGGCCCTCTATTGAGGGTGAAGACAAAACCCGAGATAAACTTGCTGTCATCCTTCTCACTCTGGAAGCTCGAATCGGTAAAGAACTCCACTTGGGGTTCTCTGTTACCATACACCAAGAACATCTCTTTAGTCCTTCTCAAATACTTAAGAATGTTCTTCATAGCTATCCAATGCTTCTCCCCTGGGTCTGATTGATACCTACTTACCACACTAAGTGCGTAAGCTACATTCGGTCTGGTGCATAACATCGCGTACATGATAGACCCAACTGCAGAAGTATAGGGTATACGTTCATGAGAGCCCTCTCCTAATCATTCTTATCTCTTTGGAGAGAGTGATTCCTGAACAAGCGAGTAAATTACCACGCTTAGAATCTTCCATACTAAACCTCTTTAGTATGGTGTCTATGTACCTGGATTGGGACAATCTCAATATCCTTTTAGATCTATCTCTATAGATCTTTATCCCCAGGATGTAGAATGTATCATCTAGATTTTTCATGGAGAACTTTTGTGATAGGAAAAGTTTGACCGAGTGCAGTATAGGAACATCATTTCCTATCAAGAGTATGTCATCCACGTACAATACGAGGAATGCAACCTTACTCTCTAATACCCTTATATATATATATGGTTCATCTACGTTTTTGATGAAGTCAAACTCTTTGACTGCCACATTAAAACAGATGTTCCAGCTCCGCGACGCCTGTTTTAATCCATTAATTGATTTAAGCAGCTTGCACACCTTTCCGCTGCTCTCACTTTCTACGAAGCCCTCTGGCTGTGTCATATATACGCTCTCTTCTAAATCACCATTTAGAAAAGCAGTCTTGATGTCCATCTGCCAAATTTCATAGTCATGGTATGTAGCAATGGCAAGTAGGATCTTGATGGACTTAAGTATAGCCACTGGAGAAAAGATCTCATCATAGTCGACACCTGGTCGTTGATGAAAACCTTTTTCTACAAGTCTAACATTGAAGGTCTCAACCTTTCTATCTACACCAATTTTCTTCTTGAAGATCCACTTGCTCTCAATGGGTTTTACCCCTTCAGGAGCAATTTCCAAAGTCCATACTTTGTTGGTATACATGGATTCCATCTCAGATCGCATAGCATCCAGCCATTTCACAGAGTCCCCACTTGTGATGGCCTGCTCGAAACTAGTTGGGTCATCATCTTTTATGATGCAATCCTCTCTCACCGTCTATGAGAAAACCGTAGTATCTCTTAGGTGGATGATAAACCCTACTAGATCTGCGGAGTGGCTGAGGTTCGTCGGGGACTATTGAATCCTCCGGTTCTACCAAATCTTCAGTTGTAGTTTGTGTATCTGGAACTTCTTCCTGCTCTATTTCATTACCACTAATTTCTTTTACAAGAAATTCCTTTTCCAAAAAGGTGGCATGTTAAGCAACAACCACTTTTTGTTCTTTAATGTTGTAGAATTGATATCCATGTGAATTCTTTAGATATAGCACAAACTTGCAAAGAACTGATTATGTTTCGAGTTTGTTCGAATTCTGTTTTTTAACATAACCCGAACAACCCCATATCATAACTCGTTTAAGATATGGTCTCTTTCCACTCCATATCTCATATGGTGTTTTAGGCACAAATTTTGATAGAACTTGATTCAATAGGTATGCAGCTCTCTCAAGTGCAAAACTCCAAAAGGAAATAGGTAATCCAGCAATATTCATCATAGAGCACACCATATCTAATAGGGTGCGATTCCTCCGCTCCGATATACCGTTGTGCTGTGGTGTATATGGAGGAGTAAGCTGAAAGAGAATCCCATTCTCTTTTAGATAATCTGGGAATTCCGTGCTTAAGTATTCTCCTCCTCGATCTGATTGAAGGATTTTAATATTTTTACCCGTCTGGTTCTCTACTTCGCTATTATATTCCTTGAATTTCTCAAAAGCTTCAGATTTGTATTTCAATAGGAACACATGTCCGAATCTTGAGAGATCATCGGTGAATATAATAAAGTACGAGAAACCATTTCTGGCATGTGTAGATATAGGACCACATACATCACTATGTATCAGTCTTAAGAGTTCTGTAGCTCTTGCTCTGTGTCCCGTAAATGGAATTTTGGTCATTAATTAGTCGAAAATATTGCATATTTTAGCCGGCAATTTCCTAATCATTTGCACTCATTTAGAAGTGTACGGTATTCATATTTCACATATTAGCAAAACTGTCACAAAATATCAGATTGCATGTGTTAGACTCTAAAACCGGTATTTCTAGGGAAATTGACCGCATTTCATGGCATTGCATCATTCCTATATTGCGCAACACTTGTTTTAAAGATCTGTGCAGGAAAATCCAGAAGAAAGGCAAAAAGTTATACGGTACCGATCAAATATTACGCCAACTCAATGATTTCAATTCTGGTATCAATCCAAAGGGACAAATACAAATCAACATATCAGATAAAGGCTCAAGTATCAACCCAAGACTACACCAGAAGAACCAAGCCCCAAGGAGCCTACTTGGCCGCGGAACCGAGGCCTAAGCCGCCTTGTGCCGCGGTTCCGCGGCGGATCTGCCATGTCAGCACCAAAACTTTGCACCAAAATTCTTCATTCAGGGCCCACATTCAGCTCATGTACTTCAAGTTCCAGAAGACTCCAGAGGCTTCTGCCAGATCAGCAAAACCCTTGTTCCTACACTAAACTAAGCCTTGTATTCTGGAAACTTCTTCTTAAACCCTAGCTTAAACCTTAGACTAAGCCTAACAAACTCCTTCTAGAATCCTCAACAAACTTTTGGAGGGAATTGTAAATTCAAACCTAGACCTAGGGTTTGGGTGATCTATAAATAAGACCCTAGGCTCACTTGTAAAAAGGACTTGATCCTTGACTAGTTCATTTAGCCAATTTAGATCCATTCACTCTTTCTTCATCTTTTTCTTCCACAAGTCTAGTGAGAGGACTCGTGTGAAACCCTAACCCTAATTCCAATCAAAAGCCAAGATCCTGAGTACCCATCAAGCAAGAAGCCTTGCAACCTTTTATGAGCCGAGCCGATCTTCAACAGAGCAAGTGATCCAAGCCGATCCGCGACTCACGGAGCCGAGCGACGCCAATTCAATAATTTAGTTCTTCCTCTTGTAGTTCTTGAGCGACTGTAATCAAATTGTTGATATAAATAAAAGGTGATATTCTTTTATCTTGTTTTCTTTAAATTCTCGCATCATGATATCTTTTCAATTCTTGAATGCTTTCTGTGTGATGATGTTTGAGTAATACTCCGCTCGTCGAGGAGTCGAGACGATCAATAGAATGATGATGTAATATATCTTAAATCGATTCTTGAATCTTACGATTTTTGTAAACCCTAGCAAGTTCAAGAATCGACGACCCAATTCGTTGCGATGCTTTCTTGATTGATATCGCTCGAGATTGGGGAGTTACGATCATTTCTTGAAATTGCTAGAGGCTAGAATGTGAATGATATCTACGAAAGAACAAGGGTTAAACGATGAAACCCTAGTTTCATCAAGAAAGCCATAACTCTCGTCGATCATCATCGATCTAGTATCAATCCTTTGAAGGACAAGAACACGAAATCTTGAGATTACATCACGTCTATAGATCCGATCGATTCCTATGAGCCCCATTTAGATTCTTGACATTTTGGTTGGAAATATCATCGAAACACCGATTCTTGATTTGTTTATCAGTTTCTTGATTCTTGATTAAACATCATGACACCTGAATCAATCGATAAATTCTTGAATCATGTTTTCTTTTATTTTCGATTAACTTTTTGATTCAAACAAATAAAATACAGAAACGAATCGCACAATCCCTGTGGACGATCCGCACTCGCTTACGATCTACAATCGACACCGTAATTGATTGCGGTCAAATATAATTCTTTGATTGTGAATTTTATTCAATATTACCGACTCATTGAAACTTATTCGCTTTATTCGATTTACACAAACAAGAAATCATTACAATCAAATGGCGCCGTTGCCGGGGACTATTTGATTTGATAAGCAATCTAGAATTTTACGATCAATCAAATGGCGCCGTTGCCGGGGATCATTTGAGTATTTGATTCGACACATTAACTTACACAGTCTCGAATTTTACGAACAATCAAATGGCGCCGTTGCCGGGGATCGCGCGCTAATTCGTTTCATATTATAGTTTGAATTGAAAGATTTATTCCATTGTTATTTTTGAGATCAAAATTCGTGCAAACCCTAAACGATTTGTTGTGGTTCATTGCAAGGAAATCTGGAGCTGTTTGGAAATTGAAGAAATTTTTTGGAAAATACCAGAGAGCAGAGGGAGTCTACAGAAGCTCCCTGGTGACTTTTGGTGGAGTGATCTCACCATTCAACCGCGTTTCCGCGGTGGAAGTACCCCTATCGCGGCGGTTCCGCGGCCCCTTTGAGGGATCTCTGTGCAATTTTTTCTCTGTAAGCTTCTTACCTTCTCCTCTCTCCTCTTTTTAGCTCCAACTAACAGTTTCTGCAGGTTTCTTTGCAAATAATCGCAGCGCCGCAAAAAGCAAATTAAATTTGTGCGTGATTTTGTTTCTTGGTTGTTTGCATTCTAATACGGATATTAAGGGGCACGTCCAAATCCAAATTAGGTGGGGATTTCATTACCCTTCTTAGGCCCCGAAAACCACAAAACTTGTATCCACATTGAACCACATTAACTAAAAGAAATTTAGAGATGACTCTAAGGACTATCGCGCTCAATTAGGACAAGAGAAGGCCGTGGGTAATTCATTGCTTATCCGCGTTTTCTTGTGGTGCCTAAGGCGAGTGTGTCTAAGGCTAGTGGTTTTTAATTAGGCCCACTACTTACGTAGTGGAGTACCTTCCCAGTTACCTGGCACTTATCCGGCCACAGGGGGACAAAGAGGCAGTGGAGGATTCTATCCTGCGACTTGTCTTTTGGCAGTTAGGAGCGGTCTAGAGCCGGACCTAGGTGACCACTAGATTCTAGGGTTTATATGCTGCATTTGTTGTGTCGCATCATTTTTTCAAAAATCCGTCCCTTTTTCAAAGCAAACACCGCATTCATTCATTACCCCTAATTATAAGCCAACGCTGCCACTTGTACTAACCCTTTTTAGTGCAAGATAGGCTGGACACGGGATTCTAGTACCCGTTTAGTGTGCGTACCCTTTATCGACTCCGAAGTCGATATTTCTCCATTTACCTTTTCTTTACCCACTACCACACCCACATCGATGGATCCGAATCCATCAAACTTCTTTAACCCTAATCTGCCACCGTCCATTGGTGCGCAGAATCCACCCCGCATCTCTCTCCAGGAGAGGTGCTACCCTATTCGAGGTCCTCTTTCGACCTGCTTATCCACACCACCAGCCAACGAGGATAACTTTGAGATTAAGCCCCAGTATATCAATCTTTTACCCAAATTCCACGGACTCGAGACTGAGGACGCTTACGTTTTCATTACCAAATTTGAAAACGTATGCGCAATGATGGGTACGTCACAACTTTCAGTGGATGCGATGCGTCTACGACTTCTTCCATTTACATTGTGCGATATAGCCGAGAACTGGCTATATAACACTACCGCACACTCTATTACGAATTGGGATGAATTCGTCACTGCATTCCTTAAGAAATTTTACCCAATACAAAAGACAGTTCGAATCCGTAGCGAACTGAATCAATTTGCCCAGCTCCCTACTGAACCATTTTCAAAATGCTTTGAACGTTTCAAGGATCTATTGGTTCAGTGTCCTCATCACGGCATCCCGAGATGGGAATTGTGCTGAATCATTTATGAGGGCATTAATCCAAACACTAAACAGAGCCTTGAAAACATGTGTCAAGGTACTTTTATGACCAAAGATGATGGGGAAGCTTGGAAGTATTTAGAAGAGTTCGCTGAAAAATCACTACAGTGGGAAAGTGGAACCCAACTATTGAATAGGGGTGGCGTACACCAAATAGATGTGTCCATAGGTGTTCGAGCTGAGATGGCAGCAATGCAAAAGAAGCTCGACGCTATGGAACACAAATTTGCAGTAGCCTCCCTAAATCCAGTATCGCTCCCCAAAACTGTTTGTGGGTGCTGTTCTGATCCGTCTCATTTAACGGAAGAATGTCCATTAAACTCTGCGCTTCAAGGTCACGAGCATTCTAATGCCGCATTTCAAAGACCTCGAAACGATCCATATTCTTCCACGTACAATCAGGATTGGAGGAATCACCCGAATTTCGCTTGGAACCAAAACCAATCTCAAAACACGGTTCCAAAAACGAATAATTTTCAAAGGGCTCTTCCTCCACCACAATAGCAACCCCTTCAACTCACTCAGCACCCCTATCAGTCACAAAACTTCCAAAATCAGGTCAACACTCCTGCACAGTCTAATCCTATGACCTGTTCTGATGAATTCTCTCAATTCACTCAAACCATGAAATCACATTTATCAAATTTCATAGAGGTTTCGACTGAGGTTAGATCTTCCGTCAGTGAGATAAAGAAAAACTCAGCGTCCCAAGCTGAGAGTATCAGATCGATGGAAGCTGAAATCGCACGCCTAAAAGCCGAAATGAGTGCGAGAGAAAAAGGGAAACTTCCCTCTCAACCCCTACAGAATCCTGGGCATTACAATGTAAATGCCATCACAACGTTGAGATCGGGAAGAGCGCTGAATAATCATGTCGGGGAAGGTATTGATGATACTGAAAATCATATCAACGCCCCGGCTGAGACCTTTCCACACACACACACTTCTCTTTCTGATCCTTCTTCTTCTACCACACCACCGTCTCGCGAGCCTATTCTCAATTTCCTACTAGGCTCGACACCTCAGTATAGCTCTTCTAGTCTCCACAGACGGTCCCCACACCTCTTTTGGGACCTCGTCTACCCCCTCTTTCTTCTCCTGTGATGGACCCTGCGCTTATTGCGAAAGCTCCTTACCCGAACCGGTTAAGGGGTAATAGAACGAGTCCTCATATGGAGAAAATAATAGAAATGTTCAAACAGATTAACATCAATATCCCTCTCCTAAATGCAATTCAATAAGTCCCCGCATATGCGAAAATTCTTAAGGACTTGTGCACTAGGAAGAGGAAGACTCAAGTGCCGAAGAAGGTCTTTATGGCTAATAATATTAGCACTGCTTTTATTCCCCAGCTACCAAAAAACGAAAGGACCCAGGATGTCCTACAATATCGATTTCTATTGGGGCTAAAAACATAAATCGTGCTCTTTTAGACCTTGGCACAAGTGTTAACCTACGTCCTTATTCTGTCTATGAGCAATTAGGGATTGGAGAGCTAAAACCTGCTCACTGCACTCTCCAGATGGCAGACCGATCTATCACCAAACCAAGGGGTGAACTAGAGGATGTGTTGATAAAGGTCGGGGAATTTGTTTTCCCTGTAGACTTCATTGTGCTCGACACACAGCCTGTAGCAAACCCCCGGAGCCAAATTCCGGTGATTCTGGATCGTCCTTTCCTTACCACTTCCAACGCTGTTATAAACTGTAGAAATGGTTCAATGAACTTATCATTTGGAAATATGACCATTGAACTAAATATCTACAAAGTTGGAAGTCAGCCATCAGAACCCTCTGCTCATATTTTAGATGTGTGCTCTGTCCATGAGATCGCTCCCGATAGTTGTGGAGCTGAGGATCTTTTCTTTCTAGATCTCGACGACATTACCACATCTCTACTTGATCTTACACATGATCTTAGTGAGGACACTTTTCCTACACTTGAGTCCTGCACTCCTGACTTTTCTCCACCCGAGTCTGTATCTTTCACAGGCTTTGAGCTTCTTTGTAAATCCAAAAATTACTCAATGATTCCTCCTTCTATCATTTCTCCACCTGAGTTAGATCTCAAAATTTTACCTTCTCACCTTAAATATGCATATCTAGGTGAGAATGAGTCTTTACCGGTTATCATATCCGCTTCTCTTGCATCAGAGTAAGAGAATGCACTTTTATCGGTATTGAGATCTAACAAAGAGGCGTTTGGTTGGAGTATGGCGGACATCAAAGGGATTAGTCCCTTGATAGTTGAACATCATATACATGTGATGGATGATGCCAGACCAACCCGAGAACGACAGAGACGGTTAAATCCCGTCATGAAGGAAGCGGTCATGAAAGAGATCGTCAAATGCTTAGATAATGGTATTATATACCCCATCTCCGATAGCCAATGGGTGAGTCCTATACATGTCGTTCCTAAGAAATCCGGCATCACTGTTATAACCAATGAAGCAAATGAGTTGATTCAGACACGCGCCCAAACTCGGTGGCGTGTGTGTATTGATTCTAGAAAACTCAATGCTGCCACGAGGAAAGACCACTTTCCCCTACCATTCATTGATCAGATGCTGGAACGCTTAGCGGGACGAGAGTATTATTGTTTTATGGACGGTTACTCAGGCTATAATCAGGTCCCCATCGCCAAAAAGGATCAAGATAAAACCACTTTTATTTGTCCTTTTGGTACCTTTGCTTATAGTCGCATGCCCTTTGGGTTATGCAATGCTCCCGCTACCTTTCAGCGGTGTATGATGGGGATATTCTCTGATATGGTAGAGAATTTTCTGGAGATCTTTATGGACGATTTCTCGATTTTTGGAGAATCTTTTTCTGATTGCCTATCGAATCTTGACGCTGTTCTTACTCGTTGCAAAGAGAAGAACTTGACATTGAACTGGGAAAAATGCCATTTTATGGTCCAAGAAGGAATAGTATTTGGACATGTCATTTCACAGAAAGGCATTGAGGTTGACAGAGCTAAGATAGATGTCATTCAAAACCTCCCTCATCCCAAAAGCGTCAAAGATATTCGATCTTTCCTTGGCCATGCGGGCTTTTATAGGAGATTCATTAAGGACTTTAGCAAAATTGCTAGACCTTTAACTCTTCTCCTGGCCAAGGATACGACCTTCCATTTTGACTCGGACTGCGAGACAGCTTTCGACTCACTTAAACACTCACTCACTTCAGCCCCCGTGTTATCATCACCAAACTGGGACTACCCCTTTGAGCTGATGTGTGACGCATCTGATTTTGCAGTAGGTGCAGTCTTAGGACAGCACATCGAAAAGATGCCACACGTGATATACTATGTAAGTAAGACCCTGAATGATGCACAAATCAATTATACAACCACAGAAAAAGATCTCTTAGCGGTTGTATTTGCATTAGCAAAATTCAGGCCTTACTTAATTGGCTCACCTATAGTTGTGTATACTGACCATTCCGCTTTAAAACATCTTTTGGCGAAGAAAGATGCAAAAGGTCGATTAATACGTTGGATCCTTCTGTTACAAGAATTCGATCTTGTTATCAAAGATAAGAAAGGATGTGAAAACGTAGTAGCTGACCATCTTTCATGCATCATTTCTTCCCCTGTGACCCTGCCGATCAATGATTCTTTCCCCGATGAACAACTCTTGAGCGTATCCAATGAACCATGGTTCAGGGATATTGTGAACTATCATGCCACGGGACTTATACCGAGCGATTGGTCAAAACAGGACAAATATCGTTTTCTATCCCAAGTAAAACACTTTTACTGGGACGAGCCCTATTTGTTTAAATATTGTCCTGATCAGATCATTCGCCGGTATGTCCCGAATGAAGAGTTCAAGAGTGTTCTTTCATTGTCATGATCAGGCCTGTGGGGGTCACTTTGGTCCTAGAAAGACAGCGGAAAAGGTTTTGCAATGTGGATTTTATTGGCCGACCTTATTCAAGGACGCATTTGAGTATTGCAAAACCTGTACACAATGTCAGTATACGGGTAGAATATCCCAGAGGAATGAAATGCCTCAGCAACCCATCTTGGTTGTTGAAATATTCGATGTTTGGGGCATTGATTTTATGGGTCCCTTTCCCAACTCCTTTGGGAATTTGTACATTTTGCTGGCGGTTGATTATATCTCAAAGTGGGTAGAAGCCATTCCATGTCGCACTAATGACAAGAAAGTTGTCATTAAGTTCTTGAAAGAGAATATCTTTTCGCGATTTGGACACCCACGCGCTATCATTAGCGATAATGGGACACATTTCTGCGACAGATCTTTCGAGACTCTGATGCGAAAATACTCAATCAACCACCGACTTTCTACACCCTATCATCCCCAAACAAGAGGGCAGGCTGAAATCTCAAACAGACAAATCAAACTTATCCTGAAGAAAACTGTTGCTAAAAATAGAAAAGACTGGTCGACCAAACTGACGGATGCTCTTTGGGCATTCAAAACTGCATTTAAAACCAACCTAGGGATGTCTCCATATAGGATAGTGTTTGGGAAAGCATGTTATTTACCCGTCGAGATAGAGCATAAAGCATTGTGGGCTATAAAAGAAATAAATTTTGATCTAAACCTTGCTTGCAACTTTCGGAAGCTGCAACTTAATGAGCTAAGCGAACTCCGCGATGAAGCTTATGATAACGCTGTAATCACAAAGAATAGGACTAAGGTTTTTCACGATAAAAAATTTTTGAGGAAAACATTTTCACCTGGTTAACAAGTCCTTCTTTATGATTCACGATTACAGCTTCACGCGGGTAAACTCCGATCTCGATGGAAGGGACCTTTTATTGTGCGGTCTGTATACCCGCACGGGGCATTAGAAGTAGAAAATGTTAAAAACGGCACCTTTTTCAAAGTGAATGGACATAGACTAAAGCCGTATTTTTCCACTGACCCCACGGAGGAGCTCTTGTTCTTACAAGAGCCAGTTTATTTTGATTAAAATTCCTCCGTCTCACCTTCACGTCCTGTATATCATTGCATCATTTTTTGAATGAAGGTGAGTGAAAAGAGTAAGTTTGGGGGAAGTTCTTCACTTATATATTTTGCCCCCACTAATAATTCCCCCCAGGCTTACAGTTTTTGTAGGTATAGCGATTGGCAACAGTGAGGACACTATTGAAAATAAGTTTGGGGGAGGTTTGTGCTTATTTTTGCATCATTTGCTTATCATTTGCATAAGCACAAAACATTTCCTTTAAAAATCTATAAAAATTGAAAATTTTTCAAAACCAATAAAAATTTAAAAATTTCCAAGTATAAAAATAAGTTTAATATTTACACTTTTTGTATATAAATAAGATAATGAAAGTTTAGATACTGAAAAATTACATCCATGAGATTAGAAGAATTTAAGAAAACTAAGAAAATTAGAAGTTTTCTTATACGAACTAGTAATAAGTAGTTATGAGCCGTTGTCCCAAGGGTTAGTAAGATGAAGGACGTCACTAATCTGAGGATAAAAATAAGTCTGAAAAATAGTTTCTATTCTGGAAGCCAAACATTTTGAACGTTGATACCCTGCTATTCGTACTTACACACGTCTTGAAGCCTGGGATAGTAGAGGATACCTTGAAATGCTCTTGTCTTAAAGCCGATGTATGAAGGAAATAAAAAAAAAGTGAATAAAGAAAATATAAAGTGGTGAGAAAAATGGACACTGGTTTTGTTATCACCAAGGGCAATAAAAAATATATAGCGAGGGTGCTTCTTCACCTAGTGCCCTAAGGCCAACTGGTCTGGGAGTCACTGCTATGCCTGAGGTGGTGCAAGACGAGGAAAATACACCAAGTAAGCAAGCACATGAGTAATCGGTCGGTTAGCACCTCAAGAAGTATTAACGGTCGCATGAAAGTGTGTGGGCAATCTCATCTAAATATTCATTAATTAAAAAGTACTGAGGCTGATGGGCAAGAGTATGATAGCTTGAATTGAATTCTCCGGATGTAGGGATGTATTTACACACACGCAGGGTGATATGATCGATGTTTGGATGAAAGATAGAGATGAAGAATAAGACGATGTTTTATTGAGGGAGGATGTGATTTCTAACATCTTTTCATGACCATTAAGATAGGGCTCATGACAACCGAAAAGCTAGCTTAGTTGGAAACCCTAATTTTCAAAGTTTTTCTTTTACAATTCTTTTCTTTAAATGTAATAATCATGATCTTTCTTTTATTATTGGATTTTGTGGGTGCAATCCGCTGAAAACCCTCAGGAGACAACACTCCTCCTACTAGGGACACCTAGAGGTTTAAAGGCTTGTTGCACATGCTCAGTGCAATTGTGTTGCTTACGAAAGTGTGCTAGTTAGTTTTTCTCTTTCTTTATTTTCTCCTTCTATTTTTAATAAAAAGTTCGCTCGAGACGATCGAAATTAAGTTTGGGGGAATTTGATTAGTCGAAAATATTGCATATTTTAGCCGGCAATTTCCTCATCATTTGCACTCATTTAGAAGTGTACGGTATTTATATTTCACATATTAGCAAAACTGTCGCAAAATATCAGATTGCATGTGTTAGACTCTAAAACCGGTATTTCTAGGGAAATTGACCGCATTTCATGGCATCGCATCATTCCTATATTGCGCAACACTTGTTTTAAAGATCTGTGCAGGAAAATCCAGAAGAAAGGCAAAAAGTTATACGGTACAGATCAAATTTACGCCAACTTAATGATTTCAATTCTGGTATCAATCCAAAGGGACAAATACAAATCAACATATCAGATAAAGGCCCAAGTATCAACCCAAGACTACACCAGAAGAACCAAGCCCCAAGGACCCTACTTGGCCGCGGAACCGCGGCCTAAGCCGCCTTGTGCCGCGGTTCCGCGGCGGATCTGCCACGTCAGCATCAAAACTTTGCACCAAAATTCTTCATTCAGGGCCCACATTCAGCTCATGTACTTCAAGTTCCAGAAGACTCCAGAGGCTTCTGCCAGATCAGCAAAACCCTTGTTCCTACACTAAACTAAACCTTGTATTCTAGAAACTTCTTCTTAAACCCCAGCTTAAACCCTAAGCTAAGCCTAACAAACTCCTTCTAGAAGCCTCAACAAACTTTTGGAGGGAATTGTAAATTCAAACCTAGACCTAGGGTTTGGGTGATTAATAAATAAGACCCTAGGCTCACTTGTAAAAAGGACTTGATCCTTGACTAGTTCATTTAGCCAATTTAGATCCATTCACTCTTTCTTTATCTTCTTCTTCCACAAGTCTAGTGAGAGGACTTGTGTGAAACCCTAACCCTAATTCCAATCAAAAGCCAATATCCCGAGTACCCATCAAGCAAGAAGCCTTGCAACCTTTTATGAGCCGAGCCGATCTTCAACAGAGCAAGTGATCCAAGCCGATCCGCGACTCATGGAGCCGAGCGACGCCAATTCAACAATTTAGTTCTTCCTCTTGTAGTTCTTGAGCGACTGTAATCAAATTGTTGATATAAATAAAAGGTGATATTCTTTTATCTTGTTTTCTTTAAATTCTCGCATCATGATATCTTTTCAATTCTTGAATGCTTTCTGTGTGATGATGTTTGAGTAATACTCCGCTCGTCGAGGTGTCGAGACGATCAATAGAATGATGATGTAATATATCTTAAATCGATTCTTGAATCCTACGAGTTTTGTAAACCCTAGCAAGTTCAAGAATCGACGACCCAATTCGTTGCGATGCTTTCTTGATTGATATCGCTCGAGATTAGGGAGTTACGATCATTTCTTGAAATTGCTAGAGGCTAGAATGTGAATGATATCTACGAAAGAACAAGGGTTAAACGATGAAACCCTAGTTTCATCAAGAAAGCCCTAACTCTCATCGATCATCATCGATCTAGTATCAATCCTTCGAAGGACAAGAACATGAAATCTTGAGATTACATCACGTCTATAGATCCAATCGATTCCTACGAGCCTCATTTAGATTCTTGACATTTTGGTAGGAAATATCATCGAAACACCGATTCTTGATTTGTTTATCAGTTTCTTGATTCTTGATTAAACATCGTGACACCTGAATCAATCGATAAATTCTTGAATCATGTTTTCTTTTCTTTTCGATTAACTTTTCGATTTAAACAAATAAAATACAGAAACGAATCGCACAATCCCTGTGGACGATCCGCACTCGCTTACGATCTACAATCAACACCGTAATTGATTGCGGTCAAATATAATTCTTTGATTGTGAATTTTATTCAATATTACTGACTCATTGAAACTTATTCGCTTTATTCGATTTACACAAACAAGAAATCATTACAATCAGTCATCTTTCCTTTGAGACATGACTGACAAGTTTTATAAGATGTAAATTCGAACGGATTCAAATATCCATTTTTATGCAATTTGTAACCCTAAACTTTCTGTAACGAATTTTTTCAAAAATACAGAAAAGAACACCTGAGCCTAAGCACAAATGTAACATTTTAGAAAAATAAAATATTATTTTTGAGAATTTAAATAATTAAAATAATAAATATTATGAATATTTTAATGATGTGGTATAATTATATATACCAATAGATTGGATAAATATTGGAAAAATAAATTGAATAGTGATTTTTAGAGGGATTTATGTGATTTAGGCAAATTATAAATTTTTATAATTAATTATATACAAGTTATTTCTAAACTTGATTAATTTTCACTAATCTTGCATTTATCATGTTTGTGCATCGCATGCACCATTGTATGTCACATACACTTGTTACATTTAAATGAAATGCACCATGGTTCTTTTATGTTTTTAAGGGAATGATTTTGGCTTTTGGAAAAATAAAGAGAAGAAAAGAAAAGAAAAAGGAAAATAGAATAAAAAAATTGGGCATGGGGAGACAAGGAAGCATGGGCTTAGAGAGAGAGAGGGTGAGGGGTCATTTGTTGACCATGGCATTGTTTCCTTCTCACTTCATCTTCATCTTTCTTCTTCTCCCTCATCTCTTGGCTGCCCTCTTCTCCACCCCCTCTACATCCTCACAAACACCCTCAATCCCACACCAAAACACTTTATTCTCTTCACAAAAAAATGTACACGAACTCACTACAAGCATTTTGGACCAAGAAAGTTTGGATTTTGAAGACTTGGGGAAACTCAAGAAAATTCTTGAATTGTCAAATGAGATATTTTCTTCATCATCAGTGTAGTAATCCACTTCCTTTAGCATCTATATCAGCTTAGATTTGATTAAGTGTAGATTAGTGAACTTGGAATATTCCAAGTTGAGGTTAGGCTTTGTTTTGAATAGTGATGGTGCAAGTGAGGTATTCTAAATGACTACAACTCCTTTATTGATAAAAACTGAACCTAACCTGAGACTTAAACCCCAAACCCCAAATTTAGAAATCCCCGATATAGGATTTATGTAGGAATTCTCGTGTAGTTTTGAGATCTGCTCTTACCCGGAAACCCTGAAATTATTTTAGCAATCACAGTGAGTTCCCCAATCAGAGCAAAGCTCTGTTCAAATTCCAAGATTTGGAATGAAGCGACGCTTCCTTTCCCCCAATCAGAGCAAAGCTCTGTTTCAAAATTCAAAATTTAAAAGTTGAAGCAACGCTTAAGATCCAGCGCTCTGCGCTGCGCGCCACGTGTCCAACACGGGTGCGCTAGCGCAGTTGCGCTGCGCTCTGCGCTGCGGGTGCCACGTGTCCAACACGGGTGCGCTAGCGCAGTTGCGCTGCGCTCTGCGCTGCGCGCCACATGTTGAACGTAGGTGCGCTAGCGCAAGGTGCGCCAGCGCTGGAATTAAAAATTCCCCACCGTTAGATCAAAAGATCTAATAAATAAATTATTAATTAATCAGAATTAAAATTCTGTTATGAAAAGATCTTTCCAATCTTATTAAAACAAGAAGATTATCTTCTGTAAAACAGAAGCCTTAGGATCAAAGATCCAACTGTGGGAATATTCCCAAATCAATCAGAGAAAGATCTCTTAAACTGATTCAACAAATCATTTGGCCCTATATAAAGGCCCCTAGACTTCAAGTCTAAGAGATACAGAAGAGATAGAGAAAACCCTCTGCAAACTTTAAGAAAACTCAAAGAGAAAAAAAGGCAAGCCTTTAGAAGAAGAAGATCATTTCTTCATCTTTAAGGTAAAGAACTAGTTCTTGAACCACAGAGTTGAAATCATCTCATTAAAACAGAAGAACTATCTTCTAAAAGATCATAGATCTACAAAAGACCAAGGTCTTTGATAAAAAGAAAAAAGATCAAAAGATATAATTATAAAAAAAAACTAAAAGAAGTATTTTACTTCATTCACAGATCTTTGATCCATAAAGGCAGAGCCCGTTTTATAAAAACAAGAACTTTTGTTCTTGGATCTTGAGGCAAGGCCTCCTTCAAGAAGAACATAAATTTGTTCTTTGATCTTAAATCTGATCAAATGCGCTTTGCGCTAATAGAAAGTGCCTTGCACTCATGAATTGCGCTTTTGCGCTTCTTGGACCGGCGCTCAGTGCCAAAACATGCCACGTGTCAACCAAAGACACAATCTGCGCTTTGCGCTTTTGAAGCAGCGCACTGCGCTCATGGGCTGGAGCTCAGCGCCAAGTGCGCCACGTGTCACTCACTGGCACGCCAACAGACTAGCGCAAAGCGTTCATAAATTAAAAGCGCAATGCGCTAATAAACTAGCACTTAGCGCTAAGCGCGACACGTGTCCTCTTCGTGTGCGCTACCCGACAGAAGCGCAATGCGCTCTCTAGCTAGCGCAAAGTGCCTGACGCGCCACGTGGTGCACTGTCAGAACACACTTTGTTCTGATGAAGACAAAAGATGTCAGAACTCAATACTTAGCATTATTAAAAGGGCTGGACCCAAATAAAGGCTTAATAGCCAGAGCAAGAATAAAAATGTTAAACATTTTTAATTGGACTTAGCCCAATTCTGGCCATAAGTCCTCAACTTATATTGAACTGAGTACATCTGCTCACAAATATTTAACAAATCTTAGTCCCAAACTGGGCTACAGATCTTTCAAACAATTCACACTGGTTCGAGGGTACATCTCGTTACTCCTCTGATATTTATCGTTGTAATCCTTCAACGTTTTCAGAGAGGTGACGGGTCCCGGCGATCATACATTTCCATGGATTGTGGGGTCCTTAAACTCACGGACTATGATGTCTTTAACCTCTACCGTGATGTCTTAAAACTAACATCGGACTGTGGAGTCCTTAAACCCACGGACTATGATGTCCTTAACCTCGACCGTGATGTCTTTAAACTAATATCGGACTGTGGGGTCCTTAAACCCACGGACTATGATGTCCTTAATCTCGACCGTGAAGTCTTTAAACTAACATTGGACCGAGATGTCCTTAAACTAACAATAGACCGCCTGTCCTTAAACTGGAAATCGACCGCAATATCCCTAAACTAAACAACAGAGGCAGTCCAAATGCTCTCTTGTTGGATCTAAATGATCCTGTTAAGTTGATCTTAGTCTGAAAATTAGACTAATGTATCCTTAGAAAATGTTTAAGTTGATCTTAGTCTCAAATGAGGCTAACGTATCCTTAAACCCAAACCCCCAAACCCAAATCTAAGAAAGATATGGATTTGGACTAGTCCACACCCTACGGGCGCAACATAACTCAGTCTCCGTATACAATCCACGGGCAACCAAACACAAAACAAACAAACACGACACGAAGTGACCATCTGGAGAAGGAGAAAGTTATTACCGCGATGCGGTAGCGTAATTAACTGCAGGGGCTTGCGCATGCAAGGAAGAGCGTCCCCACAATCAAAAACCCCTCAGACGAGGGGGAATCTGACGAAGTCTGCTACATCGGCCGCATCCGTTTAAACCTTCGATACATGGTGCCATAAATCAGCTTGGCATCTTCGGAGAGGTGGACGCATAGCACCAATTATTATCTGCCCCGAATTTCAGGCAGGACGAACCTACGCGGTCGCGTCTCTGTGTTCGGAGGGGAACAGATTCTGGCACGCTCGGTGGGACCTTTTCCTCTTTCCACTCCACACTTCGTGTGTCGTTTTCGCGAAAGAATCGCGGTTTGATATGGTTGCCTTTGGGTTCGAGGTACTAAGATTTGGTTTCTTGCTTGGCGCAGAAAGCGAAACAGCAATGGCATTTACTTGCGAGAAGTGTTCCAACTACAACTGCAACTCGCACTCCGCCTCATCTGGAGGCATAGCCTACGGGCCCCAAGCGGCCTCCTTGTTCACAATGTTGGTGGACCAGGTGACTCGGGCCACCACTGGTTTATTCTTTGGGACCATGCTCCCACCGATGAGTTTCAGCGCCCCTGTGCCAACACCGGAAGCTCCCAAGAAGTCGGTCTTTGACCGGCTTACAACTACTGCGGCCCCTCTCAATGGGTCGTCAAGCTCCAGCGCCTCGGTCTTCTCCAGATTAGGCCAAAGTTCCTGTGGGCCTAAAATGAAGCCTGCAATTCAAGAGAGGGTTATTCCGAAAAGAGTAACCAACCCTGCCCCCGAAGTCGTCAAGGCGGCTTAGCCTGCCAAAGGGTCGGTCTTTACAAGACTGACTGTTCCAGCTCCCACTACGGCTCCCGCCCCTGCTCAAAGGTCTGTGTTTGACAGACTGGATACCGCTACTCAAAAGACGTCAGTCTTCAAGAGGCTGGCACCGGTGGCGCCTCACCTGGACAGGGGCAAGACAAAGCCATCCCCATCGTCGAACCAACCCCAACAGCTTGACACGCACGACGTCGCCACTGGCGCCGAGTAAGGAAGGTTGAAGGCAACTCCCCCTCTGGGATAACTCCATCAGCTCCAACGGTAGAAGTTAATGCTGCTGTTCCAACCAGGAACATCTTTGAGCTGCTGAACAAGGTACGCAGGAACTCGCCTACTGGCGTACTAAAAATATCTCCTCCGCCCATGGAGAATGTTACAGGAATAAAGCTAGAGCGGCCCCCTCAGCGGCTGTCCTCCAAAGTTTACAAAATCTGGCGGCAAGTCCGAGAGTCGGTGGTTGATCAAGACTATCCCCGTCGGCAGAAAAAGCTGAAGGTCCGACAGGAAGAAAACCGTCCTGTTAAACCACAGAAGGCGATGGCTACTTGGGTGCCCACTGCAACGGCCCCCTCAACTTCGACCGCTCATAAGAAGAGAAGGCCGGAGAAAGTCCCTATGTCTGCGACAAATGTCAAGGGCACTGAGCCTAAACGTCCCAAGTATGGGGGCATAATGGTGCATACTGTTTATATGGCTTCCGGAAAAGAAGAAAGCCGCACTTCTACAGTTCATCGACCGCTTACGCGATCAGTGACTAGGGCTCAGGAGCAATAACAACAAAAGCTCCAAGAAATGCTGACTGCAATGGCCGCACTCACTAGACCGAAAGAAAATCTAGAGACCTCGAAGCAATGCCATGAGCAGGAAACTGATGCTGAATTCCTTCGGAGAATGCTCGTAAAGAAGGACAAGGAGGCTATGGAACAAGCGGCCAATATAAAACGAATGGCGCTTCTCTTCCAAGACATGGTCGGGATGATGATTCAGCCAGACCCTCCAGCTGAAGATCCTCCGATTATCCTCGAAGATGACAGAGGAGAGACGTCGAATCCACCTCCGGCTCTTTCAACAGCCAAGGAGGAAACTATTTCCAAGGCTGCCCTGAATGACTATATTGCTCAGCAAATACGAGTTCATCAGGCAAATGAAGCGGCCGGCCAAGTCGTCAAAACTGGGCGACCGTATCCAGGCTAGTATGATCAGATAAAGTACCCGCCGGGCTACACGATCCCCAAATTCCATGTGTACAAGGGGACAGGCAATCCTCATCAGCACGTCGCTCAGTTCAGGGCCTTATGCGGTAACATTGGAGGCGACGATAAACTGCTACTTCGCCAGTTCGTTGACAGCTTGTCGGAAACAGCGTTCGAATGGTACTCTGAACTCCTAAATGACTCTGTCAAGACATTTGCGGAGATGGAGCTGCTGTTTACACAGAGATTCGCAAGCGCTAGTGAACTCACCCAAATAACGACATTGATCAATACCAGGGTAAAGCCAGGCGAGACGTGGGTTCAATACGCAATCCGATGGCGGAATCTATGGTCGAAGTGCGAGCAGCGCATCGAAGAAGCGCCTGCGGTGGGCATGTTCGTGGGCACTCTAGACCCTCATGCAACTATTTCCCAATTCATGATGTTCTTCAAACCGACCACGTTCCAAGCCTTAATCGACAAGCTGGCCCAGATGGACCAGATGGGTCATAGACCGTCTCCTCCGAAGCCGGAGCCACGGAATGAAAAGGGTAAAGGGAAGGCGACATTTGTTGCGAATACTCAACAGCAGCCCAGTGCCCCAAAATTAACGGATCAATTGGAAGAGAGACAGTGCTATTATAATGAGAAAATGAAGCGTCCTTACTCGTTCCTACGGGACAAAACGAAGAGACTCTTCGAGCTGGCGATGCACAACAGGCTTATCAATCTGCCGAATCCAAAGCGACCATTGCAACCCGGCGAAGTGAATAATCCCAATTATTGTCCTTACCACCAAACGGTAAGCTATCCAATCGAAGATTGCTTCGTCTTTAAGGGATGGATCGAGGATCAGTACCAACAAGGTAAGTTTGCGTTGTCTGAGAAGTGGAAAGTGAGCCCACCACAACCACATACTCCTAAGAAGATGGACACACCGGGGGAAACATGCTCTTTTGTTGAAGAAGCTCCATGGGAGGTCGTTCTTTCGGTCAAAACCAAAAGAATGTTGAATGATCTCCAAACATGCCCGGCGATCAGGTGGAAGAATCCACTAGAACCCCAGATCATCGAAGGAATGCTGAAGTCGCGTCCAACTCCAAAGATTGGTGGTGATAGCCAAAGTGTTCACACCCAACCGTCAAAATCTTTGAAAAAGAAGAAGAAAACCAAGAAGCCCGTAAAGCCTGGCGATAAACGCACGGACCTGCAGAAACAGATCGACGCGCTGGAAGAGTACAACCAGAAGGCACAAACTCCAATCACGCTCCAAAAGTTCCTTGGCCACGTCCTTGAAGACGGAGATGATGTAGAAGACTCGTCAGATGAATCTGAGGATTGCGTAGCAAGTTGCCATGCGATCTCTCAGTCGTCGATAGATGATGAAGAAGCTCCTTGCACCGAGAGACTGGAGGCAGGTCCTGAACCGGAACTTCCAAGGCCATCAGACGAAATGATCGATACATTCCTGAACGAAGCTCTTCTGAAAAGTAAAGCTGATCGGGAGTGTGAGATGGCTATATTTGAAAAGGCCAAACGCCGGTGACTGGACGAAAGAGTCGAGACATCCCCGCTGAATCAAAGGACATCTGTCGCAGATAAAAACAAGTTCAAGATGAGGAAAAAGTTTGCGAAAGCCATATCAGTGGGAATGAAGCTACCACCCTCCGAAGGAAACACTCTTGGTGAAGCAAAAATGCATCTTAGCTACTGCCTATATCATCGAAAAATTGCGCACCCCATGTTCACACCATAATATTGCATTATTCTATTCCCCATTCTTAGTCTTTTTATAAATAAACAGGTGCTTTTGACGCATGTCTGCTATATGTTACAGGTTACAGGTTCTTGAACAGAAAACAGTGAAAACAATGAAAAGACAATGCAAAAGTGAGACTGCGAATGATAAATGGTGAAATCTTGATCGCGCCTACATTTTGAGGAACAATGAACAACAGTTCATCGAGTATAAAGGCAGCGACATGAAGAAACAGTAAAAGTCCACTACAATGTTCACTGGAAAGATCTGAAAGAAAACGAGAAAACAATTTGAGAAAGGACCTGTATAAACAGGAAGTACAAGTCATCACGAGACAACACAAGAATTCTGAGCAGTCAACTCTTCAGTTTGACCGCGGAACTGCGACCAAACCCAGGATGGGACCGCGGTTCCGCGGCTGTAGAGAGCGATCCCGAGTTGAAAATTTTACTATAATTCTTTATATCTTTGACCGGTCTTCCTAAGGGCTATTTTTGTAATTGTAGACATGCGGATCAAAATGTAACCTAGGGTTTCCTATCTTCTATAAATAGGAACTCTAAACATTGTAATTTCTTATGCCTCCCTTCATTAATAAAATTTCAGCATTCTTTTGGAGAGCATCGGTGTTTCCTTTCCATTCAGAAATTCAGATATGACAACCCTACATGGATGATTGGAGGGATGCATCTGTAAGTAAATTTATTTTCTCGCCCTAGTTTAGATTTCAATTATTTGCCCTAGGTAGATTTAATTTCATGCCCTAGGAATTTGTTTAGGGTTTAGCTTTGGGGAAGGATTTTGAGAGATGAGATCTCTCATCCCTTTCTTACCCATCAAATATTTACAATAGGACTCCATGCATACGCGCACACACCGCGCCCTACGGCATCCTACCCCTCTAGGTAACGATGATACCGTAGTGTAAAAGTCCGGTTGAGCGTGTTTTCCATGGAGGTTAGGGTAAGGATCTCTAAAGGAAGGACAAGAACCTAGAGGAAGGAACACCTTCCCGAATGGATCTAATCCCCTTTATTGATAATTACCATAACTCCTCACAGATCTTCATTCGGGTATAGAAAGCGTTGAGATTTAATTGCATTTCCAAACCATCCCTAAACCTAGCCCTAGCAAGAGTAGATCTAGATAATTGCCCTAGGTTAATTAGGTTTTTAGATTTAATAACAACTCCGAACACCCTTCGGAATTAACTCGTTAGCGCGACTAGGAGATTCACAACATCCCTGTGGACCGACCCGTACTCACCGGCTAGCTTCATGCGACGCCGTTCTTGATTGCGGTTAATAGATAGTTTTTGACATACAAAATCAAAATCAAATGGCGCCGTTGCCGGGGATGGCGTAGTATTTCCTTTTTGCAATTTCGGGTTAATCTTAAATTAAAAAAATCATAAAAATCCAAAAAAATATAAAAATATATCAATTGTTATTTTTTTTTTTAGAAAGGGTACTTTGTTGTTTGAATCTTGCAGGAACAATCGAGACGGATCTGAAAATTTCCAGAAAGCGAAACAGAAAACGGGATATCGGAACAGAAGAAATTTTAAACAACAGAACAGTGGAATTTTTCTGGAGATCGGAACCGACGGCCCGACCGCGCTTCCGCCGCTTAAACCCCAATTTTACCGCGGAAACGCGGTGGAACAGTGACATCATCGATTGCAATTTTTTCTGGGGCACTGTGCAGTCAAGTTGACCGCGAAACCGCGGTGGGAACCAAATTTTGCCGCGAAAGGGCGGCTCCGCAGTGAAGTCATCTGACCAACTTTGCTCTGTAAGCCTCCTCTGTTCCTCCCAACCTCATAAAACTAATTTCAGCGGTAAATTCTGCAATCTGTCGATATTATCTAGGAACACTAAAATGCAGAAAGACAGAATGGCCGTGGCATGTATAAAATTCATTGATTGCAAATGATCCTGTTGTTTCAAAGACATATGAGAAGTCCATTCATGTTTTGAGGTTAGTGTTCATTTTAATATGCCTAAAGTATAATTTAAATATGTGGAATAATTCTGATGTGATAGCACACAAGACATTCCAATTACTATTTGCTACATTTCCACTATCCCTTATGTCTGTGAGGCATACACATCATGATATAATATATAGTGGACTTGTGAGCTTATTAAAGACATAGAAATCACTAAAAACATGATGAAATTTTTTTTTGAAATTTTTGAAATATCTTTTCTGAAAATTCCTGCAGGATTTCTTGCGCTATAAAAATATTTCCCTTTCCAAATAACAAGTCTTGTGCAGGATTTTTGTGACTCGCTTAAAATAAAAATTGATTGCAAGTAAAATTTTTCTGTTGCATATCTTTTATCAACAATCTTTTTGCAACAATTTCCAAATAAAGAAAAAGGAAAAAGGACAAATCTTTTATAGAAACTTGCAAAAATTTTTGCTGCAAACAAATCCTTGCACCACCACAAACCTTCTTTCTTTTTCCTTTCTTCTAACATGGGTACCCCACATAAAAAATCTCTTGCCGAACTTTGGTATCCCGAACCTAATTTTGCGTCGTACGTCAATTTGTTCGGTCAATTTAAAGACGATCCTTCCTTGCCTAAAAAATCTTTGAAAGATCAAATAGAGGCGTCTAGGAGAAACAGTTTGACTTTTCAACCCACTTTGTGTCAACTAAGTCAACCTTCACCATTTACATATGTTGATACCACTTTTTCAAGTCCTTCTGTCACTCATAAGCCGATGTCCATTGCTGAGCATATTGCTCAATCTCGCAGCCGATCTTTCACCCCTCTCCACTCATCTAGTTCTAGGGATCCACACGACTATTCACCTTTTTATCCATATGTTGACCCTACCCCTGTCCAATCACCCACTTTCTACCAGTCCTACCCGACCTTTCCACCCTCACTAGATATTGATTCTACACAGCCATTAGGGAGTTTCACATATCCAACCAATTTCGAATCTTTCACCGAAACCCCCTTACCACCTAAGTCTAGTTTGGAAGAGTCGTTGGAGACTTATATCTTAGCAACAAACAAAATGACTAGGAATGTGGAAGCGTCTGTGGCCGCCCTTATGCAACCGGCTGAACCGGTAGCTAGTTTTCCGCTAGCTCCAAATTTTTCAATGCATAAGGAGGCGGTTGGACAGAGTAAGAATGTGAGAGGATTTTCAAATCAAACTTACCCTTACCCAATTGAAGCCCACAACTCCTGTTTTCCATCGATTGCCCTACATAGTTCACCTGTTGAAAATAAAAATGAGTTGTGTGATTTTGTAGTGCTTGATTTGCCAAATTGTGAAGAACCCCTTTCGAGTGAAACCACACTTAATCCTTTCGACCTTTACACCTCCACTCTAGAAGCTAAATCGATACATATCCATGCTTTTGATGAGGTGTCTAAAGAAATTAATTTTCACTTGATTGAGGATATAGACGCCGAGAATATTTCGGATGATGAACCTGTCGATTTGATTGAAATTTTACGTTCAAATCATCATCCCGAGTTATTAGATGTCTCTCCCGAATCTCATATGCGTCTAGATTTTGATGATAATGGCATGAATGAGTTAAATATTGAGGATAATATTGAGGAGAGTCTTGAGGATAATATTGAGGTTGAATCATTTTTGTTTGATGTGTCTGATTTTCCAATTCATCCTCCTGAACTTTTGACTGTTATATCACCCTCCCTCCTTCCCATCGTTCCGACCCCGCTTGAAGACTGTGAGCTTGAAACATTTTCCTTTGAATCTGACACAATTCTCACAGACGATAACACCTACGAGTGTTTCACTTTTTCGGACGATACTGATGACTCACCGCCCGAGTTTGAGTCCTTTACATTTTCAGATGAGCCATCAGACTCGGTTGATTATAGTAGTTTCGAACCATTAATGGAATCTTTCAAGTTCGAAACAGTTTACTACGGTGAGAAAGATACTATCCTTAATTCACTCCCTTTCGTATTTCCCATTATTCCAACCGAACAAGAGACCGTTACGCTTTCATCTGAAATACCAAGTTCGGCGTACCCATGTTTTCTTATGAATCTTGAGGGATTTGACCCCATTTCTCGACGGGTTGATAGGTTAGCGCAATCACTTTTAACACATCGGTCATCACAAATTGCGCTAATTTATTCACTCGATTTACACCCTCAAGTTCGCGCGATCCTTCTTTCTCCTTTCCGCCCTTCTTCTCCCCCACCGAGACTATATTCTACCATTCTTCTTTCCACACGGTCTCGCGTGTTTCTCATTTCTTTCCTCCACACCCCACTCTTGCACCAACTATACCATTACCACGATAAGATTTTTGAATGGTTGGTGCTAACCTTTGGCTTGTGTAAGGCCAAGCTTAAGTTTGGGGGGGCTTTCTGTATATATTTTTGTTTTTCTTAACAATAAAAAAAAAAAAATAAATAAACAGGGGAGTGCCGACATTTTAACCCTCTTGGTTTAGTATGACAGTGAGGACACTGTCAAGTTCAAGTTTGGGGGTATGCTCGGTACGTTTTCTTCCTTCGCATTTATTTGTACATATTTTTGCATTTGCATACTTATTTGAAAACCCATAAAAATTTGAAAAAATTTCAAAAATTATAAAAATAATTGTATTCAATTTTGGCTAATTGACTTGAGTTTAACTAATAGGTTAACTGGGTAGGAACAACTAGATCTTAGACTTAGTGAATTAAAAACCCTAAACATAACCTTCTTTAAAGTTTAACGGTAGAAAGTATATGCCTTGTAGTTTATTTAGAAATAGGCAAATTTTGGGTTCACTTCTTGGGCTAAGTCGAAACGAAGGAAAGATATTGAAGCTTTTATTAGAGTATAAGTTTGAAAAATAGTTCTTAGCTTAAGTCTAGATTCTGAAAATGTATACCCTACAATTTGCACAATCACGCACCTTGAAACTTGGAATAGTATAAGAGACCTTGAAATACTCTTGTCTAAAGTCCTTAGTACAATAAAAAAGAAAAAAAAAGTGAATAACGAAAAATGGACACTGGTTTTTGTGATTACTTAAGGCTGTGAAAAATAGAAAAATATTTAGCGAGGGTGCTTCATCACCTAGTGCCTTAAACCAACTGGTTTGGGAGTCACTGCTAAAGCCTTGGGGGTTGCAAAACTTGGAAGTACGCTTTAAATGTGCAAACACATTTTGTAATTGGTCGTTGGTACCTCAAGAAGTATTAACGGTCGCATGAAGGATGTGGAAGCAAAATTCTATTAAAAATTCACTAATTAATAAGTGCTTTGGACAATGGACGAGAGTACGATTGCTTGATTTGAATTTCCAAGTGTAGGGGTGATCTATACACACACGTGAGGATATGTGATTAGAGTTTAGATAAGAGAAAGGAATGAAGAATAGAACTTGTATCTCTAGTAGAGTTGATAGGAATTCCTAAGTAGAGATGGAACCCTAGAAGGAAAACTTAAGAGATGCCGAAAGCTGAGTAGGTCTACATAACATATATAATCTTAAGTTAAATAATTAGGAAGTGTGAAGAATACGGGTGGATAATTTGCGAGTCAAAAGATAATAGAATTTCTTCTTAGAAAACCTAATTGGAGAACAAAAGTCAATGGGCCGAGTTGATAGGATTTTGTGGGTGTAATCCGCTGAAAACCCTCAGGAGACAACACTCCTCCTACTAGGGACACCTAGAGGTTTAACGGTTTGTTGCACGAGCTCAGTGCAATCGCGTTTCCCTGTGAAAGTGCGGCTAGGTTAGGTTTTATCGAGAATAAAATAATAAGTTTGCTCGAGGACGAGCAAAAGATAAGTTTGGGGGTATTTGTTCACACCATAATATTGCATTATTCTATTCCCCATTCTTAGTCTTTTTATAAATAAACAGGTGCTTTTGACGCATGTCTGCTATATGTTACAGGTTACAGGTTCTTGAACAGAAAACAGTGAAAACAATGAAAAGACAATGCAAAAGTGAGACTGCGAATGATAAATGGTGAAATCTTGATCGCGCCTACATTTTGAGGAACAATGAACAGCAGTTCATCGAGTATAAAGGCAGCGACATGAAGAAACAGTAAAAGTCCACTACAATGTTCACTGGAAAGATCTGAAAGAAAACGAGAAAACAATTTGAGAAAGGACCTGTATAAACAGGAAGTACATGTCATCACGAGACAACACAAGAATTCTGAGCAGTCAACTCTTCAGTTTGACCGCGGAACCGCGACCAAACCCAGGCTGGGACCGCGGTTCCGCGGCTGTAGAGAGCGATCGCGAGTTGAAAATTTTACTATAATTCTTTATATCTTTGACCGGTCTTCCTAAGGGCTATTTTTGTAATTGTAGACATGCGGATCAAAATGTAACCTAGGGTTTCCTATCTTCTATAAATAGGAACTCTAAACATTGTAATTTCTTATGCCTCCCTTCATTAATAAAATTTCAGCATTCTTTTGGAGAGCATCGGTGTTTCCTTTCCATTCAGAAATTCAGATATGACAACCCTACATGGATGATTGGAGGGATGCATCTGTAAGTAAATTTATTTTCTCGCCCTAGTTTAGATTTCAATTATTTGCCCTAGGTAGATTTAATTTCATGCCCTAGGAATTTGTTTAGGGTTTAGCTTTGGGGAAGGATTTTGAGAGATGAGATCTCTCATCCCTTTCTTACCCATCAAATATTTACAATAGGACTCCATGCATACGCGCACACACCGCGCCCTACGGCATCCTACCCCTCTAGGTAACGATGATACCGTAGTGTAAAAGTCCGGTTGAGCGTGTTTTCCATGGAGGTTAGGGTAAGGATCTCTAAAGGAAGGACAAGAACCTAGAGGAAGGAACACCTTCCCGAATGGATCTAATCCCCTTTATTGATAATTACCATAACTCCTCACAGATCTTCATTCGGGTATAGAAAGTGTTGAGATTTAATTGCATTTCCAAACCATCCCTAAACCTAGCGCTAGCAAGAGTAGATCTAGATAATTGCCCTAGGTTAATTAGGTTTTTAGATTTAATAACAACTCCGAACACCCTTCGGAATTAACTCGTTAGCGCGACTAGGAGATTCACAACATCCCTGTGGACCGACCCGTACTCACCGGCTAGCTTCATGCGACGCCGTTCTTGATTGCGGTTAATAGATAGTTTTTTACATACAAAATCAAAATCACTCCACTGAGGAATGCAGCGCTTTTAAAAGGTGGTGGCAAGGTTATGTTGCTCACCGGCAACATTTTAAGCAGATGAAACGCAAAACTCATCGGGAGCGAAGAAGTACGACCGAGGAGCATAGAAGAACTATCGGCATCTGTTGCACGGTCAACGCCTGGGCGTCGCGAGTTCTCACCTTCGGAAGTGACTCCGACGAAGAAATGACTCTTAGCCCTCTTTTCAAAGAATCTACCTCGGGGAGAGAGGAAGAACCGAAGACCTGCGAAAATATCCAGTTGCGCAATCGTACACTTCCAGAAAAGAATCTCGGACCCACAAATAGAAAAGATAAGGGAAAAGAAAAGGTCTCGGAGGATATCGCCCTAGATGACCAAGTTATGAAAGAGCTGACCGCCAAGGACCCGCCAAAGAAAAATAAAGTGGACTACAACGTTCTTGCGCACTTAAGGAAGCTACTCTCACAGCTCAGCATTCTCGACGCTCTTTTACTATCAAAAGAAGCAAGAGATTCATTGATGAAGGCGCTACAAGAGCCGGAGCAATTCCAAGCTTCTTTCGTCGAAGAAAGGATGAAAGACGAGCTGGAAGAAGTACACACTGCCGATGTCACCTTCGGCGATGAAGATCTCCTCCTTGGGACATGCGAGTACAACCGTCCCCTATATGTCTCTGGATACTGTCATGACATCAAGATAGGTAAAATCCTGGTCGAAAATGGGTCTTCCGTCAACCTCCTCAACGTGAGAGTATTGAAGGAAATCTGCATGAGCGTTCAACACCTTGCTCGGGATAAGATCACCATCTCCGGTTTCGACTCTCAGTCATCACGGACACTTGGGTCCGTGATACTGACGTTACGCTTTGGGTTGCTCGTTACTGATATCAAGTTCCACGTCATTGACGCCAAGACATGCTATAATGATTTGCTCGGTCGGCCCTGGTTACACGAGTACAATATCATCCCTTCTACACAACACCAGTGTATGAAGTATTTCAAGGATGGTCTCGAGTATACTGTGACAGGAGAGCTAAATCCATTCTCCGTGAACGAAGTCCGGAAATACGAAGATGCAAAATACTTCTTGCTAGATTTCGAGGACACGGAGAGATATCACAAACCGGAGAACAAAGCTACCCCTACCATTCCGGTCTTCGGGAGTGATACCGAGGAGGAGGAAGAGATAGTTTACTTAGGTCCGCCCCAGCGCAACAAACCAGGACCTTCCGCTCCTATGTTGATCTTTGGAAGCGAATCGGAAGATGAGGTCCATGCTATATTCTCTGCTCGGCCTTCAATACAAACATTCGCTGATGAAGAGCAAAGTTTGCAAGTTGTCATGGTTCCGCCTAAGCATCATAAAGAACTAGACGCGCTTGATACCTACAGTGTGGAAGAGCTGCAGACGTTCTATGCCCCTCCCAGGCGAGAAGGTGAAGAGGCGATCCTATTCTACCGATCTGGGGAAACCAAAGTGGAGAAAGAAATCTGGTACGGTGTGGATTCTACACTTGACAGCCTCTAACCCATCCGTTTTCCCAGATATTACATGAACGGACTAAAAATGCTGTTAAGGAGCCAAGGCGTACCTTTCAAACAGACAGCTCGGAAAGCTAAGTTCTATGACAGGATCTGGAACGTCCCTGGAACTCAGCGGAAATCGCCCAACGGGAAAATGGAAACGACCGGGCTTGGGTATGTTCAATCCAAGAAACGGGAGCTGCTCCGCGACTGCTACGTCGTACATGACTTTGATGGAGAAGGGGATGCTCTATGGGAAGAAGCTAACCCTGAACCAGAAAGAGCTCCCGACGTGGAAATGCCCAGTCCGTCGTTCGAAGAACAAATGGACAAGCTGTAACACCTTAGAATGTGTTTTGTAGCTAATTATATTTTAATGTATGATTTTTAATAAAAAGTTTACCAAACTAAGTTTTAAATATTTTATCCTATTTAATGTGTATTTTATTAGAATTTTGTTAGGCACACACACACTTGTGCATGTAAACTAGGGTGTTATTTATGGTTTAACCATTGCTTAATCTAGTTTATTATTGTTTAAGTGTTTTGGGTTAACTAGTTATGGTTGTTATTAGGAAATAAAATGAATTTGGAAAAGGTTTTAATATTTATTTGAATGTTGACTTTGTGTGAGAGAGAGGGCATGGGGGGCATGGGGTGAACCATACCTCATTAATGAGGAAAGAGAGAGAGAAGGGAAAGGTTTAGTGTTACTCTCATTTCTTCTTCTATTTTCATTCCTCATTCCCTCACTCTCTCAAACACACACACACACACTCACCTGACCCTGCAGCAACAGCAGCTTCAGAAGCAGCAGCAGCAGAAGGCAATAGCAGCAGCAGCTTCAGAAGCAGCAGCAGCAGAGGCAAGCAGCAGTAGCAGCAACTATAGCAGCAGGAGCCCCAGCAGCAGTAGCAACCCATCACACACTTCTTCACCTGCTTCTTGGAGGTCTTTAGGGTATAACTTTTGGACCCAATTCCCCTTATTGCTAGCTTATGTGTTAATTGGTGTTGGTTAGTGTTAACTAGCTAGTTTAGAGCTAGTTTTGGTGATTTGTGAGTTGTGATGGCAAATTGATGATTTTGTTAGATAACCCTACCTATTTTAGTGTTAATAGGGTCACTTCAACTAAGTTTAACCCCTGATTACACTAAAATAACATAGGTTTTCCTTATTGTGCATTTTGGTGTTTTAAAGCGATATTTTGGGTTTCTGGAATCTGCTATGGACCCGATGCCTTCAGGTCAAAATTGAGGAGACTGGGACATGATACCTAGGTCTAGAACACACCACCAGAAGACGAGCCCCTACCCCCATATTTTGGCCGCCAATTAAATCAATCTGGCCGCAAATTGCGGCCAGGAAGAGGAGTTAGGTGTTGGGGTTTTGTGTAGGGTTCCCTGCTGTGTTGTCTAGGTCTTTGGCATGTCTAGTTTTGTAAGATTTGACCTGTAGGAAAATCTGGGACTATATATCATATTTGGTGTCCGTTGTGTTTGCGCGATACGCGCGATACGTGAGTGGGTTCTGTGATCCAGCGTATTGCGGCATGTCGCGATGGTTTTAGACGCGTACACACACGTTTCAGCGTATCGTGCACACGCGCGTTTAGTTCGCGACGCGAGTTTCTCGTTTTGGTTCGATATCGCGTTTCGCGGAATATTTGGCTTATATTTATTTCCGTGTCTTAATTGCAGGTTTACAGCCAGGGACTACGGACACTACTACAGAGGGAACAGATGGTAGGATTCACCTAGCGTGGAGTGTAGGTGAGTAGATTTAACATCTACAGGGGAATCGCCCGCATGGCGTTATGCGTCTGGGCTAGGATTCAAATACCTGTCGCACATTCTACGTCATTGTAGAATTGTGCCTTTACCTTATTTCCTTGATATTGTTATACTGTGACTAGCATCCGTAGGACACTGCACATATTTTTGACGGTTCATGTTGCACGAGCACGGATTGTATGCTACACACACACCGTCAATAATTGCCATGTCACACACAACCCCTTATAGATACTATTGCTTGTCACACATGACATCTAGCTTGTCGGTATACCTATAGTGTATCATACCTTTAGTGATAGGTACATTTACACCTTGCGATACAGCTACAGGTATACATTTTAGATATTTTAGTTATACCGGGGGGATTTCCTACATATGTTACTTATACCCAGGGGGGTATACGACATCAGTTCTTATAGGTAGATACCTATACTTGGCTGTACCTTATTGATTTTGCATACATCTGGATCAGCTATATACTTTTGTTTACCTGCTCGCATTCAGATATATCGCATATATTCATTCCTGGATTTGCACATTGTTTATTTGGATTTTATATGATGTTTTCGGGATTTGGGAACCGCGGGGGTTCATGAAATTATGCATACATGGAACAACCCGGTTTCCTTGATATGATATTTGCGCGTCCACCATGAGTTTTATCGGTGCTGATTATATACTCCATACGAGGTGTGGTTGCTGTATGAGAGTACATGGTGGAGCCCGGTATGGTTCCCCTCGGCAAGAAGATCGATGGGTTTGCCGATTGAGCCTGGAGGCGGGCGAGTACCTACCGGTGATTGGTTGGACCTGGCAGTTGTCCGAAGGATACTGGCCAGAGTCGAGAGATGGATGCGGGATGATCTGTACTGCCGGGACCGAGGGCCGACACCGCAGACGGACCCCGTGGGCCGATCCGGACTGACGGAGCCCGATATACGAGGATTTCTGTGTCGATGCTTGGCACACTGTTTTCATGATATTTCTTTTAATACCTTTATATATATAACAGGGGATTTAGCCGTTGTTATATATACCTTTACACCAATATTAGTGGAATGGGACGCTAATATATGTGTATTGCCCCCATCATATTTATTTCTGCATATACATATATACCTGTAGGATGTTAGGTTAGAAGCTTGCTTGAGATTCATTGAGATTGGATATTGGATATGAAAGAGATGGTTGATTTGTACATTCGAGATATAGGAGAGCTATTCGATATTGTACTTTGAGGTGATGTGAGATCTATGTGATGTGAGAGCCCAGTTTGGGGGCTGATTTGACGATTTGGGATGTGAGTGTCTTGATGGATTGTGATCCTACCACGATTTCAGGTTTCCGTGGAAATGACATATTCCACCCTATACCTCACCCTTATCTACCTTATGCATAGATTCATATATTGGTAGTACCTGTTAGTATACCCTTATGATAGTTGCATATCTACTTTCACATATCCCTATTGCATGGTTATTGCATATTATTGTCATGTTATTACTGCTTCACATATGGATTGTACCTGTTACTGTACTTCCCTTATTTCAGCATTTGCATGACATGTTATTACTGTAATCGCATATCTTAGATTCATGCTGTACGTACATTCCTGCGATTACCTGCATATGTTATCTACTATTCACGAGTTGGCAACTCACCCCCGTTGTGCCACAGGTGTTTCAGGTTTTTCCCCAGAGTAGTCGAGGAAGGCTATTCCTCCATTCAGCTATCCAGCTATCATCTTTTGCTACAGATACCGCATCAGCTCACAGTACCTTTTTGCTTAGGTGGGTTAGATGATTATCTGTATTTCATATTGTACATTCGTTGTATTTTGTACTCTCCATCTACTATTGTATTGTTGACTTAGAGACTTGGTGAGGACGTTATGTGTATTATTGTGGATTTGATGTCTCTTATATATACAGCTTCTTCTCTACTGTCTTTATTTTTGTGTTGTATTCATCTTGACTAGTCTTTACAAAAAGGGGGTGTTGCTAAAATTTTAAAGAAAGAAAGTAGACCTTTTTAAAGAATTTGGGTTGCGATTTCAAATGTTTCAAAACTTATATTATCTTTTCCGTATTTTCATGGTTTAGATTTCTGGGTTTGGCTTTCTTTTACTACGTTGCGTCTTTAGGCGTTGCGTAGTATTAGGGCCGTCACGGGCCAATTTTGGGTCGTGACAAAGTTGGTATCAGAGCGTTAGGTTTTACCTTTCGGAGTGTAGGATGACTTTAGTATGATGGAGTAGGTTGCTTAAGCAAAGTAACGTAGAGTGTGTATGTCTGCAGCATACCCACGATGCGGTACTTCGCATTAAGTGACCTAAGTACAAATTTTCTTGAAATTCCTTCCTTGATGATTCCTATCCTTAAGATTCGATTTCCTTATTCTTATCGAATCTTTTATCTATTTATAGCCTTGCCACCGATTTCTATGGGGACTCAGAGTGATGCAGCGAGGGCTGAGGTCAGAATTGGCTCGGGTGAGACGAGTACTGACCAGGATGGCACTCTAGTTGCACAGGTGCAGACGGATCAGCCTACGATCTATACTATGGAGAGACTTTTGGCAGAGATGCAGGACTTCCGCCAGACTATGAGTTCTTTGGTTGATGTCGTTCGGGAGCTACGACAGGAGGTTGTTACCCCTGTTACTCAGCTGTCCCTTACGATCAGCATGCAGCAGTCCGTCACTTACATAGCACCAGCGGTTGCAGCTCTAGTTGACGAGGCGCATATTCCAGAGGCTCAGAGAGTTCCAGGACAGTGGAGGACTCGTACCAGCGTACCAGCCCAGAGGCAGAGGTTTGGTCGTCGAGACAGATTTCGTGGCCGCCGCGGGAGTAGCAGAGGCTTAGGACGAGGACAGTCGTTCAACTCTCATCCCCAGGATGGTCAGCAGTCAGCGCGTGGATGTTTCCGATGCGGGAGCCTTCAGCACTTCGTCAGGGATTGTTCCTTAGCACCTCATCAGAGTCGTATTCAGAGAGGCCGTGGATGTGGAAGATTCGCTCAGAGGGCTCAGTCTACCAGAGGAGTTCATCCAGCTGCGAGTAGAGGGCAGACACAGGAGTTTGCTTCTACTCATCGGGACGCGCAGACGTCCAATGTGGAGTCTTCAGGTATCTTTTATTTATACGTTCTCTTGGTGTATTTGTTTGTTTCTTGCTTGTACCGTGGTTGGGTAGGTTAGTCAGGTGGTGTTAACTTCTGTCAGCGATTCTTTAGTTGCGCGACACGTATTTCAGTTTTGTGCCAATCGGATAGGAGATAGAGATTCGTCCGTCGTTTTGGTCCTTCTAGAGATGTTGGATTTGACGTTCTCCTGGGCACGGACTGGTTAACTATGTGCTAGGCGTCTGTGGACTACCGTGAGGGAAACAGTCAGGGTTGTTTTCCTGGAAAGTCAATTCTTGTTGTGTAGATGGATAGTTGTGTCGCCTTTCACAGCTTGAATTCAGCCTTTTTCGCTAGTCGGCTACTGAGGAGATGTCGTGGATTCTTGGCGCTTAATCGTGATACCGGAGCCACAGTGAGATTGTTGGACCGAGTTCCTTTCATGCGAGAGTTTTTCCGACGTTGTTCCGGATGGGCCGGCGAAGCTGAGGGAGCTTAAAGGATCAGCTGCAGAGTTGTGGTTTGGGGAGTTTTGTGTGTCTGAGTGTTTCGCTTTTGGAGGCTCCGATTTCTGTTCGTCGAGGAGGAAGACGGCAGTTTGAGGTTGTGTATCGACGGATCGTCAATTGAACCGACTTACGGTGCGGATAGGTATCCCTTACCTCGCATAGACGATTTCTTCGATCAGCTCCAGAGTGCGAGACATTTTTCTAAGTTTGCTTAGGATCAGGTCATCATTATTGCGGGATTCGGAGTGATGGCATTCCGAAGACTGCCTTGTGCGTGCTACGGGCCTTGTGTGTTTTTGTGAGTCGTTGGATTCACTGATGCCCTAGCAGCATTCGTTGATGTGATGAACCAGATTTCTTCAGGCCGTTCCTCGACCAGTTTTGTTGTGTTATTTACGACATTCTGGTCTATTTAATGTGTCTTGAGGAACAGAAGCAGCATTTGAGGATTTTTCATGCAGATACTGGGAGAGTACCAGCAATTTGCTAAATTCCCGGAGTGTTTCTTCAGGCTTGTTTTGTGTTGACTCCTAGGTCTTGTAGTCACGGGAGACGGTTTCGTATGGTTCCGAGGGAGATCGTGACCGTACAGCTTAGGTCCAGACATGTGTGCAGGACGGAGATCCGCAGATTCTTGGACTTAGCAGGTTTTTACCGCCGTTTCGTGCAGGATTACGAGAGTAGTGCTGCACCGTCGACTGAATTGACCAAGATGGAGGTTTCTTTTCCGTGGACTGAGGCATGTATACGGAGTTTTCGGCAGTTGGAGATTCTGTTAACAACTACATCAGTTCTTTGTTTGCTTTTGGTTCGGGCGACCTTGTTGTTTAACTGTAATGTTTCTTGAGTGGGCTCGAGTGTGTTCTGATGTGACACTACAGAGTCATCGCTTTTGCTTCCCTACATTTAGAGGAAGTACGAGTAGGGTATTCCACTCATGATCTGGAGATGGCCGCGGTGGTTTTGCGTTGGAGATTGGGGATACTACTTGTTTGAGAGTCGTGTCAGATTTTCCATGGACCACTAGAGCTTAATGAACATCTTCCTGCAGCGGATTCTGATTGTTGTGATAGTCTTCTACAGATTTACAGTTCTTATGTGATCGTTGAGTACAGCTTTAGTTCGTCTCTACGGAGTGAACAGCTTGCTCATGTCCGCGCCCGACCACCTTTCCTTAAATCGTTTTCGCGAGACACTGCCCGCCGATACTCGTTCGTCAGTGATACTTGAGCATACTCGGCTGGGTAATGATTCGGAGACCTTGATTTGTGACAATGATGTGCTAAGTTAGGGACGCGTTTGAGTACCTGGTTTCATCGGGTAGAGACGTATAATCCTAGAATGGGCACATTAGTCAACTCTCTGTTTTCATTCAAGTTCCGCCAATAGTGACGTGACTTGTGAGATGGTTACAGGTGGACAGGATGTAGAGAGATGTTTCAGGTTTCGTTTCAAGGTGTCTGTCTTGTTGTGTGCTTGAGTCGAGCATCTGAGGCCGGCTGGAGAGTTGCAATCTTTTACCGTTCCGAAGCAGGGATGGGAGCAGATCTCCATGAATTCCGTTATGGTTTCTACCCAGGGTTAGTCAGGGTGTGACTCCATCCGATTCTTGTCGTCCGGTTATACTCAGTTTACTCAGTTGTTTTGTTAAGTGGTGGGTTCGTTTGGTCGTTGTCAGCAGTTGGGGATCGTCACTCGCCATCGTTAGGGTTCTCCTTCGATAGCCGTTATCAGGAGACACTCCAATTGGCCACCCTTAGGCTTAGGGGTTAGGTCGTGTCGATCACCAGTCTGTTGTTCTTCTGACTCCGCGTAAGTAGGACTTTGGACCCCAGCTAGTCTAGAGACTTCGGAGACGGTCCAGTTGTGTTAGGTCAGGATGGGAATTGTCCATTTCGAACTGAGGTCTTATGACGACTGTGTTGTTCATAGACTCGAGTTCGCAGGGACAGATCATGTATTCCTATGGACTTCCGATGAATGATGTGTTGGATTTTGGGAAGCTTGTCCCAGGATTTAGGTCCTTTTAAGATCCTATAAGCGAGTTAGTTTCGTTGCCTTTAATTTGGCTCTTCCGCCCAGATTATTGGATTTTCACCCCGTATTCCTTGTGATGATGCTTTACAATTACCTTCATGACCTTTCTCACATGATTTAGCACCAGACCTTTTGGCTTGGACGCGATCTTTCGTTCACCAGCAGCCAATGGTATTAATGACTCGGCAGGTGGAGGGACATCGGTCAAGGGTCTTGCCATCTGTGAAGGGTTTCCTTGGACGTAACCGTATAGTGAGATAGTCACTTGGGAGGCTGCGAGCGGGATTTGAGGATTTTAATCTTCTCTTTGAAGGTACGCGTATCAGTATATTTTTAAAATTCGGGGACGAATTTCTTTTAAGGGGGGAGATTGTAACACCTTAGAATGTGTTTTGTAGCTAATTATATTTTAATGTATGGTTTTTAATAAAAAGTTTACCAAACTAAGTTTTAAATATTTTATCCTATTTAATGTGTATTTTATTAGAATTTTGTTAGGCACACACACACTTGTGCATGTAAACTAGGGTGTTATTTGTGGTTTAACCATTGCTTAATCTAGTTTATTATTGTTTAAGTGTTTTGGGTTAAATAGTAATGGTTGTTATTAGGAAATAAAATGAATTTGGAAAAGGTTTTAATATTTATTTGAATGTTGACTTTGTGTGAGAGAGAGGGCATGGGGGGCATGGGGTGAACCATACCTCATTAATGAGGAAAGAGAGAGAGAAGGGAGAGGTTTAGTGTTACTCTCATTTCTTCTTCTCATTTTCATTCCTCATTCCCTCACTCTCTCAAACACACACACACACACTCACCTGACCCAGCAGCAACAGCAGCTTCAGAAGCAGCAGCAGCAGAAGGCAATAGCAGCAGCAGCTTCAGAAGCAGCAGCAGCAGAGGCAAGCAGCAGTAGCAGCAACTGTAGCAGCAGGAGCCCCAGCAGCAGTAGCAACCCATCACACACTTCTTCACCTGCTTCTTGGAGGTCTTTAGGGTATAACTCTTGGACCCAATTCCCCTTATTGCTAGCTTATGTGTTAATTGGTGTCGGTTAGTGTTAACTAGCTAGTTTAGAGCTAGTTTTGGTGATTTGTGAGTTGTGATGGCAAATTGATGATTTTGTTAGATAACCCTACCTATTTTAGTGTTAATAGGGTCACTTCAACTAAGTTTAACCCCTAATTACACTAAAATACCATAGGTTTTCCTTATTGTGCATTTTGGTGTTTTAAAGCGATATTTTGGGTTTCTGGAATCTGCTATGGACCCGATGCCTTCAGGTCAAAATTGAGGAGACTGGGACATGATACCTAGGTCTCGAACACACCACCAGAAGACGAGCCCCTACCCCCATATTTTGGCCGCCAATTAAATCAATCTGGCCGCAAATTACGGCCAGGAAGAGGAGTTAGGTGTTGGGGTTTTGTGTAGGGTTCCCTGCTGTGTTGTCTAGGTCTTTGGCATGTCTAGTTTTGTAAGATTTGACCTGTAGGAAAATCTGGGACTATATATCGTATTTGGTGTCCGTTGTGTTTGCGCGATACGCGCGATACGTGAGTGGGTTCTGTGATCCAGCGTATCGCGGCGTGTCGCGATGGTTTTAGACGCGTACACACACGTTTCAGCGTATCATGCACACGCGCGTTTAGTTCGCGACGCGAGTTTCTCGTTTTGGTTCGATATCGCGTTTCGCGGAATATTTGGCTTATATTTATTTCCGTGTCTTAATTGCAGGTTTACAGCCAGGGACTACGGACACTACTACAGAGGGAGCAGATGGTAGGATTCACCTAGCGTGGAGTGTAGGTGAGTAGATTTAACATCTACAGGGGAATCGCCCGCATGGCGTTATGCGTCTGGGCTAGGATTCAAATACCTGTCGCACATTCTACGTCATTGTAGAATTGCGCCTTTACCTTATTTCCTTGATATTATCATACTGTGACTAGCAGCCGTAGGACACTGCACATATTATTGACGGTTCATGTTGCACGAGCACGGATTGTATGCTACACACACACCGTCAATAATTGCCATGTCACACACAACCCCTTATAGATACTATTGCTTGTCACACATGACATCTAGCTTGTCGGTATACCTATAGTGTATCATACCTTTAGTGATAGGTACATTTACACCTTGCGATACAGCTACAGGTATACCTTTTAGATATTTTAGTTATACCGGGGGGGATTTCCTACATATGTTACTTATACCCAGGGGGGTACACGACATCAGTTCTTATAGGTAGATACCTATATTTGGCTGTACCTTATTGATTTTGCATACATCTGGTTCAGCTATATACTTTTGTTTACCTGTTCGCATTCAAATATATCGCATATATTCATTCCTGGATTTGCGCATTGTTTATTTGGATTTTATATGATGTTTTCGGGATTTGGGAACCGCGGGGGTTCATGAAATTATGCATACATGGAACAACCCGGTTTCCTTGATATGATATTTGCGTGTCCACCATGAGTTTTATCGGTGGTGATTATATACTCCATACGAGGTGTGGTTGCCGTATGAGAGTACATGGTGGGGCCCGGTATGGTTCCCCTCGGCAAGAAGATCGATGGGTTTGCCGATTGAGCCTGGAGGCGGGCGAGTACCTACCGGTGATTGGTTGGACCTGGCAGTTGTCCGGAGGATACTGGCCAGAGTCGAGGGATGGATGCGGGATGATCTGTACTGCCGGGGCCGAGGGCCGACACCGCAGACGGACCCCGTGGGTCGATCCGGACTGACGGAGCCCGATATACGAGGATTTCTGTGTCGATGCTTGGCACACTGTTTTCATGATATTTCTTTTAATACCTTTGTATATATAACAGGGGATTTAGCCGTTGTTATATATACCTTTACACTAATATTAGTGGAATGGGACGCTAATATATGTGTATTGCCCCCATCATATTTATTTCTGCATATACATATATACCTGTAGGATGTTAGGTTAGAAGCTTGCTTGAGATTCATTGAGATTGGATATTGGATATGAAAGAGATGGTTGATTTGTACATTCGAGATATAGGAGAGCTATTCGATATTGTACTTTGAGGTGATGTGAGATCTATGTGATATGAGAGCCCAGTTTGGGGGCTGATTTGACGATTTGGGATGTGAGTGTCTTGATGGATTGTGATCCTACCACGATGTCAGGTTTCCGTGGAAATGACATATTCCACCCTATACCTCACCCTTATCTACCTTATGCATAGATTCATATATTGGTAGTACCTGTTAGTATACCCTTATGATAGTTGCATATCTACTTTCACATATCTCTATTGCATGGTTATTGCATATTATTGTCATGTTATTACTGCTTCACATATGGATTGTACCTGTTACTGTACTTCCCTTATTTCAGCATTTGCATGACATGTTATTACTGTAATCGCATATCTTAGATTCATGTTGTACGTACATTCCTGCGATTACCTGCATATGTTATCTACTATTCACGAGTTGGCAACTCACCCCCGTTGTGCCACAGGTGTTTCAGGTTTTTCCCCAGAGTAGTCGAGGCAGGCTATTCCTCCATTCAGCTATCCAGCTATCATCTTTTGCTACAGATACCGCATCAGCTCACTGTACCTTTTTGCTTAGATGGGTTAGATGATTATCTGTATTTCATATTGTACATTCGTTGTATTTTGTACTCTCCATCTACTATTGTATTGTTGACTTAGAAACTTGGTGAGGACGTTATGTGTATTATTGTGGATTTGATGTCTCTTATATATACAGCTTCTTCTCTACTGTCTTTATTTTTGTGTTGTATTCATCTTGACTAGTCTTTACAAAAAGGGGGTGTTGCTAAAATTTTAAAGAAAGAAAGTAGACCTTTTTAAAGAATTTGGGTTGCGATTTCAAATGTTTCAAAACTTATATTATCTTTTCCGTATTTTCATGGTTTAGATTTCTGGGTTTGGCTTTCTTTTACTACGTTGCGTCTTTAGGCGTTGCGTAGTATTAGGGCCGTCACGGGCCAATTTTGGGTCGTGACACAAGCTTATAAGGGAAGCGGGTCAAAAGGTTCGAGACGACTATAATCACGAAATGTCCATCTACGAGAAAACCAGGACACAACTGTTAGTTGTATGTATGCCCTAGAGGCCAGTATTGTACGGATGATGTATATTATATTGGATGCTTGGACATATATAGAGATGACTTTCTTGCTCGATATGATAGTATGCTATCTGGTTACTCTTTATCTTAACATGTACACTTGTCTCTTTAAACTGTCTTATAGTTACATGTTGGTAAAGCCCTTAGGATGTGTACTTGACTACCTGGACTGTGATGTAGATCATACTAGTGGGGACATGGTAGTCCATAGGTACATCCTTCAAGGTCCCTAGTCGTGGGTGTATCGAGACGGGGCATCGATATACCAGTGTAGACTAGCGTATACGCTTCTCGACCCATGAGATGGGCGATGGATGATCCCATATGCATTGGTGTTTGACATCAGAGATGGTGTACGGGTTCTCAGTGGAGACTGGGTACACTGGACGGACTCGCCGAGAACTCCCAGATGGTATTATACCTCACGTCAGATGGCAGTTCTCAGGTGACACTTGTACAGGTTAGTCTGTAGACCCGAGATCGTCATAGAGTCTTGTGTGATTCCTACTGTGCTTTGATCTCCACCTTACCACGTCCATGAGGGCATGCAAAACGGTGGTTTTTGGGTACATTCCCGAGTCACATGGAGGCAATGAGCGATAGGAGGGGTTTCGTCTCTCCCGGTATTGGGGGTTGATGTTGCGCTGTGCTCGATTGGCCGTAACAGGGAAGTCCCTGGCCAGGGCTGATCAGAGATTTGCTGGTAAGTGTTACCAGTAGTTTCTCGACCCGTTATGAGCCTCACATCGGCACGACTTATCGGTTATTGGGGTCTAACGTATACCACCCCTAGACTTGATATGCGACATATCAGACGAACAGACCGGACTGTACGGTAAGTGTTACTGGTTGGATTCACAGGAGTGTGAGCGGGCTAGCTCGTCGATCTTCTGATCGCTCAATACCCGGATGGCCGTTACGTTGAGCAGACCTCTTGCGGCTTGTGGGTGATTGATATGATCATCATCTGCTACCGGCGTATTGACGAGTCTTTAGAGTCCTACATAGAGGTTTCCTGGCTCAAGCGAAACGAAATAGGAGCGCATATGAGATATGTGCAGGACCGAGAATAATGCGTGTATGTGATACTGTATTCCATTCTCGCGATGAAAGTATCGATTGGTTATATTCGATATAACCTAGATATCAAATCAAGGATTGATTCGATAAGCCGATACATAGAATACTAGTCGGTTGTATGCGATATGACCGAATCGTTAAATCAAGTGTTGATTTAATGATTTAATGTATAATTATATATATTTGATATATTACTTTGCATTAACTAGTATTGGTTCACTTTAAATGGATTTTCTCACTTGATGTGCAAGTTGTATATGTGATATACTTTTATGCACATGTTTGTATCATGTTTGATGATGCTTGCTCATTTGGTTAAGTGTATAGAATTAAATCATGGTTAAGTTGATGATTAGGGTTTTTCTTTTTCATTCATTTATTTATTTATTTATTTATTTATTTGGAAAAGATAAAGATGAGAATGGTGGCTTTCTTTGTTTCTTATTGAAGCTTCATGAAGCTTTGACTTAGTCACCATTCTTGTCTCATGCTTAACCCTAACCATTTGAACTAATCCTAGTTCATTCTCTACACTTAACTATGATTAAGATTATGATAAGTTTTCATTTTTCTTTTTTATTTTAGAACACTTATCATATTCTTTCTTCTTCATCATCATCTTCTTCTTCAAGAAAAGCTTAAGTCCATCAATGGCAACTTGAGCAAAAGTGAGAGAAATCCAATTCTAAAGTGAACCCACCTCCTATTTCTTCACCCTCTACCTCTTGCCAAGTAGTATAGGGTGTTTTCTTCACAAGTTTCACAACTTGGTGAAGTTGGAGCTTGAACTTGTGATGCCTCGACGTAGATCATCTTCGGCACGAAGCCGACGACCTAGTCCGCCCATTTCTCCGATGAAGCCGACGATTGAGTTCGGGATTCGAGATGGACAGCGAGAGGACGCCTCCGTGGAGCTAAGTAAGTGGAGAACCGGATCTACAAAGGTTGTAGCCTCTCTCCTTTAGTTAAGATGTTAACTAGTTTCGTTTTTCGCCTAAACTTCTAGTCAACGATCCGTATTAGGGTTTCTCGGCACCCGTAAAGTTTGAAATTGGCATGGTTGATGCCTTGTGAGACCTCTTAAGAGTGCCTAGGAACCCTACAGTGGTATCAGAGCCTAGCTAGAGCTTTAGGCGAAATGTAGACGACGTTTGAAACCCGATCGAACCGAAACCCTAAAACCTAAGTGCTCTCTGGACTTTTTCTAAAAACTGGGTTTTTTCCAGATTAAAAATGCTTAAAAAATTCAGCAGGGAATTCCAAGAATTACGGTGCAAATTTTTTCCAATGAACAGTATAGTGTGCGGCGGAACCGCGGCAGAAGCATGGCTTCTGCGGCGGTTCCGCGGCCTAATGATGACGTCAGCCCTCCTCCTTTGCACAGTAATTCCTATTTCACAGTGCTGAGTTTTCTGGGAATTTTTAAATTGACTCAAGAGTTGAGTGTTCTGGGGTTGCATTGGGAATCGAAGATTCGATCGAATTATCAAGTTTTGTCTATGTGTTTTTCCGGATAATTTTTGAATATGTTAAAAAGTTCGACCGGATATAAATACCCAACTTTTCCCCTGCCGGAAAATTTCCAAGTGTTGGATTTTTCTGTGGTTTAAAGACATTCTGAGTAGTGCAAGTAACGCGATGGTCCCTCTAGAAGACAACAAACCTTAACTCGATTATGTGACCGTCTTGAACTACCCTTTGAACCTTCGGGTTTGGGGCAGTACGGCGTGCCACATGTGAGGCGTTGGCTTGACCCTTCTACGGCTGGACCGTTGGTACTGAGGCGTGAAGTGAATGTCTTTGAACTTATTTCATGTGTTGAACGGTTTCGGGAAAACTTGGGTGTTCGAATGTTCGATCGGAAAGTTTAATATTTTCTATTTATCCGGAATGGGATACAATAATTGGAATTCACAAACAGTTATGAGATAACTGGATGAATGTTATAAATCTAGTGGTTTAGTCTCACTTGATATTGAAAAGAGTTTTCGATAATGGGACTAAAATGCGGGGTTTATAATTGTTAGGCATGTGATGTCTAAGTATTTCATTTGATTAGGCATGTGATGTCTAAACAAATTGCGGATTCCAATTGTTGTAGTTTTACACTTTCTTTTCTGTGACCGTAAGTGTAATATGTGATATCGCCGGTTTCGTTGCTATATGTCAACGAGAATTGGGATGCGCATATTTACTTACGCTGATGACATGTGATGTTATGTGTTGCTGGATATGTTATATTGGATTGTCGTATTTGAATAGCCGGGGTTTTTTATGTGAGATGAGTGTTTTTCATTTTTCATTCATGTAAAAACTTGTATGTAATATTCTTTTATTTGGGGAACTTCCAGGTTGTGGAAGCTGTCACCTTTTGTATATTATTTACTTTTCTGCACTAGGATAGACCCAAGGAGGGGAGCACAAGTAACCGGGTTCTAGGGTCCAGTGGGAGACCATCTCGAGGAGTCGAGTCTTGGTCTCCTAACCCTAGGATTGGTAGGGTTGCTTGCCGCTCTCGTAGGGGTCTAGGGGTGTGGGATTGGCTATTCATCACGACCGTGGAATCCGTGTTTTATACTGGCTCGTATTGAAAACACGGACGTCCTAGAATATCCAATGTTTCATATGTTTCTTCTGCTGCGATATCTGTGATGTGATCATGTGAGATGTTCTGTGATAGGTACAGTATATAGTATATATGATATATTATATAGGCGTTACTTATGTTTTACACCCGCGCTAGCCCTGCCCCGCTCTGCCGTTAGTTACCCAACCTAACGGTGCACGAGGGGACATCGAGGCGAATGCGGATGGCATAAGTGTACGTCGTATTTATCTGTGATGTTTAGGTATTTAAATGATGGGACTTCATTAATGTGATTAATGAAATAAAAGAAACCTAAAAATGTTGTGGAATCGAATTTCAAAATAAAACAGGTAGCTACAGTTCTTGCTTTGCACGGCGGTATATGTGATATATCCTGCACCTTATTCGATGAGGAAAGGACCGAGATCCCTTCACCGGGAGTGACTCCTTTAGCAATAACTGGCAGATGCTACACACTCGGTTTGTTTTTGATTGCTTCTATAGTTTCTGCTTTGGACAGTGATATATATGATATATCCCGCACCTCATTCGACGAGGAAAGGACCGACGATCCCTTCACCGGGAGTGACTCCTTTAGCAAAACTAGAAAAGCCTCAAAAGCACTCCATTTTAAAATCATTTGATTCTACAACGATATCAAGTTCATTACGTAATAGGTTTTCAGAAAAACCTGTCGTAGCCCTCCGTCATTTCAGATAAGTCCTATTTAGTATTCGTGCTATGTTTGTTGACCTCCGTCAAGGCGTAGTGTGCGGTAGCTAACTAGTATTTATCTGCTTATGCATATGATGCAGATTGGATTAGGGTAGTCATGCGGCCTTGTTGACCTCCGTCAAGGGTCGTGCGGGTGGGTTTAATTCGATCAAGAAATGACGGGTTGAACTTGACTAGTAGCCTATGGTTTGTTGACCTCCGTCAAGGTCATAGGGTGCTAGGGGCAAAATATTATCGGGAATTTCAAGTGTTGAAATTTTCAATGAGATTGCATACCTTCTATGAGATAGTTGAATCCCGATACCCACTGCGAGTAAGAGTTACTCCTGGGAGAGTTTTACACATTGCAATTAGCTGATCAAGTAGGTGTCTAGAAAGGTGTCAACGGGGTTACGCCTCTGGGAAAACGAGGTTTACATTAATTAGGTTCGTGCGAAAGCACGGGGGACCTCCCTCAAAGTACCGACACTGGCCTGGCTGAAAGATTGGCGAACTTGTAGTGTGTAATTAATCCCGGCTAGTCTTTCCTTTTAGGGTTTGAAGGAAGATTTGATAAAAACCAGTGGGAGCCATCCTGATTAGATAAGATAATAACCAATCTGATCTTGCACGAGCTTACGCTAAAGTGTTTTCTTCTCTCTCTCTCCAGGTAGCGACCATTTCATGCCCTAATAAAGATAATAATATGGATATATTGATCGAACCCGCATGTTATACTGTGCTGGGGAACGTTGGTTCCATTCTTACCTATAAGAGTTATAGGATTGAACATGATATAGGGGAATACTAGGATTCCCATGCCACCCGAATAAAGAAAGTACATGATGATGCATTTTCTTCGGGTGTGTTCGTTACAGAGAACTATTTCTCCATTTGCTCTACGTCCTGGGTATTAGATACCGGGTCAGGATCCCATATATGTAATCAGTTACATGGGCTTAGGAAAGGTAGAGAATTTGGAGAAGGTGATAAAGACATTAGAGTTGAAAATGGTGCAATTGTTGCAGCTAAGACTGTCGGGGAATATCACCTTGTATTACCAACTGGTAATACATTGGTTCTGAAATTATGATATTACATGCCGAACCTGATATGCAACATTATATCGGTTTCTTTGTTGAGTAAAGAAGGATATAATTTTGTATTACAGGATAATGTTATGAACATTTTCCGTAACCAAAAGTTGGTTGGATCAGGCACGTTGTGCAATGGCATTTATGTTCTAAATCAATCAACAGTTCTGAGCATAACAAACACACACAAGAGGAAGAGTTCAGAACTGAACGAATCTTTCTTATGGCATTGTAGACTAGGTCACATCAATGCGACACGACTAGCAAAGTTGCATAAGGATGGATATTTAAATCCGTTTGAATTTTCATCTTATGACACTTGCCAGTCATGTCTCAAAGGCAAGATGACCAAAACTCCGTTTACGGGACACGGAGAAAGAGTTACCGAACTCTTGGGACTGATACATAGTGATGTATGTGGTCCCATGTCTACACATGCCAGGGATGGTTCTTCGTACTTCATTACATTCACTGACGATCTTTCTAGATTCGGATATGTGTTCCTGATGAAACACAAATCAGAAGCTTTTGAGAAATTTAGAGAATATAAACAAGAAGTCGAGAACCAAACCGGAAAAAGCATTAAAATCCTACGATCTGATCGAGGAGGTGAATACTTGAGCATTGAATTCCTGGACTTCCTAAAAGAGAATGGGATTCTTTCTCAGCTAACTCCTCCATATACACCATAGCACAACGGTGTATCAGAACGGAGGAATCGCACCCTATTGGATATGGTATGCTCTATGATGAGTATAGCTGAGTTACATGTTTCCTTCTGGGGATATGCACTGGAAACAGCAGCATACCTACTGAATAGGGTTCCCACCAAATCTGTGCCTACCACACCATATGAGATATGGGAAGGGAAGAGACCATATCTTAATTTTATTAAGATATGGGGTTGCCCGGCCTATGTCAAAAGACAAAAACCGGACAAACTCGAGGCAAGGTCTGTTTTGTGTAAATTTGTTGGATATCCCAAATATTCGCGAGGGTATATTTTCTACCACAGTGAGGAACAAAGAGTATTTGTTGCTCAACATGCCACCTTTTTAGAAAAGGAATTTCTTGTAAAAGAGATTAGTGGCTCTGAGGTAGAACTGAAAGAGGTTCCAGCTGAACAAAACACAACAGAAGATTTAGTGGAACCAGAGGATTCAGTAGCTCCCAATGAACCTCAGCCACTCCGCCGATCTAGTAGGGTTCCTCGCCAACCTGAGAGATACTACGGTTTTCTCATGGATTGTCACGACCCGAAAGTACGGAACGTGACCGGCACTTAGATTACGAAGCGTCTAGAGGCGCCACGTAACCTAAGCAAGCCGAAGTCCAGAAATCTAAACCACACAAAAGAAGAAGAAGTAAAAGAAAACATGAAGAAAACAAGTTTAAATGCATCAGCAAATTTTCCCAAAAATTTCGGCAGAGTCTGCTCTGTAAAAACTGGCCCCAAACGGGTACAATAAGTATAATATACATAAACAATAAAAAGCATCCCCAAACGGGAGCTAGCTCAACGCCAACAGGAGGAAACAACCACAACAAGCACAATAATATACAACGCCAAAGGGCGAGGCTCAAAACTCAAAAGAAAACAAAACCACCAGATCAGAATAATACATGCGCGACTCTAAGGTCGAAATAAAAGACTGGTCCAATAAACTTATCAAGTAATACAAGTTTGGTTGATGGAGCTTTCTAGATACAAATGAAAGAATAAAAATACAATGGTTGTTCAGATACAAGTGAACCAACCTACCGGGCAAATCACCCTGAAGAAAAGATGTGCCAACAAGCTGCCAGGGAAACCTGTACATCGAACCTGTAATAAAATTTGGCACAACGGGGGTGAGTTGCCAACTCATGAGTAGAAGACATCTACGAAAAGAAATCGAATGCACGACGCAATCCTAGGTCATAGTAATACACTATAATATCCTAATCATCTAGTAATAGCAGGGTATGACTACGTGTAAATGCAGATACTCCGTGCTCGTGTCAGTGCCTCATATAATACTATGTCATATGAATGGATATGCATGCACCATGAATATAAAATAATCAATCCTGAAATCCAGATATCTGTATAAGAAATCTTTAGCTGTTATCATAGTAAAATGTGTATAGGAATCTGAAATCTCAACAATGAAATCCATGGAAAGCCGTGTCAAGCATCGACACTAACGTGTAAATCTCAAGTCTCATAGTCTCAATACCTCGGGCTCCGTCAGTCCGGATCGGCCCATATCATCAAATCTCACGACAACGGTCGGTATCCTCCGGATATCCGCCGCGCCAGACATCGCCGGTAGGTAGCCTTCCCCTGCCAGGCTCATCGTCTACAACTCGATCTTCTTGCCCCGGGGTACCATACCGGGCCCACCATGTACCCGAGACGGTTCATCCACTCCTCGAATCGGGTCTCGAAATCCAATAGAAAACATGAAATCTCATGGTGGACGACACATACATCACGAGAAAACCGCATCTTATTTTAAAATTGTTAGTTATATGTATGCCCTAGAGGCCATTACTGTACATACGATGTATATTGTAGTGGATGCTAGGACATATATAGGGAGGACTTTCTTGCTCGACATGATAGTATGCTATCTGGTTGTACTTTATCTTAACATGTACTCAGATTGTCTCTATGTTACATGTTGATAAAGCCCTTAGGATATGTACTCGACTACTGGGACTATGATGAGATCATACTAGTGGGGCCACGGTAGTCGATGAGTACATCCTATAACTGTTCCTAGTCGAGGGTGTATCGAGACAGGGCATCGATACACCAGAGTAGACTAGCGTATACGCATCTTGACCCATATGATGGGCGATGGATGATCCCATATCCATCGGTGTTTGACATCAAGGATGGTGTACGGGTGCTCAGTGGAGACTGGGTACACTGGACGGACTCGCCGAGAACTCCCAGATGGTATTATACCATACGTTAGATGGCAGTTCTCCGGTGACACTGGTACAGAGTAGTCTGTTGACCCGAGATCGTCATAGAGTCTTGTGTGATTCCCACTGTGCTTTGATTTCCATCATACCACGTCCAAGAGGGCATGCAAAAAGGTGGCTTTTGGGTACAGTCCCGAATCACATGGAGGCAATGAGCGATAGGAGGGGATTCGTCTCTCCCGGTATAGGGAGTTGATGTTGTGCTGTGTTCGATTGGCTATAACCGGAAATCCCTGGCCAGGGTTGCTGAGATTTACTGGTAAGTATTATCAGTAGTTTCTCGAACTGTTATAGACCTCAAATCGACACGACTTATCAAGCTACTGGGGTCTGACGTTTACCACCCCTAGGCGAGATATGCAACATATCAGACGACGAGACCGGACTGTACGGGAGTGTTACTGTTTGGATTCACAGGAGAATGTACAGGCTTGCTTGTTGATCTTCTGAGCGCTCAATACCTGGGTAGCTGTTACGTTTAGCTGACCGCTTGCAGCTTGTGGGTGTTTGATATGATCATTACCTACTGCCGGCGTATTGACGATTCTTTAGAATCCTACACAGAGGTTTCTTGACTCAGGCAAAACGGAGTAGGAGCACATATGTGATATGTGCGGGTCCGAGGATAATGCGATATGTGATACCGTATTATGTTCTCGCGATATTTGATATCAGCCGGGTCATCGGATCAAGTGTTGATTCGATGAATCGGTACGGATAAATATTAGTCGGTTATATCCGATATAGCCGGATTGTCGGATCAGGTGTTGATTCGATAATTTAATGAATAATAATATATATGATATATTAAATTACATTAACTAATATTTGCTCACTAAAAGATTCTTTTTCTCACTCGGGTAATACATTGATATATATGCGATATATATTAAATGTATTATTTTATTTTGTTACGATAAATATTATATATGTGATATATAATATTGTAACATGATATGATAACTAATGCAACTTGTTTAGTAGAGATTAAACATGGTTAGGGTTTGATTAGGGTTAAGGTTTTCTAGAAGTTTCTAGAAGTTTTCTTTCTTTGTCTTTGTTAAGATATTATGCTAGATATTTCCTTAACCTAACCAAACCTTTAACCTTAGTCAAATCTCTACAAGGGTTTGTTTGACCATGGTTACATTATTCATCATATCATTTCTTTTCCTATTCATCACAAAAGAATTCTAACATTGTTCATCATCTTCTTCCTTCTTCTTCTTTGCTTGAAATGGTTTCTTGCTTTGATTTTTGTGATGGATAAATATGAGAAAAAGATAAATAAAGAGAGCAAAAATCCTACTTCATCATCCTCATCTTCCCTTGCCATTTAGATGAGGGTGTTCACATCATTTCATGAGTGTTAGCTTGTGTTAAAGAAACTTCAAGGTAGATCATCTTAGTATCGAAGATCGGAAGCAAAGGTTGCGTCTTTCTCTTCGTGGAACCTCTCGAGAGTCCGGATCCCGATGATCGCAGCGAAGGGACCACAACACGGAGCATATGAAGTGAAGGACCGGATCTACAAAGGTTGTAATCCCTCTCACTTAGTGTTAAAATGTTTAGCATGCTTGTTTTCGCCTAATCTCTAGTTTAAAGTTCCGTATTCGGGTTGTTCGGCACGGCTAAAATTTAAATCGGGCATGGTTAATGCCTCGTAGACCCTTGTGCGCGTGTCTAGCAACCCTACAGTGGTATCAGAGCCAAGCTAGAGCTTTAGGCGAAGTCTAGACGAAGTTTAAAGTCCGATCGAACCCGGAAAACCCGATATAACCCCTTCTCTGGAAATTTTCTGAAACTTTGGATTTTTGTGAATTAAAAATTGCCAAAAAATTCAGCAGGGAATTCTATGAGTTACTGTGAAGCACGTGATGCTAACTCGACAAAGGAGGCGCGGAACCGCGGCCCAACCCTGGGTTTCGCGGCGGTTCCGCGGCCACTTTGGTGAGTTACACCACGTGGCTTGCACAGTAATTCTTGTCTTCAAGTGCTGAGTCTTCTGGAAATTTTTATTTATTTATTTTTTATTCAACTGTTGAATTATCTGGGTTACATTGGGGACATAAAGATTCGATCGGATATTTTAACTTTGTTTAGTTTTGTCCGGATAATTTTTAGAAACTGTTAAAAAGTTCGAACGGATATCAATAACTCACTTTTTCCCCTGTCGGAAAATTTTTCAAAAGTTGGATTTTTCCTCATGTTTAAGAATGTTCTAAGTCGTGCAAGTAACTCGGTGGACCCTCTAGAAGACAACAAACCTTAACTCGATTATGTGACCGTCTTGAACTGCCTTTTGAACCTTAGGGTTTGGGGTAGTACGGCGTGCCACATGTGAGGCATTGGCTTGACCCTTCTACTGCTGGACCATTGGTACTGTGGCATGTAATGGATGTTTTTTAAACTGATTTCAAGTGTTGAGATATATTGGGGAAATCTTGGGTGCTTGATGATTCGATCGGAAAGTTTAACTTTTTTTATTTATCTGGAATGTGATACAATATTTGGAATCCACAGGTAGTTATGAGATAACTAATTTGAATATTATAAACATAGCAGTTTAGTCTCAGATGATCGGTTGCCACGGAATTTTGATGTGATCAAAAGTCCGTCACAATCACATAGCGTACGCGGATACTCGCCGGGTAAACTTAATAGACAGCCACGCCCCATAGCCCCGACTAAGTGACTGTAGGAGAACCCCGTTGCCGAAAGCATCCGTTCGGGTGCTCGCGGTAGCGGTGTTCCGCCTTAGTGCACTTCGTCGACGGCATCCAGGGGTGCAGCCGTCTACTAAAGTTTGCGACGAGCATTCGATCAGGACGTCGGGAATCTTGTTGAATTGCCCGACTTGATATTGAAAAGAGTTTTCGATAAATGAGACTAAAATGCGGGGTTTATAATTGTTAGGCATGTGATGTCTAAGGAATTCATTTGGTTAGGCATGCGATGTCTAAGGAAGTTGCGGATTCCAACTGTTGTAGTTTTACACTTTCTTTTCTGTGACCGTAAGCGTAGTATGTGGTGTATCGCCGGCATCGTTGCTATACATCAACGACAATCGGGATACGCATACTTGCTTACGTTGATGATATGAGATATTATGTGTTGCTGTGATATGTTATATTGGATCGTCACTTTTAGAATAGCCGGGGGTTTTATGTGAAATGAGAGTTTTTCTTTTTCATTCATGTAAAATTCATTTGTATGTAATATTCTTTTATTAGGGCACTTCCAGGTAGCGGAAGATGTCACCGTTGTATATTATTTACTTTTCCGCATTAGGTAGACCCAAGGCGGGAAGCACAAGTAACCGGGTTCTAGGGTCCAGTGGGAGACCATCTCGAGGAGTCGAGACCGGGTCTCCTAATCCTAGAATTGGCAGTGTTACTTGCCGCTTTCGTAGGGGTCTAGGGATGTGGGTTTGGCTATTCATCGCGACCGTGGAATCCGTGTTTTATACAGGCTCGTATTGAAAACACGGACGTCCTAGTATATCCAATATTTCATATATATTCTTCTGCTGCAATGTTCTGTGATGAGATCATATTACTGCCTGTGACGAATGTTTATATTATATATATGAGATATATGTTATATTGCAGATTTCGTTTCAAAAGAGATGCTTGTGAAGCATAATAAAATGGGACTTCATTAATGAGATTAATGAAATAAAAGAAACTTAAGATGTTGTAGAAACTTGTTTATAAAAACTGGTAGCTCTAGTTCTTGCTTTGCATAGCGGTGTTCCTTGTAGAACATCCAGCACCTTATTCGATAAGGAAAGGACCGAGATCCCTTCACCGGGAGTGACTCCTTTAGCAATAACTGGCAGATGCTACAAACTCGGTTTGTCTTTTGATTGCTTCTATAGTTTCTGCTTTGCATAGTGATATTTGTGAAATATCCTGCACCTTATTCGATGAGGAAAGGGCCGATGATCCCTTCACCGGGAGTGACCCCTTTAGCAAAACTAGAAAAGCCTCAAAAACACTCCATTTAAAATCACTCGATTCTACAACGATATCAAGTTCATTACGCAAAGGGTTTTCTTAAAAACCTGTCGTAGCCCTCCGTCATTTCAGATATGTACTTCTTAGTATTCGTGCCGCGGTAGTTTGGCCTTCGTCAAGGCGTAGTGTACGGTAGCTAACTAGTGCTTATCTGCCAGCATACGATGCGATTGGATTAGGGTATTCGTACGGCGTAGTTTGGCCTTCGTCAAGGGTCGTGCGGGTGGGTTTAATTCAATCAAGAAATGAACGGGTTGAACTTGACTAGCGGACTATGGGTAGTTTGGCCTTCGTCAAGGTCATAGAACGCTAGGGGTAAAATATTATCGGGAATTTCAAGTGTTGAAATTTGCAATGAGATTGCATACCATCTATGAGATAGTTGGATCCTGATACCCGCTGCGAGTAAGAGTTACTCCTGGGAGAGTTTTACACATTACAATTAGCCGATCAAGTAGGTGTCTAGAAAGGTGTTAACGGGGTTACGCCCCTGGGAAAATGAGGTTTACATTAATTAGGTTCGTACGAAAGCACGGGGACCTCCCTCAAAGTACCGACACTGGCCTGGCTGAAAGATTGGCGAACTTGTAGCGTGTGATTAATCCTGGCTAGTCTTTCCTTTTAGGGTTTGAAGGAAGATTTGATTAAAACAGTGGGAGACATCCTGATTAGATATATTAGATAACCAATCTAATCTTGCAAGAGCATACGCTGAGTGTTTTCTTCTATCTCTCTCCAGGTAGCGACTATATCACACCTTAATCAAGATAATAAAACGGATATATTGACCGAACCCGCTTGTTATACTGAGCTGGGGAACGTTGGTCCCGCTCCAACTTATAATTGTTATAGGACAGAGCAGGAAATTAGGGAATACCAGATTTCCCGTGCCGCCCAAACGAAGAAAGTACATGCTGATGCATCATCTTCGGGTGTGTTCATTATAGAGAACTGTTTCTCAGTATCCTTTACGTCCTGGGTATGTGATACCGCATCAGGATCCCGCATATGTAATTTGTTACATGGACTACAGATAGGTAGAGAACTGAGAACGGGTGATAAGTTTCATGAGACAGAAAACGGTGCAAGTGTTGCAGCCAAGTCTGTTGGTCACTATCACCCTGTATTACCAGAATACATTGATTCTGAACAAATGTTATTAGATACCGAACCTGATATACAAAATCATATCAGTCTCTTTATTAGTAAAGAAAGGATATAATTTTGTATTGTTGGATAATGTTTTGAACATTTCCTATATCAAGAGTTGATCGGTTCAGGCACGTCATCTAAAAGCATTGTCGTTCTAAATCAAACTACAGTTCTTAGTATACGGAACACACACAAGAGGAAGAGTTCAGAAATGAACGAATCCTTCTTGAGGTATTGTAGACTAGGTCATATCAATGCGACCCGACTAGCTAAGTTACATATAGATGCATATTTAAATTAGTTTGAATTTACATCTTGTGAAACTTGCCGGTCATGTCACAATGATAAGATGACCACAGCTCTGTTTATTGGAAACAGAGAAAGAATTAGTGAACTCTTGGGATTGATACATGCTGATGTATGAAAGGTCCCCTGTCTACACATGCAAAGACCGGTTCTTTGTACTTCATTACATTCTCTGATGATCTCTCAAGATTCAGACATATGTTCCTGTTGAAACACACGTCCGAACCTTTTGAGATATTCACAGAATATAAGTTAGAAGTAGAGAACCAAAATACGGGTATAAGTATTATGTCCTTTGATGAGATCAAGGAGGAGAATACTTTAGCACGGAATTCCTGGACTATTCTAAAGGAGAATGAGATTCTCTCTCGGCATTACTCCTCCGTATACACCACAGCACGTCAGTGTATCGGGGAGGAGCATTAGCACCCTATTTGATATGGTGTGCTCTATGATGAGTACTACTGAGTTTCCTATTTTCTTTGGGGAGTTATGCACTTGAGAAGCTGCATACCTATTGAATAGAGTTCAAATCAAATCAGTTGCCTACTACTTCATATGTGATATGGAAAGGGAAGAGCCCATATCTTAAGCTTGTTAAGATTTGGGGTTGTCCGGCCTATGTCTAAAAGCAAAATCCGGACAAGATCGAGGCAAGGTCTGTTAAGTAGAACTGGAAATGTTCCAGCTATACAAAATGCAACTGATGATTTGGTAGAACCAAAGGATTCAATAGTTTCCAACGAACCTCAGCCTCTCCGCCGATCTAGTAGGGTTCCTCACCCACCTGAAAGATACTTTGGTTTCTCTATGACAGTGGGAGCGAGGATTGCATCATGAGATGATGACCCAACTAGTTTCGAGCTGGCCATCAGGAGTATGACTCTGTATGAATGGCTGGATGCTTATTGATCTGAAATGGAATCTTTATACACCAACAAAGTATGGACTTTGGTTGCTTTATCTGAAGGGTTAAATCCCCATCAGGAGCAAGTATATCTTGAGAAGATTACTTGGTGTACATGGAAAAGTTGAGACTTTCAAAGCTATGCTTAAGTCCATCCAGATCCTACTTGCCACGGCTACATACCATGACTACGATAGCTGGCGGTTGGGTGTCATGACTGCTTTTCTAAATGATATTTTAGAAGAGAGCGTCTATAAGTACACAGCCAGAGGGCTTCGTAGACAGTGGGAGCAGCGGAAACGTGTGCAAGATATTTTATATGATAAAACAGGCATCGCGGAGTTGGAACATCTGTTTTGATGTGGTAGTCAAAGAGTTTGACTTCATCAAAATGGTAGATGAACCTTGTATATACAAAAAGGTAGTAGGGAGTATGGTGGTGATCCTCGTAGAGTACGTGGATGACATACTCTTGATAGGGAAGGAGTTTCCTATGCTACGCTCGGTCAATCTCCGCTTATCACAAGGATTCTCCATATAGGATCAAAGTGATACCTCCAAAATCCTGGGTTTTTGGATCTATGAGATAGATCTAATTGGATGTTAGGACACTCACTAGTTGTAGTGAGATGGTATCAATCAATCCTGAGGAGAATCACTGGAAAGGTTCCAGACTGATAAGGACGACTGAATGTCAGTCGAAGGCATTGTCTTCACCCTCAGTGGAGGGACGGTATGCTGGAAGAGTTCCAAGCTAGATACCGTGACATACTAGACGATTAAAGGAAAGATACATCGTTACCAAGGATGCTACCAAAGAGGCAGTCTGGATATATATATAAGTTCGTAAGATGAACTTCGTTCCTACCATTGTGTGACAATGGAGTTGTGGCTTCAGCCAAGGAACTACCGTCCCATCAGAAATCCAGATATAATTCTTAGGCAGTATCACCTGATCATAGAGATGGTTGATCTCCAGGGAGATCGAGGTTAGGAGAGTAGAAACAGAGGACAACAGCACGGATCCACTCACGAAGGCCTTTTTCCCAGTAGAGACTTTTATGGGATGGTTGAGTATGAGATACATCAACCGCAGCTAATTGTTGGGTATGTGATACCACAACAGATGGCCCTAGTGCAAGTGGGAGATTGTTAGTTATATGTATGCCCTAGAGGCCATTACTGTACATACGATGTATATTGTAGTGGATGCTAGGACATATATAGGGAGGACTTTCTTGCTCGACATGATAGTATGCTATCTGGTTGTACTTAATCTTAACATGTACTCAGATTGTCTCTATGTTACATGTTGATAAAGCCCTTAGGATATGTACTCGACTACTGGGACTATGATGAGATCATACTAGTGGGGCCACGGTAGTCGATGAGTACATCCTATAACTGTTCCTAGTCGAGGGTGTATCGAGACAGGGCATCGATACACCATAGTAGACTAGCGTATACGCATCTTGACCCATATGATGGGCGATGGATGATCCCATATCCATCGGTGTTTAACATCAAGGATGGTGTACGGGTGCTCAATGGAGACTGGGTACACTGGACGGACTCGCCGAGAACTCCCAGATGGTATTATACCATACGTCAGATGGCAGTTCTCCGGTGACACTGGTACAGAGTAGTCTGTTGACCCGAGATCGTCATAGAGTCTTGTGTGATTCCCACTGTGCTTTGATTTCCATCATACCACGTCCAAGAGGGCGTGCAAAAAGGTGGCTTTTGGGTACAGTCCCGAATCACATAGAGGCAATGAGCGATAGGAGGGGATTCGTCTCTCCCGGTATAGGGAGTTGATGTTGTGATGTGTTCGATTGGCTATAACCGGAAATCCCTGGCCAGGGTTGCTGAGATTTACTGGTAAGTGTTATCAGTAGTTTCTCAAACTGTTATAGACCTCAAATCGACACGACTTATCAAGCTACTGGGGTCTGACGTTTACCACCCCTAGGCGAGATATGCAACATATCAGACGACGAGACCGGACTGTACGGGAGTGTTACTGTTTGGATTCACAGGAGAATGTACAGGCTTGCTTGTTGATCTTCTGAGCGCTCAATACCTGGGTAGCTGTTACGTTTAGCTGACCGCTTGCAGCTTGTGGGTGTTTGATATGATCATCACCTACTGCCGGCGTATTGACGATTCTTTAGAGTCCTACACAGAGGTTTCTTGACTCAGGCAAAACGGAGTAGGAGCACATATGTGATATGTGCGGGACCGAGGATAATGCGATATGTGATACCGTATTATGTTCTCGCGATATTTGATATCAGCCGGGTCATCGGATCAAGTGTTGATTCGATGAATCGGTACGGATAAATATTAGTCGGTTATATCCGATATAGCCGGATTGTCGGATCAAGTGTTGATTCGATAATTTAATGAATAATAATATATATGATATATTAAATTACATTAACTAATATTTGCTCACTAAAAGATTCTTTTTCTCACTCGGGTAATACATTGATATATATGCGATATATGTTAAATGTATTATTTTATTTTGTTACGATAAATATTATATATGTGATATATAATATTGTAACATGATATGATAACTAATGCAACTTGTTTAGTAGAGATTAAACATGGTTAGGGTTTGATTAGGGTTAAGGTTTTCTAGAAGTTTCTAGAAGCTTTCTTTCTTTGTCTTTGTTAAGATATTATGCTAGATATTTCCTTAACCTAACCAAACCTTTAACCTTAGTCAAATCTCTACAAGGGTTTGTTTGACCATGGTTACATTATTCATCATATCATTTCTTTTCCTATTCATCACAAAAGAATTCTAACATTGTTCATCATCTTCTTCCTTCTTCTTCTTTGCTTGAAATGGTTTCTTGCTTTGATTTTTGTGATGGATAAATATGAGAAAAAGATAAATAAAGAGAGCAAAAATCCTACTTCATCATCCTCATCTTCCCTTGCCATTTAGATGAGGGTGTTCACATCATTTCATGAGTGTTAGCTTGTGTTAAAGAAACTTCAAGGTAGATCATCTTAGTATCGAAGATCGGAAGCAAAGGTTGCGTCTTTCTCTTCGTGGAACCTCTCGAGAGTCCGGATCCTGATGATCGCAGCGAAGGGACCACAACACGGAGCATATGAAGTGAAGGACCGGATCTACAAAGGTTGTAATCCCTCTCACTTAGTGTTAAAATGTTTAGCATGCTTGTTTTCGCCTAATCTCTAGTTTAAAGTTCCGTATTCGGGTTGTTCGGCACGGCTAAAATTTAAATCGAGCATGGTTGGTGCCTCGTAGACCCTTGTGCGCGTGCCTAGCATCCCTACAAAAAAGGGAAGAGGAGAGAGAGAGAAGTTTTATATATTCTTGCGGTTTTCCCTAAAAATCCAGAAATCTCATAGAAATCCAAATCTTAAAATCATGAGTAAGTATATGATAAGTGTCGGCATATGCCCATGATACTGCATGATAACATGAAAATATAAATGCATGAATGTCTAAGTGATAAATATCATGTCTATACTAATATCAGAAAGTAATCAAAATATTATATCGGTCTAGTTGTTAACTGATTCTATCAACAAAAGATAATATGATCTAAAGTGTATGTGACATAGCAATTACCGATGATGATGTGTGTGAGCCGGCAAATGAGTGTGCGTGGAATATGCACATCATCGGTAATGGTGTCGGTGTCCTAACAGGTAAAGTTTATACTGATTATAGCAATATATGTATGAACATGCAACATTATGATTACAGTGAAAAAGTAAAGACGGATGTGTGTTATCCACTCATTTGATATACAAATACCACTACCACTATATGGCTCAAACCTAACCTAGTGTTCATCTAACCCTCCTAAGGAAAACTAAACCTAAGAACTGGTCGATAGAAGTACACCTAACGCCTGAGTCCATAGCTCTAATAGTCAGCGATCCTGCCTCAATAGCGTCACGTACATAGTACGACTTCCTCAAAACAAGAGTGCGGATCAATCATCATATCTATGCCTCGTACGGTAAAATCCATCGTACGTCATCCCAATATCGGGGTACGGGTCTAGTGTCTCCTAGGTGTCTCATCATTCGTATAATGTCATCATCAACACCTCTCATGATCAAGGTGCTAAACTGTAATCGCATACATCAATCATATATCATTGCCATCATAATATGCATCATTAGTTTATCCTCAGAAATATCATGTCATATGTATCATATCGTCCTCAAGTCACACCTCTATGATATCGACATCAGGTCACACCTATATGATGTCGTAATCAAGTCATACATATATCATATCGTGATCAGTCACAAGTTACAGTCCGGGTACTATTTAAGAGTCCCATGTACCTCAATATCATCACCACCCATTATAATTTAAGTATACATGTTCATTATCTCATTCTCTAATGATCCGCTAACACTTAATACGACTGTATAGCCAAGAATCACGGCATCAAACCCAGTTACACTGTTTCATCATATCTCGGATATCATATCACATCAATGTATCCCATATACGTGTTGTATATATATATATACCTATACCTCGTCCTATATGTATATATACATGCACGTATACACCATGTCGAGTTTCAGTGTGTGCGTGTGTGTGTTTCTACCTGAAACCTACGAACCTCTCCCAAGGTACTCATCCTCTGATATGGTTTTCCTAAATCAGTCTAGTCCAGCCTAGGGTCATTATTAGGGTCCTACTCATTAAGAATCTAGGGTCACATCTGGTTTCCTAATGACAATACGTACTATCCCTATTCTACGTTGCGGGGGTGCTAAACGCCATCCACCCGACTTCCCCCCGTAGATATGCATCTACTCACCTGGTCCATGTCTGCCGAAGACGGTGTCGCCATCCTCCTCTTCATCGCCAGCAGTCCGCGTGAGGGGTACCTAAACGCAAACATATAAATAACATCGTAAACTGAATCACATACAAAAGTCAAAACGACGCAAGGAACAAGCATAGGTTAAAACCTATGTCCCGTTCACGCAAAAGCACCAAATATCGCTCGATATCGGCATACAAACTCCGATGGATCGAGATAAACATCAACAAATAACTCGTAGTTTTAAAACACATTACTTATATTATAAAACATGATTAAATCCATCGAAACCCTAAAATCCATCAAACCGTCCAATTTCGTAAAACCCGAAAATGCCAATTTACCGTTTTTCATCAAAACTTGACATTTAAATGAAACCAATGGTTATAAAACTCATTAAATAGCATAACTAGACTATACAAACCATTACTATATTTTTATTACACAAATTTGTATAAATTTGAAATTTTTAGTTTGCAACCTTTAACAATTTTCAACATTTTTCAAGCAAAATACCACAATTCCACCACAAAACGTGATTTTGCATGAATTAATGTATTAAACCACAATTCATGATGATAATGATTTAATGAAACCATAAATTATATTTTTAATCTCATTTATTTAGGAATTTCTAAAATCTAGTTTACAAAATAGCAATTTTTATCACAATTTATCAATTATCAATAGAAACTAGCAATCAATTTAAGTTTCCATTCCACCAACAAGTTAATACCCTTATTAATACCACAATCTAGTGTTACAAATATTAATTGAAATTTTATTTCACCAAAAATTATGTTTTATAGAAACCTAGTTAGCAAAATTCCTAATTTGAACAATTTTAAATGAAAAATTTACAATTCAACAACCATGCAAGATTTTCCAATTCTAAAAGTGTTAAACTAACTATTATAACCCTAATTATTTAATAAAAATCATAACTTGAATTTACAAACCCTAACTTGAATTTAAAAAATTGAACATAGAATTAATTCATTAAATCTAAACATACTTAAAAGAAACATCTAATAACAAATAAACAAAAGAAGGAAAATTATACCTCCAAAATATGAAATCCAAAAAAGAAAATGAGCCTCCAAAATGCATGCTTCCCATCTCCAAATTCCATATAAAAATGAGCAAGGAATAAAGGGTAAGAAATAAATAGGATTTTGTGGATTTTTAATTGAATTTTTAAAGGATTTTTGATGAATTTTGGAGCAAAATAAAATGAGGAAAATGGGGGCTACCATGGGGGGTGAGGCCGGCCATTTTTGGAGGTGAGGGAGAGAAGGAAGAGAGTGACAAAAGTTGTGTAGAAGTCTCCACCAAAATATCACTTCTTTATGTCTTTTCATGCATTTATTTATTTTATTTTATTTCTTTACTATAGCAACTCAAGAAATCTCTAGAAAAATGGAAAAATTTGCAAATAAATTTTGCATGATACACACTAAATTCTAATATGCCATGGTTCATTTTTACAAATTAAAATCATTCAAATTTGTAATTTACACTAATTTAGTGTAAAAATAAAGCTTATGTTAATATTTAAAATAATTAATTTAGGAAAAATATTTAATTAAACTAAAAATTTATAAGTGGCTAATAAACACCATTTACTAGTAATTACATAATTAAAATAGGTATTTTTGAAATTATAATGAAAAACAATCACGGTTTAATTTTACGAAAAATACATTTTACTTTACCGAAATTCATAAAATTCACTTAAACAATTTTATTCATTTAATTATTTATTTAATTATTTTTAAAACGTTACATGGATGGTGGGAGCGAGGATTGCATCATGGAGGATGATGACCCAACTAGCTTCGAGCAGGCCATCACGAGTAGGGACTCAGTGAAATGGCTGGATGCAATGCGGTCCGAGATGGAATCCATGTACACCAACAAAGTATGGACTTTGGATGTTGCTCCTGAAGGGGTAAAACCCATTGGGAGCAAATGGATCTTCAAGAAGAAACTTGGTGTAGATGGGAAAGTGGAGACTTTCAAAGCTAGACTTGTTGCAAAGGGTTTTCGTCAAAGACCAGGTGTGGACTATGACGAAACCTTTTCTCCAGTGGCTATGCTTAAATCCATCCAGATCATGCTTGCCATCGCTGCATATCATGACTACGAAATCTGGCAAATGGATGTTAAGACCGCCTTTCTAAATGGTGATTTAGAAGAGTGCGTGTACATGACTCAGCCAGAGGGCTTCGTAGACAGTGGGAGCAGCGGGAAGGTGTGCAAGCTGCTTAAATCCATTTATGGATTAAAGCAAGCATCGCGGAGTTGGAACATCTGCTTTGACGTCGTTATCAAAGAGTTTGATTTCGTCAAAAATCCAGATGAACCTTGTATCTACAAGAAGGTAGCGGAGAGTAAGATTGTCTTCCTCGTATTATACGTGGACGACATACTCTTGATAGGAAATGATATTCCTATGCTGCAATCGGTCAAGCTCTTCTTATCACAAAGATTCTCAATGAAAGATCTTGGTGATGCCTCCTGCATATTGGGAATTAGGATCTATAGAGATAGATCCAAAAGGATATTGGGATTGTCCCAATCCAGGTACATTGACACCATACTAAAGAGGTTTAGTATGGAAGAATCCAAGCGTGGGAACTTGCCCACGATTTCTGGAGTCACTCTCTCCAAAGAGATGTCTCCCAAGACTGATTTGGAGAGAGCTCGCATGCAAGGGATACCCTATGCTTCGGCTATAGGCTCTATCATGTACGCGATGCTATGTACCAGACCCGATGTTGCATACTCACTAAGTGTAGTGAGCAGGTATCAAGCTGATCCTGGAGAGAGTCACTGGACAGCTGTGAAGAGCATTCTCAAGTACTTGCGAAGGACTAAAGAGATGCTCTTGGTGTATGGTAACGGAGAACTCCAAGTGGAGTCCTTTACCGATTCGAGCTTCCAGAGTGATAAGGACGACTCTAAGTCGCAGTCGGGATTTGTCTTTACCCTTTACGGAGGGGCGGTTAGCTGAAAGAGTTCCAAGCAGGAAACCGTGGCAGACTCGACGATGGAGGCTGAATACATCGCTGCCAACGATGCTGCCAAAGAGGCTGTCTGGATCAAGAAGTTCATTACTGAGCTTGGAGTGGTTCCATCCATTGAGCATCCAATACCTTTATATTGCGATAACAATGGAGCGGTGGCTTTGGCCAAGGAACCCAGGTCCCATCAGCGGTCCAGACATATTCTGAGGCGGTATCACCTGATCCGGGAGATAGTTGATCGCCGGGAGATCGAGGTCAGGAGGGTTGACACGAAGAATAACACGGCGGATCCACTCACGAAGGCCATTCCCCAGATACAGTTTGAGAGACTCTTCGGGATGCTCGGTATGCGATACTACAGCAGCTGGCCCTAGTGCAAGTGGGAGATTGTTAGTTGTATGTATGCCCTAGAGGCCATTATTGTACAGATGATGTATATTATATTGGATGCTTGGACATATATAGAGATGACTTTCTTGCTCGATATGATAGTATGCTATCTGGTTACTCTTTATCTTAACATGTACACTTGTCTCTTTAAACTGTCTTATAGTTACATGTTGGTAAAGCCCTTAGGATGTGTACTTGACTACCTGGACTGTGATGTAGATCATACTAGTGGGGACATGGTAGTCCATAGGTATATCCTTCAAGGTCCCTAGTCGTGGGTGTATCGAGACGGGGCATCGATATACCAGTGTAGACTAGCGTATACGCTTCTCGACCCATGAGATGGGCGATGGATGATCCCATATCCATTGGTGTTTGACATCAGAGATGGTGTACGGGTGCTCAGTGGAGACTGGGTACACTGGACGGATTCGCCGAGAACTCCCAGATGGTATTATACCTCACGTCAGATGGCAGTTCTCAGGTGACACTTGTATAGGTTAGTCTGTAGACCCGAGATCGTCATAGAGTCTTGTGTGATTCCCACTGTGCTTTGATCTCCACCTTACCACGTCCATGAGGGCGTGCAAAACGGTGGTCTTTGGGTACAGTCCCGATTCACATGGAGGCAATGAGCGATAGGAGGGGTTTCGTCTCTCCCGGTATTGGGGGTTGATGTTGCGCTGTGCTCGATTGGCCGTAACAGGGAAGTCCCTGGCCAGGGCTGATCAGAGATTTGCTGGTAAGTGTTACCAGTAGTTTCTCGACCCGTTATGAGCCTCACATCGGCACGACTTATCGGTTATTGGGGTCTGACGTATACCACCCCTAGACTTGATATGCGACATATCAGACGAACAGACCGGACTGTACGGTAAGTGTTACTGGTTGGATTCACAGGAGTGTGAGCGGGCTAGCTCTTCGATCTTCTGATCGCTCAATACCCGGATGGCCGTTACGTTTAGCAGACCGCTTGCGGCTTGTGGGTGATTGATATGATCATCATCTGCTACCGGCGTATTGACGAGTCTTTAGAGTCCTACATAGAGGTTTCCTGGCTCAAGCGAAACGAAATAGGAGCGCATATGAGATATGTGCAGGACCGAGAATAATGCGTGTATGTGATACTATATTCCATTCTCGTGATGAAAGTATCGATTGGTTATATTCGATATAACCTAGATATCGAATCAAGGATTGATTCGATAAGCCGATACATAGAATACTAGTCGGTTGTATGCGATATGACCGGATCGTTAAATCAAGTGTTGATTTAATGATTTAATGTATAATTATATATATTTGATATATTACTTTGCATTAACTAGTATTGGTTCACTTTAAATGGATTTTCTCACTTGATGTGCAAGTTGTATATGTGATATACTTTTATGCACATGTTTGTATCATGTTTGATGATGCTTGCTCATTTGGTTAAGTGTATAGAATTAAACCATGGTTAAGTTGATGATTAGGGTTTTGCTTTTTCATTTATTTATTTATTTTTTTATTTATTTATTTGGAAAAGATAAAGATGAGAATGGTGGCTTTCTTTGTTTCTTATTGATGCTTCATGAAGCTTTGACTTAGTCACCATTCTTGTCTCATGCTTAACCCTAACCATTTGAACTAACCCTAGTTCATTCTCTACACTTAACTATGGTTAAGATTATGATAAGTTTTCATTTTTCTTTTTCATTTTAGAACACTTATCATATTCTTTCTTCTTCATCATCATCTTCTTCTTTAAGAAAAGCTTAAGTCCATCAATGGCAACTTGAGCAAAAGTGAGAGAAATCCAATTCTAAAGTGAACCCACCTCCTATTTCTTCACCCTCTACCTCTTGCCAAGTAGTATAGGGTATTTTCTTCACAAGTTTCACAACTTGGTGAAGTTGGAGCTTGAACTTGTGATGCCTCGACATAGATCATCTTCGGCACGAAGGCGACGACCTAGTCCGCCCATTTCTCCGATGAAGCCGACGATTGAGTTCGGGATTCGAGATGGACAGCGAGAGGACGCCTACGTGGAGCTAAGGAAGTGGAGAACCGGATCTACAAAGGTTGTAGCCTCTCTCCTTTAGTTAAGATGTTAACTAGTTTCGTTTTTCGCCTAAACTTCTAGTCAACGATCCGTATTAGGGTTTCTCGGCACCCGTAAAGTTTGAAATTGGCATGGTTGATGCCTTGTGAGACCTCTTGAGAGTGCCTAGGAACCCTACAATAACGCCTTCTTCAACAAGCCGCGAAAGATGAAAATACTCTTCCTTATCAACCTGTCATACAAAAGGCCCGACGCAGAGGCAAAAATAAGTCAAAAAGCGGGAAAAGCGTTCGAGAGCGCCAAAGCGAGACCAAGAAGCCACGCGATCGGGAAGCGAGCAATTTGGATTCATCTCTTATAAAGAAGATGAGTCGAGCATAGTCTTTTCCTCAGAACAAAACACGGAAGATACTTGATCTCGTCATAAGACATCAAATAATTACACTTCCGGAGTCTAAACACCCCGAGCAAGCTAACGAGGTCTCTCACCCAGACAACTGCTCTTATCACCGAGCGATAGAACATCCTCTCGAAGACTGCTTCACCTTCAAGAACTGGGTCGAAAACCAATATCACCTTGGTAAGTTCGCTCTATCCGACAGTTGGAGGATAACTCTGCCGCAGAAGCACGAACCAAAAACCATGCATACAGCGAGAATAGAACCAGATCAACATCGGTCTTGGAAGCGAGCTCGTACCTGTTATATGATAACACTATCAAAAGAAGAGCCCGAGAATATGGATGACCTCCCCTGGTGCTTTAAAAACGATGATAACGAGGTGATCTCAGAGTTTACGCCGGCGCCGAAAGAGCTGGAAGATGGAATACATACTACTGCAGACGATCTCAAGAAAATTGATTTGGGGACGACGAGTGACCCGCGGCCGACATTCGTCAGTGAGCTACTGTCTGAAGAAAGGGTAGCTACACTAAAAGATGTGCTTATGCAACATAAGGATTGCTTCGCGTGGAACTATTCCGAGGTGCCAGGACTAGACCCAGAGATTGCTGTGCACAAATTGGCGATATCTCCAGATGTTAATCCGATCAAACAAGCGCCGAGAAGAATGCGGCTCGAGCTTAAGATGAGCATCAATACCGAGGTCGAGAAGCTAATCGACTCTGGCTTCATCCAAGAGGTTCAGTACTCTGACTGGATCGCCAACATCGTCCCGGTGATGAAGAAAAATGGGACAGTGCACATATGTGTGGACTTTCGGGATCTCAATAAAGCCTGCCTGAAAGACGAATTCCCAGTACCAGTCACCAAGCTAATGATAGATAATACGTCAACTTACGAGATTTTCTCCTTCATGGACGGATCATCAGGATACAATCAAATAAAGATGCATCCCGAAGACCAGAAGCATACTGCTTTCCGGACCCCTTTGGGTATATTCTGCTATAAGGTGACGCTCTTCAGTCTGAAGAATTCTGGCGCCACCTATCAGAGGGCCATGACAAAGATCTTCGATGATCTCATACATGAAATCGTCGAATGCTATATCGACGACCTCGTGGTGAAAATCAAATCATATGAGGAACATTTAGAGCATCTGAAGATCGTGTTTCAACGCCTCCGGCAATACAACTTGAAGATGAACCCTCTCAAATGCGCGTTCGGTGTTTTCTCGGGCAAATTCCTAGGATTCATCGTCCGACACCGAGGCTTCGAGATAGATCCGTCAAAGATCAAGGCGATTATGGAAATGCCTCCGCCAAGGACTCTCAAGCAACTGCGGTCTCTCCAAGGGAAGCTCGCATATATCAGGCGATTTATAGCCAATCTCTCAGGCAAGTGTCGTCCTTACAATCACCTGATGAAGAAGGGAACCCCGTTCGTCTGGGATCACAAATGCCAAAGTGCGCTGGACAAAACCAAGCAATACCTGAAGAACCCGCCAGTGCTGGCTGCTCCGGTCAAGGGAAAGACTCTCATTCTGTATACAACTGCCCTCGAAGGTTCTTTAGGTGCATTATGGGCACAAGAGAACGATCAAGGGAAGGAAAGAGCCCTCTACTATTAGAGCCGAATTCTATTGGGGGTAGAAAGCAATTACTCTCCTGATTGATACGAATGAGTGTTTTTTTTAGTTTAACCGCAATCAATAACGGTGTCGCGTGTAGCTAGACCGAGATGAGTACGGGTCGTCCTCTGGGAAACGTGGAACCTTTTACTCTTACTTTAGATGTGTTGAGAAAAAGAAGAGGGATAAAGAATTTTATAGAATAGTTTCTAGATCTACGTTAAACAAGAATGTAAAATATAGATCTAGATTATTTTAAAGATGTAGTAAATATAATAAGAAGGCTTGTAGGGTTCGTTAGGATTTAGTAGTTATGGACGATTAATTAAAAATTACCCTTTTATCCATTAATAGATTTAGAACTAGAACGACGGTGATCCGTGTAGATTAGGGTTTCTGGAGGGAAAAGGAATCCCACTCTTAACCCTTATCTCGACACGGAACTCCGTTCATATCTAGCCTTTACCAAAACAATCATTAATCTAATCTCTAATCGCGGTCGGAACTAGCAAAGAATTGCTAGCGCGCCCGATTAGGATGTTAATGATTCTTTTGATAAAGTTCCTAAATTTTATAGGACTTAAAAAGGGTTTAATTATTTTCATCGTCCATTAGCCTACCCTAATCCTACGAACCCTAACAAGCGGAGAATTACTCGCGCATGTTGGGAGAAGAAGATGAAAAGACAGAGAGGGAAAACATAATGTAAAATGCAAAGACAATTAAATAAAATAACTACCTTTATTAATCGACTTGAACAAACTACACTTTAATCCGTAGAAAATGATTACAAACTAGTTGCTTCTCGATCTTTCCTAAGGAGGTAGTCGAACAGTCGATGATCAGCCTGGATCCGTGAGCGTCGGGAGCTTCGTGATCTCTTCGGCTTGATAGCTTTTCCAAGAGGCTCTCGGTGCCCTTTTATAGTGCAAAGCCAAAATCTTATTGTTGAAAACTTGGTAAAATTTAGCTTTGATTCACCCCAAAAAATCTTGCGCTCTAACTCCCTGGAAATGCGGCGGATCCGCGGCCCAAGGGTGGGTTTGGCCGCGGATCCGCGCTCAAAGGTGGGGATCTCTTGATCAAATTTCTTGGGCTTTCTTCTCGTGACATGTGGCAATCCTAGGCACCTTTAGAATTCAGAAATCTTCTCTCGGTTGCTTCCAGACTTGGTCTCCAAGTTTTGATTCTTAATTTGGCAAGTTTTCTTCAACAAATTGATTTGTTTGATAAATTCTGCATAACAACTTGGAAAATTCTGCACAATACTCTCAAATAATATTTAGTAGCCTTAGTTCTACTAGGATTTAGTCAATAGATTTATTTGCATACATTTTCCTACCAAATGATAATTAAAATATATTAACACATGGAAAATGGTGTTTTCACACATAAACCCTCATATGTATAATATATTATAATAAAGTCATTTTTTAATATGAAAATGGTAGGAAAAATGTAATACAAATGTGCAGTTTTATCGACTGAACAAATACTCCCAAACTTATCTTTGATCGTCCCGAGCAAACTAGTTTATTTAAGAGGAGAAAAAGAAAGGAGAAAACTAAGCAAACTTTCGTAGGCAGACACGATTGCACTGAGCACGTGCAACAAGCCGTTAAACCTCTAGGTGTCCCTAGTAGGAGGAGTGTTGTCTCCTGAGGGTTTTCAGCGGATTACACCCACAAAATCCTATAACAAAAGAAAGATGGTGAAATTTACATATAAAGATAAAAACCATAAAAGAAAGGCCTTGAAAAGAAGAGTTTCCAACTATACTAGCTTTTCAGTTGTCATGAGCCCTGTCTTAATAGTCATGAAAAATGTTAGAAATCACATCATCCCTCAATAAAACATCGTCTTTATTCTTCATTCCTAGCTTTCTTCCAAACATTGATCATATAACCCCACGTGTGTGAAATGGACATCCCTACACTCGGAGAATTCAATTCAAGCTATCATACTCTTGTCCATCTATCTCAGTACTTTTTAACTTGATGAATATTTAGATTTGCTCACACATTTTCATGCGACCGTTAATACTTCTTGAGATACTAACCAACCGATTACTCATGTGCTTGCTGATTAGGTGATAATATTTTCCTCGTCTTGCACCACCTAAGGCTTAGCAGTGACTCCCAGACCAGTTGGCCTTAGGGCACTAGGTGAAGAGGCACCCTCGCTATATTTTTTTTATTGCTGCCTTGGCGATAACAAAACCAGTATTCATTTTTTTCTTTTCTCCATTTTTATATTTTCTTCATTTTTTTTTCATTTCCTTCATACTTTGGCTTTTAGACAAGAGCATTTCAAGGTATCCTCTACTATCCCGAGTTTTAAGACGTGTGTAAGTGCATATTGTAGGGTATCAACATTCAAATGTTTGGCTTCCAGAATAGAAACTATTTTTCAGACTTATTTTTATCCTCAGATTAGTGACTTCCTTCATTTTACTAACTCTTGGGACAATATCTCATAACTACTTATTACCAGTTCGTGTAAGAAAACTTCTAATTTTCTTGGTTTTCTTAAATTATTCCTATCTTTTGGATGTAATTTTTCACTTTCTATTCTTTTGTTATTTAAAAAAAAAATTATTTTTAATGCCCGGTGTCAAAGATAATTTAGTGAATACAAACCTCCCCCCAAACCTGTTTTCAGCAGTGTCCTCACTGATGTAGCCTTTTGAGAACATGGACCTGTATACTAAGGGAGAGAACAAGGGGTAAAATAATAGTTAAATGAAAAATTCCCCCAAACTTATTCTTTGACACGCACAGATATTCAATCAAATCCATTTTTTTACTCACCTCCATTCTTAAAATGAGAAAATGTTATAAAAACATGGAGGTGAGGCGGAGGAATTTAGTTTTGATAAAGCGGCTCCTGTAAAAGCAGGAGCTCCTCCGCGGGGTCAGTAGAAAAATACGGTTTTAATCTATGCCCATTTACTTTAAAAATTGAACCGTTTTTCAAATTTTCGACTTCAACTGCCCCGTGCGGGTGTACATACCGCACCACAAAAGGTCCTTTCCAATGAGATTTAAGCTTACCCGGATGAAGATGGAGACGGGAATCGTAAAGGAGGACTTGTTGTTCCGATGTGAAGGTTTTTCTAAAAAGATTTTTAACGTGGAACACTTTAGTCCTATTCTTTACTATCACCGTATTATCGTAAGCTTCATCGCGGAGTTCGTTTAGCTCATTCAATTGCAGCTTCCGATAGCTTCCTGCATGATCAAGATCAAAATTAAGCTCTTTAATAGCCCACATTGCCTTATGTTCAATCTCGACAGGGAGGTGGCATACCTTCCCAAACACAAGGCGGTATGGAGACATACCAAGATCGGTCTTATAAGCGGTGTGGAATGCCCAAAGAGCATCCGTCAATTTGGTTGACCAATCCTTACGGTTTTTGGAAACCGTCTTCTCCAATATCTGTTTGATCTGCCTATTTGAGATCTCAGCCTGCCCGCTTGTTTGGGGGTGATAGGGCGTAGAAAGCTTGTGGGTGATTGAATATTTCCGCATCAGGGCCTCGAAAGACCTATTGCAGAAATGTGTCCCGTTGTCGCTAATGATAGCGCGAGGGTGTCCGAATCGTGAAAAGATGTTTTCTTTAAGGAACTTAATGACAACTTTATTGTCATTAGTGCGACACGGTATAGCTTCCACCCACTTCGAGACATAATCAACCACTGACAAGATATATAGATTCCCAAAGGAGTTGGGAAAAGGGCCCATAAAATCAATACCCCAAACATCAAATATTTCCAATATAGGTTGGAGCGGCATCTCATTCCTTCGTGAAATCCGACCCAAATGCTGACATCGCGGACAAGTTTTGCAATGTTCAAATGCATCTTTAAATAATGTTGGCCAATAAAATTCACATTGCAAAACTTTCTCTGCCGTTTTTCGAGGTCCAAAATGACCGCCGCATGCCTGATCATGACAAAATGATAACACGCTCTTGAATTCATCATTAGGGACACACCTGCGAATGATTTGATCGGAACAATACTTGAATAGATATGGTTCATCCCAGTAAAAATATTTTACTTGAGATAAAAATCGAAGTTTGTCTTGTTTCAACCAATCGCTAGGTATAAGTCCCGTCGCAAGATAGTTCACGATATCCACGAACCAAGGTTCGTAAGATACATTCAAGAGCTGCTCGTCGGGAAATGAGTCATTTATCGGCACGGTCACAGTTGGCGAAGAAGTGATGCGTGAAAGATGGTCGGCTATAACGTTTTCACATCCACTCTTGTCTTTGATGACAAGATCAAATTCTTGTAACAATAGGATCCAATGTATTAGCCTGGCCTTCGCATCCTTCTTCGATAAAAGATGTCGTAGGGCGGAGTGATCTGTGTAAACCACAATAGGCGAGCCAATCAAGTAGGGCCTGAATTTCTCTAATGCAAATACAACTGCCAAGAGTTCTTTCTCGGTAGTTGTGTAATTTATTTGTGCATCATTCAAGGTCCTACTTGCATAGTAAATTACATGTGGCATCTTATCAATATGCTGTCCCAAGACAGCACCAATAGCAAAGTCTGATGCGTCACACATAAGCTCGAACGGGTGGTTCCAATCCGGAGATGATAGAACGGGGGCTGTAGTGAGTGATTCTTTAAGTAATTCAAAAGCAGCCTCACAATTCGAATCGAAGTGAAAAGTAGTGTCCTTAGCCAATAGAAGGGTTAAGGGTTTAGAAATTTTGCTAAAGTCCTTAATAAATCTCCTATAAAATCCTGCATGACCAAGGAAGGATCGTATATCTTTGACGCAATTAGGACGAGGGAGGTTTTGAATGACATCTATTTTAGCTCTGTCGACCTCAATGCCTTTATGTGAAATTATATGTCCAAGTACAATACCTTCTTGGACCATAAAATGGTATTTTTCCCAATTCAAAGTCAAGTTCTTATCCTTACAGCGGGTAAGAACAGCGTCAAGATTACGAAGGCAGTCCTCAAAGGAGTCCCCAAAAATGGAGAAATCGTCCATAAAAATTTCCAGAAAATTTTCCACCATATCTGAAAATATCCCCATCATGCACCGCTGAAATGTAGCGGGAGCGTTGCATAACCCAAAGGGCATGCGTCTATAAGCAAAAGTTCCGAAAGGACAAGTAAAAGTGGTTTTATCTTGATCCTTTTCGGCGATGGGGACCTGGTTATAACCAGAGTATCCGTCCAAGAAACAGTAGTATTCGTGTCCCGCTAATCGTTCTAACATCTGGTCAATGAAAGGTAGAGGGAAATGATCTTTCCTCGTCGCGGCATTGAGTTTCCTGTAATCGATACATACGCGCCACCCAGTTTAGGTGCGTGTTTGGATTAACTCATTAGCCTCATTAGTGATGACCGTGATGCCAGACTTTTTAGGGACCACATGAATTGGACTTACCCATTGGCTATCAGATATGGGGTAAATTATTCCACTATCAAGGCACTTGACGATTTCTTTCTTTACCGCCTCCTTCATAACGGGATTTAACCGTCTTTGTGGGTCTCGGGTTGGTTTGGCTTCATCCATCAGATGTATGTGATGTTCAACAATTAAGGGACTAATCCCTTTGATGTCAGCCATTGTCCAACCAAATGCTTTCCGATTCGATCTCAACACTGCCAAAAGTGCATTCTCTTGCTCTAAGGCTAGAGAAGCGGATATAATTACTGGCAAAGTCTCATTCTCTCCTAAATATGCATATTTAAGATGAGAAGGTAGCGGTTTGTGATCAAGAATTGTCGGAGAGACAATAAAAGGTGGGGTAAGGGAATGATATTCGGACTCCCTAAGAGGTTCAAAACTTGCATAAGATATTGACTCGGAAAGTGCTGCTGACTTTTGCAACGAGTCAATGGGTTCAATCTCAAGGTCGGACTCATTGAACATATCCTCACTGTAAAGTGGTGCAAGATCAAACGATGTCTCATTAATGTTGTCGAGAACATCAAAGCAAAGCTCCTCATCCATGCAGCTTTCGGAAGCTATCTCATGGATGGAAAAAACATCCAGCAATTGAGCAGAAGGTTCTGATGGCTGACTTCCTAGCTTGTAAATATTAAGCTCAATTATCATTTTCCCGAAGGATAAGTTCATAGAACCGTTACGACAATTAATTACAGCGTTAGAAGTTGCTAGGAAGGGTCGACCAAGTATCACCGGGATTTGATTGCGTGGGTTTGCCACAGGTTGTGTATCTAAAACAATAAAGTCCACGGGAAATATGAATTCCCTGACCTTAATTAACACATCCTCTAGTTCGCCCTGTGGTTTGGTGATAGATCGGTCTGCCATTTGGAGAGTACAATGGGCGGGTTTTAACTCTCCAATTCCTAACTGCTCGTATACTGAATAAGGAAGCAAGTTGACGCTAGCGCCTAGATCGAGTAAAGCACGATTTATATTTTTACCCCCAACAGAAATAGAGATTGTAGGACAGCCGGGGTCCTTACGTTTCTTTGGTATTTGTTGGGTAAAAGCTATGCTAACATTACTCGTCATGAAAACCTTTTTAGGCACTTGGGTTTTTCTCTTCCTAGTGCACAAGTCTTTAAGGATTTTTGCATAAGATGAGACTTGTTGAATAGCATCTAGGAGAGGAATATTCACGCTAACTTGCTTAAACATTTCCACAATCTTCTCCATTTGCGGGTTTGGTCGGTTGGCCCTTAATCGGTTTGGAAATGGAGCTCGATCAATCAGTTTTGGGTCCAACGTTTGTGGAGAAGACTGTGGCGACGAGTTCGATCCCAAAATTGGAGTGGGAATTGACTTAGATAGATTTGGTGAAATGTTTGAGCCATGGGGAAAACGGAGAATAGGCTTGGACGAAGGTGGGAGACTAGATGAATTAGGGGAAGAAGAAGAAGAAGGGGTATCAAATGAGTCACTATCATCAAATTGCTCACCCACTCGGTTATTCAGAACTCTCCCCGATCTCAACGTAGTAATGGCATTCACATTATGACTTTGTGAATGGCTAGGATTCGGTAGGGGTTGAGATGGGATTTTCCCTTTCTCTCTCGCACTTATTGCGGCGTTTAACTGTGCGATTTGGTTTTCTATTAATTTGATACTCTCACCATGGGAGGAGGAGTTTTTCGTTAGGGTATCAATAGAAGACCTCATCTCAGCCGAAATTTGCATGGATTGTTTCATGAACATATCCAAAGTTTGTGCAAGTGAGTTGTCAGTACCGGCCACTTGCGGTGTAGAAATGTTGGCCGGATTTTGAAAATTCTGTGACTGAAAGGGGGGCTGATTCTGTGGTTGTGGTTGCTGTGGAGGAGGTCTTTGATAATTGCTTTTCTGGTTTTGATTCCAAGCAAAGTTAGGATGATTCCTCCATCCTTGATTGTATGTGGAAGAATAAGGGTCGTTTCTAGGTCGCTGCTGAAAAGCAGCATTAGTTTGAAACGATGCATTCATAGGACATTTTTCCATTAAGTGTGAAGGATCCGAACAGCAACCACATACAGTCTTGGGAAGCGTGACCTGATTTAGGGAGGCTGATGAAAGTTTGTTCTCAATAGAATCAAGTTTCTTCTGCATCGCTGCCATTTCGGCTTTTACTGCGATGGAAACATCGAGCTGGTGAATACCTCCTGTAGTTGTAGGTGGTCTTACGCTTTCCCACTGCAACGTGTGTTCAGCAAGGTCTTCCAGATATTTCCACGCTTCACCATCATCTTTAGACATGAAATTGCATTGACACATTGTTTCAAGCATCTGCTTTGTCGCTGGATTAATGCCCTCATATATAATCCGACATAAATCTCATCTTTGTATTCCGTGATGGGGGCATTGGACAAGCAGATCCTTGAAACGTTCAAAGCACTTCCAAAATGGTTCATTGGGAAGCTGGGTAAACTGGTTGATCTCGCTCCTAATGTAGGCAGTCTTATGATTTGGGTAAAACTTCTTAAGAAATGCTACGACGAATTCGTCCCAATTAGTGATAGAGTGTGCGGCAGTATTGTAAAGCCATTTTTCTGCCAAGTCGCACAGTGTGAATGGGAGAAGACGCAAGCGCATAGCATCTAAAGTCAATTGTGAAGTACCTATCATTGCGCATACGTTTTCGAATTTGGTGATGAAAACGTACGCGTCTTCCGACTCAAGCCCGTGAAATTTGGGCAGCAGGTTGATGTAGTGGGGTTTAATTTCGAAATTATCCCCGTTAGGTGGTGGAAGAGATAGACAAGTAGGAAGGGGACCACGAATAGGATAGCATCTCTCTTGGAGAGAGATGCGCCGTGGATTCTGCTCACCTACGGGCGGTAGCAGCGTGGTGTTATAATTAGATGGAGTGCCGTCCATCACGGTCGATGTGGTGTGTGGTGGGGGAAAAGAAGATGAAGAAGTACCGACTTCGGCGTCGATAGCAGGAACGCGGACAAGACGGGCACTAGGATCCCGTGTCCAGCCGAGCATGCACTAAGCGGGTTTAGTGCAAGTGGCAGCGTGTGTGTGGTTTAAAAATTGGTTTGTTTTTTGAAAAAGTGGGACTCAAGACAAATCACCCAAAGATGCACAAGCAACCTTAGAACTAAGGTCACCTAGGTCCAGTCTCTAGACCGCTCCTAGACTTCCAAAGGACAAGCCGCAAGATAAATCCTCTACCGCCTCCATACTACCCTTGTAGCTAGGTAAGTGCCAGGTAAGTGGGAAGGAACCACGTTGTGGGCCTAATTAAAAACCACTAGCCTTTGACACACTTGCCTAGGCACTACAAAAATAATGCAGATAAACGATAATTACCCACGACCTTCCTCTGTCCTTATTGAGCGCGACAGTCCTTAGAGTCTGGTCTAGATATTTTTTAAATTAATGAAGGGTTGATCTATATGCTCAGTTTGTGATTTGTGGGGCTTAGGAAGGGTGATGAAATCCCCACCTAATCTTGATTTGGTCTTTTTCCCTTAAAGTCCGTATTAATTATGCAAAACAAAACCAATCACAAAACTTTTGCAAAAAGATTTTTTTTAGCGGCGCAATTTTGCAAAGAATCCTGCAGAAAATAGATTTTATTGGATTTAGAGGAGAGAGAAGGAGTTAAGAAATATACCATAGAAGTTCGGAACCCTAGATCTCCTGCTTCCTCAAGTCTGTGACTCCAGATCTCCTTGCAAAAATTCACGCATAAATCGTTAAATATGCAATTTTGCAGTTTTGCGTTAATAATGATATGACTTGTCTAAGAAATCAACACAAATAGTAAAAATAAAAACTTACGCACGTATCCCCGGCAACGGCGCCATTTGATTGATACGAATGAGTGTTTTTTTGTAGCTTAACTGCAATCAATAACGGTGTCGCGTGTAGCTAGACCGAGATGAGTACGGGTCGTCCTCTGGGAAACGTGGAACCTTTTACTCTTACTTTAGATGTGTTGAGAAAGAGAGGAGGGATAAAGAATTTTATAGAATAGTTTCTAGATCTACGTTAAACAAGAATGCAAAATATAGATGTAGATTATTTTAAAGATGTAGTAAATATAATAAGAAGGCTTGTAGGGTTCGTTAGGATTTAGTAGTTATGGACGATTAATTAAAAGTTACCCTTTTCATCCATTAATAGATTTAGAACTAGAACGACGGTGATGCGTGTAGATTAGGGTTTCTGGAGGGAAAAGGAATCCCACTCTTAACCCTTATCTCGACACGGAACTCCGTTCATATCTAGCCTTTACCAAAACAATCATTAATCTAATCTCTAATCGCAGTCGGAACTAGCAAAGAATTGCTAGCGCGCCCGATTAGGATGTTAATGATTCTTTTGATAAAGTTCCTAAATTTTATAGGACTTAAAAAGGGTTTAATTATTTTCATCGTCCATTAGCCTACCCTAATCCTACGAACCCTAACAAGCGGAGAATTATCCGTGCATGTTGGGAGAAGAAGATGAAAAGACAGAGAGGGAAAACATAATGTAAAATGTAAAGACAATTAAATAAAATAACTACCTTTATTAATCGACTTGAACAAACTACACTTTAATCCGTAGAAAATGATTACAAACTAGTTGCTTCTCGATCTTTCCTAAGGAGGTAGTCGAACAGTCGATGATCAGCCTGGATGCATGAGCGTCGGGAGCTTCGTGATCTCTTCGGCTTGATAGCTTTTCCAAGAGGCTCTCGGTGCCCTTTTATAGTGCAAAGCCAGAATCTTATTGTTGAAAACTTGGTAAAATTTAGCTTTGATTCACCCCAAAAAATCTTGCGCTCTAACTCCCTGGAAATGCGGCGGATCCGCTGCCCATGGGTGGGTTTGGCCGCGGATCCGCGCTCAAAGGTGGGGATCTCTCGATCAAATTTCTTGGGCTTTCTTCTCGTGACATGTGGCAATCCTAGGCACCTTTAGAATTCAGAAATCTTCTCTCGGTTGCTTCCAGACTTGGTCTCCAAGTTTTGATTCTTAATTTGGCAAGTTTTCTTCAACAAATTGATTTGTTTGATAAATTCTGCATAACAACTTGGAAAATTCTGCACAATACTCTCAAATAATATTTAGTAGCCTTAGTTCTACTAGGATTTAGTCAATAGATTTATTTGCATACATTTTCCTACCAAATGATAATTAAAATATATTAACACATGGAAAATGGTGTTTTCACACATAAACCGCATATGTATAATATATTATAATAAAGTCCTTTTTTAATATGAAAATGGTAGGAAAAATGTAATACAAATGTGCAGTTTTATCGACTGAACATCTCCCATTGAAAAACACTGCCTAGCATTAATCTTCGCGATAACGAAGCTCAGGCACTATGCGTTGGCGCATGAAGTCCGTCTCATATCGAAGGTGGATCCTCTCAAATACTTGATGTCAAGGGCCATATTGATCGGGTGACTCGCTAAATGGGCCTTGCTCTTGATGGAGTTCTCAATAACTTATCAGCCTCTTAAGGCAGTGAAAGGCCAGGCCATCGCCGACTTCCTCGCTGAGCATCCGATACCTGCCGATTCTCCCCTGAATTGTGAACTGCCAGACGAGCATGCGTTTGACACGATCAATGGGAGTGATACCCGATGGGAACTTTATTTTGATGGAGCATCTTTCATGAAGAAGCGCAAACAAAGCACCCCCATAATCAAATCAGGGGTAGGCCTCATCTTCGTGACTCCACAAGGAGGGATAATGCGCTTTGCCTTCTCCATAACAGAGCCGAGGACAAACAATGAAGCCGAGTATGAAGCTTTGATAGCAGGTCTCGAGATCGCCATCGACATGGGGATTGAGAACCTCCTTATATACAGAGACTCCCAATTGGTCGTTAGTCAAGTAAACGGCGATTATCAAACGTGCAAACCTGAACTGGTGAAGTACGGCAAGAGGGTGCAGCAACTGCTGACCCAAATACCTTCCTACACCTTGGAAAGCATACCGCGCATAGAAAATAGCAAAGCGGATGCATTAGCCAAGCTTGCTAAAGAACTGGCCGACGAGAACCTCGATGACGTGGGGATCATTGTGCAAAGCCGTCGGGTTCTTGCACCGGCAAAAATATCCCCGGAGTCATCCGAAGAAAAGAGAGCGACCGAGCAAACGGCCTTGCAAATAAAAGAGCTAGAAAAGGTTGAAGATTGGAGGGAAGTCTTTATAGACTACTTCAAATCCCGTCGGACGCCTGAAGATGCGTCCTCAAGACATCAACTCATGAAGCGAGCCCTATCTTTCGCCTTCGTCAATGATACTCTGTACAGGAGGTCATTCGATTCTCTGTGGCTAAGATGCCTGGGACCTGAAGAAGCAAAGAGAGTCGTCTAAGAAACTCACGATGGACTCTGCGGTTCTCACCAAGCCGGGCCGAAGATGAAGCTGAAGATCAAACGGATGGGTTATTATTGGCCTACGATGATCCAGGACTACCTCGAGTATGCGAAGCAATGCCACTCGTGCCAGATCCATGGGGACTTCATCCATCAGCACCCAAATCCACTACATCCGACAGTGGCTAGCTGGCCGTTCGAGATGCGGGGGACTGACATAATCGGCCCCATCGAACCAGCATCGTCCAGGGGACATCGATTCATTTTGGCGACAACCGATTACTTCTCCAAATGGGCAGAAGCAGTACCGCTGAGGGAAGTGAAGACGGAGAATATCCTCCACTTCTTCAAGACGCACGTCATTTATCGGTTTGGAACTCCATGACAGATTATCTCCGATAACAGGCCAGCCTATAGAAGCCACAAGATAAGCCGCTTCGTACAACAACATAACATAGACTGGAGATATTCATCGGTCTACAATCCCCGAGCTAATGGTCTAGCTGAGGTTTTCAACAAGACCTTGACGAAGATCGTGAAAAAGACGGTGTCTTGAAATAAGAAGGACTGGCATGAGAGACTGCATGAAGCTCTCTGGGCATATCAAATTACATTCAAAACGGCCACGAACACAACGCCGTACGCATTGGTATTCGGTACAGAGGCGGTACACCCCCTCGAGATAGAGCTACCCTCGCTACGAGTGGCAGTTCATTACGAGCTAACGGACGAAGAGAATGCTCACCTTCGGCTTGAGGAGCTCGACGCCCTTGATGAAACCCGGCTTATAGCACAGCAAAATCTGGAAGCTTATAAAGCAAAGATGACGCGCTCATACGAAAGATTGACTAGGCCGAGAACATTCCGCCAAGGCGAACTCATGCTGGTGGTCAAAAGACCTATGATCCCTAATCGCGCCAAGCGGAGGAAATTCGAGCCAAACTATGAAGGTCCGTATATCATAGACAAGGTCTACCGGGGTGGAGCCTATCTACTCATGGACATGCATGGCGAAATGCCTTTCAGGCCAATAAATGGTCGCTTCCTGAAGAAATACTACGCCTGACGAGTCACGGCCTAGGTCAATGATAGATGACGACGACTATGTCCGCTCGCTATCTTCCTAAGCCCAAACTCTATAAGTAGTAGCCGGCTTATGGGACCGAAACGTCCTGAAACTAACAACGGAACGAAACGTCCTTAAACTAACAACGGACCGAAATATCCTTAAACTAACGACGGACCGAAATGTTCTTAAACTAACGACGGACCGAAACGTCCTTAAATTAACAACGGACCGCAATGTCCTAAAACTTGCAACTGACCGAGATGTCGATAAAATACGGTGGATTGCAATATCCCAAAGCTGATACGAAAAAAAGAATAAAAAGAAAACGGTATGTCCATAAGCAAAATGGGCACGGATGAAAACCCGGAAGGGCTCCGTGAGTATAAACAGTAGGGCTACCGGCGAGTTTTGTGAAAACCCGAAAGGGCGCAGCCTCGTTAAAATAAAAAAAAAGAGAAAAGAAAAAGAAAATGGCTTGTTCATAAGCGAAAAGGGCACGGATGAAAACCCGAAAGGGCCCCGTGAGTAAAAACAGCAGGGCTACCGGCGAGTTTTGTGAAAACCCGAAAGGGCGCAACCTCGTTAAAAGACACTTGCAAGGTCCTCTCGACTTTGTAAGGAGAAACTACCTGCATGAGATCCTTACGACTCACAAGGGAGCAACACACTTAGGGATCCACACGATTCCTAAGGAGAAATTACACTTGTGAGATCCTCACGACTCGTAAGGAGAACCCTCTTATGGGACCCTCACGGCTCATAAGATTCAAAAGTCTTAAGTTACAAGGATCTGAACCCGTTCTTAAGCAGCCCCCACAACCTCCGATACTGCCCTACAAGCGGCTCAATGCTGACCCTTGTATACAATCCACGGGCGCGAATAAACATTTCCCCAACAAAGTCCCATCCGTGACTAGGGATATGTCTACATGGTGAACAACCCTTGTAAGTCCTATCGACTTATAAGGAGAAAACACTCTTGTAAGATCCTTACGACTTATAAGAGAACATGCACTTAGGGATCCTCACGATTCTTAAGGAGAAAACGCACATACGAGATCCTCACGACTCGCAGGGAGAAATACCTTTATGAGACCCTTACGACTCATGAAGTCAAAAGCCTTAGTCGACAGAATCCTAACCCTGTCTACTAAGCCACCTTTGTTCGACATCGACTAAGGCAAATGATGATTCGCGCCTGGCAATATCCCAGTTGTAGCGGTGCTGATGCCGAAATCGGTGTCTAATCCCAAACTTGTAGCGAAAAGCTAGTAAACCACACATGCATACGAAATAGCCAAAATGATGGGGCAACTTGCAAATAAGAAGTCAGCAAGTAAAAATGTATGCATGCAAAATAGCCGAAATTATTGGGCAACTCGCAATAAAAAAAAGCGAGTAAAAATAAAACAAATAGCCGAAATGATTGGGCACCGCGAAAAATAGCCGAAATGATTGGGCAATCGCGACCTTCGCGATATAAAAGCTGAAATGATAAAGCATCGCGGAAAGAAATAAAAAAATGATGAAATTTATGCCCTACAGGTGGTATCACATCAATCCCTGTATACAATCCAGGGGTGCAAATAAAGAAGGAATCACACCTTTCCTCCCCAGGTTTCATCAGAAGAAGAAGCCAAATCTCAACGGTTCACAGATAGCCTGGAGATCATCTCAACATCCGTTTCATTATGACAAACACAACATCAAGCAAAGTGGAACAACGGAAACTCTCAGTTCCATGACTCGGCGGTATACAGATGACCGAGAGTCAAACCCTAACTCCGTGAAATGCGGATGGAGCAAAATTCCTGGCTACGTAGAACGCGGCTTATGTCAATCCTGACCCCATGGGAAACGTCCAGAGTGGATCCTGGTCCTCGCAGAGCACGGCAGTGAACCCGTGTGAAGCACCCAGAGCAGAGCCTGGTCCTCACCGAACAGGGCAGTGAACCCGTGGGAAGCATCCAGAGCAAAATTTCTGGCTACGTGGAACGCAGCTTATGTCAATCCTGACCCCATGGGAAACGTCCAGAGCGGATCCTGGTCCTCGCAGAGCACGGCAGTGAACCTGTGTGAAACATCCAGAGCGGAGCCTGGTCCTCGCCGAACAGGGCAGTGAATCCGTAGGAAGCATCCAGAGCAAAATTTCTGGCTACGTGGAACGCGGCTTGTGTCAGTCCTGACCCCGTGGGAAACGTCCAGAGCGGATCCTGATCCTCGCAGAGCACGGCAGTGAACCCGTGTGAAGCATCCAGAGCGGAGCCTGGTCCTCGCCGAATAGGGCAGTGAACCCGTAGGAAGCATCCAGAGCAAAATTCCTGGTCACGTGGAACGCGGATAATGTCAACTCTGACCCCGTGGGAAACGTCCAGAGCAGATCCTGGTCCTCGCAGAGCACGGCAGTGAACCCGTGTGAAGCATCCAGAGTGGAGCCTGGTCCTCGCCGAACGCGGCAGTGAACCCGTGGGAAGCATCCAGAGCAAAATTCCTGGTCACGTGGAACGCGGATAATGTCAACTCTGACCCCGTGGGAAACGTCCAGAGCGGATCCTGGTCCTCGCAGAGCACGGCAGTGAACCCATGTGAAGCATCCAGAGCGGAGCCTGGTCCTCGCTGAACACGGCAGTGAACCCGTGGGAAGCATCCAGAGCAAAATTCCTGGCTACGTGGAATGCAGCTTAATTCAATCCTGACCCCGTGGGAAACGTCCAGAGCGGATCCTGGTCCTCGCAGAGCACGGCAATGACCCCGTGTGAAGCATCCAGAGTGGAGCCTGGTCCTCGCAGAACACGGTAGTGAACCCGTGGGAAGCATCCAGAGCAATATTCCTGGTTATGTGGAACGCGGATAATGTCAACTCTAACCCCGTGGAAAACGTCCAGAGCGAAGCCTGGTCCTCGCAGAACACGTCAATGAACCGGTGGGAAGCATCCAGAGCAACTCCTGACTCCGTGAAATGCGGATAAGGACAATTTCACCCATCACTTACGGGTCCTCAGGACGCGTAAGGGAGCAAATTCTCTTGTAAGATCCTTACGACTTATAAGGGAAAACACACTTAGGAATCCTCACGATTCTTAAGGAGAAATTACACCTACGGGATCCTCTCGACTCATAGGGAGAAAAGTCTTTATGAGACCCTCACGGCTCATAGAATTGAAAAGTCTTAGGTGACAGATCCTAACCCTGTTTTCTAAGCCATCACCACCCTACAAAGAGCCCCAGATGGACAGTTATATGCTATCTACAGGCCATACTTGCTAAAATCACATGGCATCAACACAGCAAGGAGAAGAAAGCTACAAGGAGAACATTTGATTCGCATTTAATTTAGCGTTCGAGGCATACCCGTTCATGCATGCGCAAAAGATTTAGTATGTAAAATAAAACAAGCTGAAATGAGAAACTTGCCATTCATACTGCGAAAAAGTTCTTACAATTATGAAAGCAGTAAACAGAAATATTATCTAAACAATTACAATGGCAAAACCTCAGATCCAGGGCATGGATTGAGGAACTCAAAAGTGACTTTGTCCAGAATCTTCCACACATTTCGAACCATCCTAGTATGCTTTCTTTCGCGATCACAAGCGTCGGGATCCCCACGGATGTCCTCCACCCTCCGATAGGCAGCAAGTATGACCGACTGTTGAAAAGCTTGATGCAGGAGATCGATAACATTGTCTCGCCTTCTCTTCGAGATTAGGCTCATCAGATACACTGAATGCATCTTATCCTCGGCGGCATCCAATGCCCTAAGCAGCACGCCGGTACAGAATAGAGGAAGAGCTTCCCAGATCGCTCCCACAATAAGCTTCAAGAGAGAGGAGCGTCGAGAAAGCAGTCGACCATTGTATGCATCAAAGCGACTCGTAATTTTGGCACACTCGACGTTTATGAATTCTCGATTCTGAGAACGGCCGAGTGAGCGGATGTCTCCGTAAGAGATAATCTCGTCGAGATCATACATGTGAGCGTCCATTACTCCTGAAAAAGAAAATCAACAAAATTAGCGGATAGACTGATTAAGCGAATTCTTATTAAAAACAGGCACAGGGAGTTAAACTCCTCGAGAGCAATGCTCTGCAGACAGGAGTGACACCTGTCAAAATCAATTATGAGGGGAATTTAAAGAAATTCCCCGAGAACATTGAGAGCCTTGCTCTGAGAAGATGATATAATTCATCAAAAATAAAATTCCATTTTTAATCTTCAAGATCCATGAAAAACTCTTAAGGGTTCTTCATCAAAGATCAAAAGATCCACATATTATCAAAGAGCAGAGCTTTGATTCATGGGCTAAGAAACCCTAAGAAAAGATCTCTTTAGATTTATAGGTTCATAAGAGCAAGGCTCTATTAGTGAAACCTTAAATGGGTTTTCTGTAGATCAAAGATCTATTAAGAGTAAGGCTCTGTTAATGGGTAAAACCCTAACTCATTAAAAATTTTACCTAAGTTTGGAAAAAATATTTACTCTTGTGAAGTTCTTAAACAAAAGAGCTGCGCCCTGAATAAAAATTCTCAGGAAAGAAGATGATAATCATCTGAGGACACAAGGTCCTATTTATAGGCGTTAAACCGCCTCTTCAACTTCTGAGTTGATCCAAAGGCTCAAATGTTGCCACCGCTGCGCTTACGTGTGGACCATGCAACGGTAGAGGGGCATTTGTTTCCCCAATCAGAGCAAAGCTCTGTTCAAATTCCAAGATTTGGAATGAAGCGACGCTTCCTTTCCCCCAATCAGAGCAAAGCTCTGTTTCAAAATTCAAAATTTAAAAGTTGAAGCAACGCTTCAGATCCAGCGCTCTGCGCTGCGTGTGGACCACGTGTCGAACACTGGTGCGCTAGCGCAGTTGCGCTGCGGTCTGCGCTGCGTGCCACGTGTCGAACACGGGTGCACTAGCGCAGTTGCGCTGCGCTGCGCGCCACGTGTCGAACGCAGGTGCGCTAGCGCAAGGTGCGCCTGTGCTGGAATTAAAAATTCCCCACCGTTAGATCAAAAGATCTAATAATAATAAATTATTAATTAATCAGAATTAAAATTCTGTTATGAAAAGATCTTTCCAATTTTATTAAAACAGGAAGATTATCTTCTGTAAAACAGAAGCTTGAGGATCAAAGATCCAACGGTGGGAAATATTCCCAAATCAATCAGAGAAAGATCTCTTAAACTGATTCAACAAATCATTTGGCCCTATATAAAGGCCCCTAGACTTCAAGTCTAAGAGATACAGAAGAGATAGAGAAAACCCTCTGCAAACTTTAAGAAAACTCAAAGAGAAAGAAAGGCAAGCCTTTAGAAGAAGAAGATCATTTCTTCATCTTCAAGGTAAAGAACTAGTTCATGAACCACAGAGATGAAATCATCTCATTAAAACAGAAGAATTATCTTCTAAAAGATCATAGATCTACAAAAGACCAAGGTCTTTGATAAAAAGAAAAAAGATCAAAAGATCTAATTATAAAAAAAAATCTAAAAGAAGTATTTTACTTCATTCACAGATCTTTGATCCATAAAGGCAGAGCCCCTTTTATAAAAACAAGAACTTTTGTTCTTGGATCTTGAGGCAAGGCCTCCTTCAAGAAGAATATAAATTTGTTTTTTGATCTTAAATCTGATCAAATGTGCTTTGCGCTATTAGAAAGTGCCTTGCACTCATGAATTGCGCTTTTGCGCTTCTTGGACCGGCGCTCAGCGCCAAAACATGCCACATGTCAACCAAAGACACAATCTGCGCTTTGCGCTTCTGAAGCAGCGCACTGCGCTCATGGGCCAGCGCTCAGCGCCAAGTGCGCCACGTGTCACTCACCGGCGGCCAACATACTAGCGCAAAGCGCTCATAAATTAAAAGCGCAATGCGCTAATAAACTAGCGCCAAGTGCGACACGTGTCCTCTTCGTGTGCGCTACCCGACAGAAGCGCAATGCGCTCTTTAGCCGGCGCAAAGCGCCTGGTGCAAAGCGCCTGGCGCGCCACGTAGTACGCTGTCAGAACACACTTTGTTCTGATGAAGACAAAAGATGTCAGAACTCAATACTTAGCATTATTAAAAGGGCCGGGTCCAAATAAAGGCTTAATAGCCAGAGCAAGAATAAAAATGTTAAACATTTTAAATTGGACTTAGCCCAATTCTGGCCATAAGTCCTCAACTTATATTGAACTGAGCACATCTGCTCACAAATATTTAACAAATCTTAGTCCCAAACTGGGCTACAGATCTTTCAAACAATTCATACTGGTTCGAGGGTACATCTCGTTACTCCTCTGATATTTATCGTTGTTATCCTTCAACGTTTTCAGAGAGGTGACGGGTCCCGGCGGTCATACATTTCCATGGATTGTAGGGTCCTTCAACTCACGGACTATGATGTCCTTAACCTCGACCGTGATGTCTTAAAACTAACATCGGACTGTGGAGTCCTTAAACCCACGGACTATGATGTCCTTAACCTCGACCGTGATGTCTTTAAACTAACATCGGACTATGGGGTCCTTAAACCCACGGACTATGATGTCCTTAACCTCGAACGTGATGTCTTTAAACTAATATTGGACCGAGATATCCTTAAACTAACAATGGACCACCATGTCCTTAAACTGGAAATCGACCGCAATGTCCCTAAACTAAACAACAGAGGCAGCCCAAATGCTCTCTTGTTGGATATAAATAATCCTGTCAGGTTGATCGCAGTCTAAGAATTAGACTAACGTATCCTTAACAAATGTTTAAGTTGATCTTAGTCTCAAATGAGGTTAACGTATCCTTAAACCCAAACCCCCAAACCCAAATCTAAGAAAGATACGAATTTGGACTAGTCCACGCCCTACGGGCGACAACATAACTAAGTCTCCGTATACAATCCACGGGCAGCCAAACACAAAAAAAACACACACGACACGAAGTGACCATCTGGAGAAGGAGAAAGTTGTTACCGCGATGCGGTAGCATAATTAACTGCAGGGGCTTGCGCCTGCAGGGAAGAGCATCCCCACAATCAAAAACCCCTCAGACGAGGGGGAATCTGACGAAGTCTGCTACGTCGGTCGCATCTATTTAAACCTTCGATACATGGTGCCATAAATCAGCTTGGCATCTTCGGAGAGGTAGACAGATAGCACCAATTAGTATCTGCCCCGAATTTCAGGGAAGACGAACCTACGCGGTCGCGTCTCTGTGTTCGGTGGTGAACAGAGTCGTGCAGGCAACCTAGATGCTAACCCCAAGAACTGAGACCCAAACCAACTTCCATGACCGCAAATTAATTCCTTCTGGCCGCAAATTGCGGCCAGGGTAGGGGTGTTGGGATTCGTTTTTGGTCCAAGGCTTTATCTTCAGTAAACTAGACCTCCATATGTGCAAAATTAGCTAATTCAACCTAGGGAAAAATCTGGAAGTATTTTTCATAGTTTCTGATTTCGGTTTATGAATTCTGTGAACTTGAACTTTGGTATTTGTGTTTTATCACAATCACTTGACGTTTGTACATCAATATCAGGGTTGTTTGGTTCTTTTGAATGCGTAGACCATAGGTTCTAACCTATGTATGTCCCGCATGCCATTTTGGTTTTCATGTTCGATTCTTGTTACTATATGACGCATTGGAAATTGTAGGTACCCCCATGTGGACTTCAAGACGAAAAGCAGGAGCGTGGCGATATCGACTTCGGCATGCAAGGATCAGGTGAGTAGATATATATCTACGGGGGAAGTCGGGTGGATGGCGTATAGCACCCCCGCAGTTTCATAGTGTAGTATACGAATACGTATATATATATATTTATGTCTATTGTGAGACTCATGATTATTAAGATAGGTTTTAGGTGTTCATGGGTTAGTTTTAGTGTAATTATAAGTAACTTAGTTTAGCTTTTTAGTCGCGAAACCCTAGGATAAGGTACACGCGCACGCACACATGCATACATTTTACTTTCTTATGCGTATATGGGGATATATATATATATATACATATATGTATGTGAGTATGTATATATATACACACACACACACACACACACACATATACATGGATGATGAGGATAGTATATGGTACTTGGAGATGAGTCGATATGATTGGGCATGATGCCACGAGATCGGTGATGTGACTTGGGTCGTATTATGCGATACGACATGATATTATAGCGGATGTTTAGGCGATGTGTTTTCATACACACGCATATATATATATATATATATATATATGTGTGTGTGTGTGTGTGTGTGTGTGTGTGTGTGTGTGTGTGTGTGTGTGTGTGTGTGTGTATTGATGGTATCGGAACGTACTAGACTATAGATCAGTACCCCTAATTCTGGATATGATGATAAGGATACCAGATGAATTATGAGTTATATGTGATATTGACCCATACCCCGATTTGGGATGCCGTACGATGGATTTTACTGTACGTTGTATAAATATGAAGATTGATCCGCACTCTCGACTCGAGGAAGTCGTATTATATATTTTATTATACATAACTCTATTGAGGCGGGATCACCGACTACTAGATATATATCGACTCAGACTTAGGTGGATTTCCTTACCCTTTTAATTAGTCTCTTAGTTTAGTCCTGTAGTTTACTTAGTAGAGGTTAGATCTAGGCGATTCATACTTATTTCCAAAACTAACGAATCGTTGGTATTTTAAGACAGACCAAGGGATACTATGGATATTTCAAAGGACGTACATTTTCTAAAAAAACCGTAGCCCCTATTTTCTAAACACCACGATTCGTGCGATTTCAGATACCAAAAACTGTATGACTCGTATATAGGAATGTATATTTCTTTATTATTGTATTACTATTCATTTTCCATTTATTCTTCCTGTTCGCGTCGCATTGCATGCTTATATGTATTTTCGTTAGTTATTATGAAACCTGTTGTTAGGACAGCAGCACTATTACCGATGATGCGTATGCTCCACGTACACTCGCTTGCCGGCTCACACACATCATCACCGGTAATTGCCATGACACGTATACTTTAGAAGTATTACTTCATTAACATAACTTGCTAGTTGATAGTTCCATTATGTTATTGCTTATTATGTTAGTTTAATTATTGCATTCCTTGCTTGATATCAGATGCATTCATATATTCATTTGTCATGCAATATTATGGAGTTTTATGCTGGTAATTTACTGTTATTTACTCTTGAGATTGGGATTTCGGATTTCCATGAGATTTATGGATTTGGAGAAACCGCAAGGATTTTATAAACTCATCATTTTCGAAAGATAGAAACTGCGGTTTTCTCATGTTACGATGTGAGATATGTCCACCATGAGATTTCTCGGCTCTTGAGCGATATCATACACCCGATTCGAGGAGGTGGATGAATCGTCTGTGAGTGCATGGAGGACCCGGTGCGGTACCCCAGGGCAAGATGGTCGCAGATGATGGCGTTGAGCCCGGCAGGGGAGCACTACCGACCGGTTATTGTAACATGGTGGATATCCGGAGGATACCGACGTGGTCTTGAGATTTGATGATACAGGCCAATCCGGATAGCCGGAGCCTGAGATATTGAGATATTGAGATATATATTTTGTGTCGATACTTGACACTGATTCTCTGTTAATTTCATTGATGATAATCGATTTTTATACAGAAATCTCACTGAGATAAGAAAACAGTTTTCTCATTTAGATGTATTCTGTTTTCATGCATTCATACATCATATATATGATATGTTGTTACCCGAGGCACTGACACGAGCACTTGGTGTTACACTTATGTATAGATGTTTACCCTTGCCATTATTTTATGCTTCAGGCTATTTTTTATTTTGAGGATATTACTATGGTATGACCTAGGATAGAGTCATACATGCAATTTATGCTCGGTGATATTTTCTACTCACGAGTTGGCAACTCACCCCCGTTGTGCTACAGTTTCTTGCAGGTTTTGCCGTACAGGTTTCGTTACGGCTTGCTGGCACACTGCTTCCTTCCGGGTGATTGCTTTGGTAGGTGGGTTCATTCGCATCGTGACCACCATTGTATTTTATTTATATTTTTGTTGTATCTAGTAAACTCCATCAACCAGACTTGTATTATTATTAGACTTAGAAGACCAGTGTATATTCTTTCGACCTTAGAGTCGCGCTTGTATTATTATGGTTTTCTCGATGATATTGGTTTTCCTTTTGAGTTTTGATTCTCGCCCTTCGGCGTTGTATATTATATTGCTTGCGTGGTTGTGACCGCCAATTGGCGAAGAGCTGGCTCCCGCTTGGGGATGCCTTTATTCATTTATGTATATTATTCATGCTGTACCCGTTTGGGGTCAGTATTTACAAAGGAGACTCTGCCGAAATTATCGGAAAAGACTTGATGTTTTAAAAAATGTTTACTACGACTTTCAAAGTGATTTATACGAAAACTTTTAAACAAGTTTTCCTTCACTTTCTTCTTTTAAATGGTTTAGATTTCTGGGATTTTGGCTTACTTGAATTAGATGGAATCCTATAGACTTCATATGATTCAAGTGCCAGTCACGTGCCATTTCGGTTCGTGACAAAGTTGGTATCAGAGCGCAAGGTTTAACCTTGGTTCGAGTCTATGTTTGACTATGCGGAGTCTAGGGCGTTTATATATATATATATATATATATATATATATATATATATATATATATATATATATTCGAAACCTAGGCTTGACCTTACGGAACTTAGACTTGACCAAGGGGGTATTAGACCCAAAATTTCATCGCGTAGGTTGACCTTGGTTGATGGTGTAGGTGACTTAAGTAGAGTGACGTACCGTGTGTATTTTCCACGGCATACTTACGATATGCTACTCCGCTTAAGAAATCTTAGGATGTACATTTCCTTGCACAGTACTCTATTCGTTCATATGATCCATCCTCATCAATATCAGTTTATGGTTTTGTTACCACGGTTGCACGGACATGGAGAGCTGTGGCTAGAGTTGCGGTCAGCACGAGCTCGTCATGGATGAGGACTAACCAGGGCGTAATTCCGGCGACACACTATTGTATAGATGTGTCATTTTATTGTGTTTTCACGCCATGAGCGTTTGATGGATTGCTTTTATTAAAATTTCTCGAACGTACAGATCAGTACCAGAGGATCAGGCTACCGCTAGAGGCCAGCCAGAATGTGATGATCGTCAATGCACTATTATTCTTGATGATTGGAGCACTGTTTAGCGTGCGGACGAATGAGCCAGTTGTTGCGGCGACTGACAAGATATCGCTCTAGATGTTTGAAGCGATTGCAGCACGAGTTGGAATTAGAGGTGTGATAGAAGATCACTAGTCACCCATGGAAGAACGACTAGGACATGTGTTTAGTTGCATACCCTGATGCGGGGTCATCAAAATTGATTGATTCTAGCTAGAGAAGACTTCATGCAAGTACGTGGAGAGTTAATAGAAATGAACGAATGTCAGAAACCCATTTTTTTCCAAGTTTAAAGTATTCGGAAAAACATGCAAGTAATTCTGTGGACCTTTTAGAAGAATAAAACCCTAACTCGACATAATGATCATGGGAACGCTTTTGAACCTTAGGATTGGCGGCAGTCCCGTGGTGCCATTAGTGACGCTTGGGTTTGCCCTTCTACGACTAGTCCATAAGTACTGTGGCATATACTGGATAGTATTAAAATATGATCAAGTGTTGAGCTCTCGGGAAATTATGGGACTTTGATGAATCGATCGAAAAATTCGACGTCATCCGGATATCATATGATGGGATACTTCACGAGAAGACTTAGACCCAGGATCGGACGTATTACGCACACCCAGTAGGCCAGAATTCGGCATCATTGATGAGATATGTTATGAGCGACCATGATAGTTGGCCAGAGATCTTTAGAGGATGTGCCAGAGCGGAATTATTTCTGTCATCATTTCAATATTGAGTCATTGAACCGAAGAGTTATGTAACTGGCAATTCACAGTAAGAGACGAAAACCTAAGGGCACCAAGTGCCAGATCATGAACAGGAGGCAAGAAGATATCTTGCTCTGCTAGCTTTGGATGCACCGATACCTTCTCGACTGCGAAGGAAGGACATATCGACGACAGTGTTTACGATTTGCGATTTGGTGATTTGAATATCACGTGTCTGTTATTTCAGATTTCGGTGTTTTGGGCAATTTATTTGCATGATTGAGATTTTGTGCACTACAGTTGCACTCGACTTCGATTTGATGTCATTCGAGATGTTGATTTTGATTTCATGCCTTATGTTTGTGATTTGACTTGTGCATTCGGTGTAGTTTTCATGCACTTTTAGTATCTTGATTCGATTTTGTGCACGCCGATGCATATGGTTGTGAGATTATATATCGCGGTAACTTGATTTGGATTGAGGTTTGTTGTATACCATCGATTTCGATTATGATATTCGATATTGTTTTCGTGCACCTTGTGCACTTAATTTGGATTCTTGCGCATACTTGACGCGCTTGATGCGATTTTGGTGCACGCCAGATGCACTAAATCGGGATTCTTCGTGCATATCAGATGCACCTGATATTGCTGTCAGGCACACCCGTTGCCTCTGACAGGTGTTTTCGTGCACACCAGTTGCACTTAGATGTTGTTTCTGTGCACATATATGGCAGATTCATTGATTTAGATTTCCGTGCGCACCAGACGCACGCGGCATTCTTATATATATTTTAGGATTGATTTCCTTTGAGCAGTAAGTTTTTATGATATTTACTATTTAGTATAGTAGCTGAGCAGGATTAGTCAGAGGACATTACCTGATTACGTTTTTGCATGCATTGATAGTTATCGAAGGAATTTCTAAAAAAGAGCTGTAGTCTCAGTATTTACCTACGTGTCCGAGATGACACGAAACATTTTATAAAGGAAACCCTTCTAAATTGTTTTCAAAACGGCGGGGCGTGTGTGTTAAACAAAGGATATATATATGGTTATTTTCTTACAATAAACGTCCGCCGCTGTGCCATGATACGCGCATCGCACAGCGACTTGAAAAGGTTTGGCATGCACTTCTTTCAGATGTTTTGACGAATTTACAACGATGTGTACATGTATAGTTTTGATGTATATCATATTGGTTTTCGTATTGGATTTTGATATTGGTGTCTTCACCATAACTCCGATGATTGCGGGATACTTGACGGAGTTTTGATTTTGATTTATATACGCATTCTTCATGCGCACGCATTGCGCTACGATACGTTTTATGTATTTATGATTTCGGAGCCCCGACGACTTGATCTTTTTACTGAAATATTTTAGCATTTGAGGGATTTAAATTTAAATTCGGGGACCGAATTTATTTAAGGGGGAAAACTGTAACATTTTAGAAAAATAAAATATTATTTTTGGGAATTTAAATATTTAAAATAATAAATATTATGAATATTTTAATGATGTGGTATAATTATATACCAATAGACTGGATAAATATTGGAAAAATAAATTGAATGGTGATTTTTAGAGGGATTTATGTGATTTAGGCAAATTATAAATTTTTATAATTAATTATATACAAGTTATTTCTAAACATGATTAATTTTCACTAATCTTGCATTTATCATGTTTGTGCATGACATGCACCATTGTATGTCACATACACTTGTTACATTTAAATGATATGCACCATGGTTCTTTTATGTTTTTAAGGAAATGATTTTGGTTTTTGGAAAAATAAAGAGAAGAAAAGAAAAGAAAAAGAAAAATAGAATAAACAATTGGGCATAGGGAGACAAGGAAGCATGGGCTTATGAGAGAGAGAGGGTGAGAGGTCATTTGTTGACTATGGCATTGTTTCCTTCTTACTTCATCTTCATCTTTCTTCTTCTCCCTCATCTTTTGGCTGCCCTCTTCTCCACCTCCTCTACATCCTCACAAACACGCTCAATCCCACACCAAAACACTTCATTCCCTTTACAAAAATGTACACGAATTCACTACAAGTATTTTGGACCAAGAAAGTTTGGATTTTGAAGACTTGGGGCAACTCAAGAAAATTCTTGAGTTGCCAAATGAGATATTTTCTTCACCATTAGTATAGTAATCCACTTCCTTTAGCATCTATATTAGCTTAGATTTGATTAAGTGTAGATTAGTGAACTTGGAAAATTCCAAGTTGAGGTTAGGGTTTGTTTTGAATGGTGATGGTGCAAGTGAGGTATTCTAAATGACTACAACTCCTTTATTGATAAAACCTGGACCTAACCTGATACTTAAACCCCAAACCCCAAATTTAGAAATCCCCGATATCGGATTTGTTTAGGAATTCTGGTGTAGTTTTGAGATCTTCTCTCACCCGGAGGCCTTGAAAATATTTTAGCAATCACAGTGACTCGTGCAGGCAACCTAGATGCTAATCCCAAGACCCAAGACCCAGACCACCTTCCATGGCTGCAAATTAATTCCTTCTGGCCGTAAATTACAGCCAGGGTAAGGGTGTTGGGATTCGTGTTTGGTCCAAAGCTTTATCTTCAGTAAACTAAACCCTCCACATGTGCAAAATTGGCTAATTCAACCTAGGGTAAAATCTGGAAGTGTTTTTCATAGTTTCTGATTTCGGTTTATGAATTCTGTGAACTTGAACTTTGGTATTTGTGTTTTATCACGATCACTTGACGTTTGTACATCAATATCGGGGGTTGTTTGGTTCTTTTGCATGCATAGACCATAAGTTCTAACCAATGTGTGTCCCGCGTGCCGTTTTGGTTTTCATGTTCGATTCTTGTTACTATATGACGCATTGGAAATTGTAGGTACCCCCACATGGACTTCAAGACGACAAGCAAGAGCGTGGCGACATCGACTTCGGCAAGTAAGGATCAGGTGAGTAGATATATATCTACGAGGGAAGTCGGGTGGATAGCATATAGCACCCCCGCAGTTTCGTAGTGTAGTATACGAATACGTATATATATATGTGTGTATGTGTGTGTGTGTGTGTGTGTGTGTGTGTGTGTGTGTGTATTGTGAGACTCATGATTATCAAGATAGGTTTTAGGTCTTCATGGGTTAGTTTTAGTGTAATTAGAAGTAACTTAGTTTAGCTTTTTAGTCGCGAAACCCCAGGATAAGGTACACGCACGCATACATTTTACTTTCTTGTGCGTATATAGGGATATAAATATATATACATACATACACACACACACACACACATACATATATATATGTATGTGAGTATGTATGTATGTATATGTATGTATGTATGTATGTATGTACATGGATGATAAGGATAGTATATGGTACTTGGAGATGAGTCGATGTGATTGGGCATGATGCCACGAGATCGGTGATGTGACTTGGTTCGTATTATGAGATACGACATGATATTATAGCGGATGTTTAGGCGATGTGTTTTCATACACATGCATATATATATGTTGATGGTATCGGAATGTACAAGACTTTAGATCAGTACCCCTAATTCTGGATATGATGATAAGGATACCAGATGAATTATGAGTTATATATGATATTGACCCATACCCCGATTTGGGATGCCGTACAATGGATTTTACCATACGTTGTATAAATATGATGATTGATCCGCACTCTCGAATCGAGGATGTCGTATTATATATTTTATCATGTGTGATGCTATTGAGGCGGGATCACTGACTACTAGATATATATCGACTCAGACATAGGTGGATTTCCTTACCCTTTCGATTAGTCTCTTAGTTTAGTCCTGTAGTTTACTTAGTAGAGGTTAGATCTAGGCGAGTCATACTTATTTCCAAAACTAATGAATCGTGAGTATTTTAAGACAGACTAAGAGATAATACGGATATTTCAAAGGACGTACATTTTCTTGAAAACACCGTAGCCCCTATTTTCTAAACACCACGATTTGTACGATTTCAGATACCAAAAACTGTATGACTCATATATAGGAATGTATATTTCTTTATTGTTGTATTACTATTCATTTTCCATTTATTCTTGCTGTTCGCATCGCATTGCATGCTTATAAATATTTTCGTTAGTTATTATGAAACCTGTTGTTAGGACACCAGCACCATTACCAATGATGCGTATGCTCCACGTACACTCGCTTGCCGGCTCACACACATCATCACCGGTAATTACCATGACACGTACACTTTAGAAGTATTACTTCATTGACATAACTTGCTAGTTGATAGTTCCATTATGTTATTGCTTATTATGTTAGTTTAATTTTTGCATTCCTTGCTTGATATCAGATGCATTCATATATTTATTTATCATGCAATATTATAGAGTTTTATGCTGGTAATTTACTGTTATTTACACTTGAGATTGGTATTTCGGATTTCCATGAGATTTATGGATTTGGAGAAACCGCAAGCATTTTATAAACTCATTATCATTTTCAAAAGATAGAAATTGCGGTTTTCTCATGTTATGATGTGAGATATGTCCACCATAAGTTTTCTCGGCCCTTGAACGATATCATACACCCAATTCGAGGAGGAGGAGGAACCGTCTGTGGGTGCATGGTGGACCCGGTGCGGTACCCTGGGATAAGATGGTCGCAGATGATGGCGTTGAGCCTGGCAGGGGAGCACTACCGACCGGTTATTGTGACGCGGCGGATATCTGGAGGATACCGACGTGGTCTTGAGATTTGATGATACAGGCTAATCCGGATAGCCGGAGCCTGAGATATTGAGATTTGATGATATAGGCCAGTCCGGATAGCCGGAGCCTGAGATATTGAGATATTGAGATATATATTTTGTGTCGATGCTTGACACTGATTCTCTGTTGATTTCATTGATGATACTCGATTTTTATATAGAAATCTAACTGAGATAAGAAAACAGTTTTCTCATTTAGATGTATTCTATTTTCATGTATTCATATATCATATATATGATATGTTGTTACTTGAGGCACTGACACGAGCATTTGTTATTACACTTATGTATAGATGTTTACCCTTACCATTATTTTATGCTTCAGACTATTTTTTATTTTGAGGATATTACTATGGTATGACTTAGGATAGAGTCATACATGCGATTTCTGCTCGGTGATGTTTTCTACTCACGAGTTGGCAAATCACGCCCGTTGTGCCACAGTTTCTTGCAGGTTTTGCCATACAGGTTTCGTTACGGCTTGCTGGCACACTGCTTCCTTCCGGGTGATTGCTTTGGTAGGTGGGTTCACTCGCATCGTGACCACCGTTGTATTTTATTTATATTTCTGTTGTATCTAGTAAACTCCATCAACTAGACTTGTATTATTAATAGACTTAGAAGACCAGTGTATATTCTTTTGACCTTAGAGTCGCGCTTGTATTATTTTGGTTTTCTTGATGATATTGGTTTTCCTTTTGAGTTTTGATCCTCGCCCTTCGGCGTTGTATATTATATTGTTTGCGTGGTTGTGACCACCAATTGGCGAAGAGCTAGCTCCCTCTTGGGGATGCCTTTATTCATTTATGTATATTATTCATGTTGTACCCATTTGGGGTCAGTATTTACAAAGGAGACTCTGTCGAAATTTTCGGAAAAGACTTGATGTTTTAAAAAATATTTACTATGACTTCCAAAGTAATTTTTACGCAAACTTTTAAACAAGTTTTCCTTCACTTTCTTCTTTTAAATGGTTTAGATTTCTGGGATTTTTTCTTACTTGAATTAGATGGGGTCCTATAGACTTCATATGATTCAAGTGCCAGTCAGGTACCATTTCAGGTCATGACAACAAGTTATAAATTTGATTTGCTTTTGAACAGCAAGAAAGTACTTGTAGCTCATTAGTAAAGCCTTGCACGGCTGTGACGTAGCCCCTGTGATCGAATCCGTCCAGCCACATATATTTTTAATTGATTTTTCTTTTAATTTTTTAGAAGCCCAAAGGTTTACACATGCACAATACGTAAAATGAAAAGTCACAGATTAAACAAACACGTGCACCGAGTTATACCAAACGATACCAACACGTGGCCAAGATCACACCATCCACCACCGGAATTTGACCAGCGAGATCAAGGCCTAGACCGGCACCGCCGGGCCCTCCATAGGGGATGCTCGCCAAATTCTTCCCCCGGCACCCTTTCGCCTACCACACTACCCCTATGTTGTTTGTTTACTCTGAAAACATCCAAAGAGTGATAATTACTCTCTTTAATTCATTTTTAATGCACATTTTAATTCTATTCTTTATTACCCTAAACCCGAATTTTCTCTATAAATACCACACTACATTTCACCTCTCCTGATTAAGAATTCTATTACAAAAACTCTCTAAAATTTCCAAGTCCCAAGTTGTACAAGTGGAGTTAGCAAGAGGCGAAGTTCCGACGACGTTTCGAGGAGAATCCGGCGACGAAACGATGCCCCGACGGTTCCGAGAGCTTCCTCCTTCTCCCTTCTTTCTTTATAATCTATAAGTCCCCTTTCCCCTCCTCCGTCTCTATTCTAAAACTTCTCTTTTTCAAAATTCGTCGGAAGCAGAGTTATTCCGACTTTCGATTCATTTTTCTTTAAAAACTCTATTTTTCTTAAATAATAAAATATCATATTCTCTCATAATATTTAACAAACATAAGTAAACACATTAGAATAAGTTTCATCTCAAAATAATTCATGTTGCAATTTTTATTTTATTTTTACAGTAAAATACCATCATGTTACATACAACTTATAATTATTCAAATTAACCGTATTACCTTTAGATAACTCATGAGGTAATGACCCACCTCATCAAAAAACACATTTTTGACATAGCACGATGAATTTTGGGATTCTAGTTTATGGGAAAATACGATTTTACATTAAAGTACCTTAAACATTCAAAAACCGTTTTTTTTAAAAGTGCATTACCTAATTTCTTGCAAATACGCATCTACAACCCATTTTGGGGAACCCCGATCGGGATGGAGTGGGTTATCGCACATCCTCGGGCCTAGTAGAGCGAGATGCAGACCTCCGCAAGGAGCATTCGATCTCGATGGAATTTTGATGCAATTTTTAAGAAAATGAGATTTCTACAAAATAAATAACCTTTATTTTTATTATTATATATATATATATAACTATTATCAAAATATCTGAATATTCTATGTTTTCTAAAGCAAAAGAATCACAATTTCATGAAACTACCTTTACAATTCAATACCATTACAAGTTTACACTAAAATACCACATACAATGTAATCTAGGTTATATTTACTAGAAAAATTCATTTTTATAAAAGCTACATATATTAAAACCCTAAAGACAATAATTAAATACTTGAGGTGTATTTTGAAAATGTATCTAAACTATTTTTCATAAAAGCCTCTCAAGTTATATCAATTTACAATAAGGACCCTAGTAAATATAGATATAAGCGGGACCAGTTCTCTTGAGCCTCAGGAAGCCGGAGAATATGGGTGCTTGCCTATCTAAGGTAGACAATCTAACAACGGTGTTATCAACATGTAATTGTCTTGGAAAAAGACACAAATCCTGCCGTCCATGTGCAGCAGTTACCGATAACATCAAAATTAATTCAGGACTTCAATTCTGTTTGAAAGTATGACTCGGTTCGAGTCATGGTCAAATCTGAAATCAATCTGACTTGAATTCAATTCAAGTATAACTACAATACAACATGAATCCATAAATACCATAATACAATATATATCAATATGAACATGACTGAACTGAACCATGGATCTACTCTGTTTACATGACTATCCATTTATATCCATCCCGTTTACTGATATCATGGTTTCGGCAAGTCTTCTATTTACTACAAGACAATAAAGTACAATCAATACAATCAATACAATAAACATTACGGGGTTTATAATGGGGTAGACTGGTACGGAACATGTTAAAGGTGGCACGAGGTGATCACTAAAAGACGTAATTACATCCATGCCGTTGTTCTGTGGTATTATCGACGAAGCCTTGTACTACGGGTTACCAAAGTCTACGGTGTAAGTTGGACTCCTCTCGTATACACTGGCATATTTTGTACCAAGCTACAAACACTACATTAACATAACAATCAAATATTATACTAGATATACTCTTTTTTATGTCTATTCTACTTCTCTCCTTCTTTCTTTGAGACTTACCGAGTGATTGTTCGCTAACGACATTCCTATTTCTCTTCTTCTTTGGAATGTCGTCAGGAGGACCCGACTCCGAGGAGTTCGAGACCAGCCAGGAGCACTTGGAGCAGTTCACAGAAGACCTTGAGTATTAATTTTACTTGTACTCACTTTATTTTCAGTTCATGCTATTGTTTAGGCATTGCATTCCAGACTTGTATTTATATTTCGAGTTGTATTGTAAAGGATTGTTGAATAAATAAAAGTTGATGTTCATTTATATTCATATCTCTTGTGTACATTTTACTTTATATTGCTTAGATACGCTTAGCGTGTATACTTCTGAGTAAATACATAGCGGCCTCATCGCGCCTCCTTACCGTACACTAGGAAGAGGGACGTAACAGGTTTTGTTGGCGGCTCATACAGGTCAGTGCTGCATGGAACCCTACCATGCAGGTCAGTTCTGCATGAACATGTGGGTCAATTCTGCATGAAGTCCTAAGCAATATAACACAAGAATCAGCAACTAAAAACATTTTTTACATTTCATATTCCTTGAATCTTAAAATTTCATATACTTTGAATCTATCCTAACCCTATTTTTCTTTTAAGGTTATGCATTCTCCAAACAATACCAGCACCAACTTCAACAACACACCACCACCTCTACTGCTTACGCCTACTGTTGCTGCTTCGATCAATGAGCAGACGGTACTGCTTGAGGCAATCCGAAGCCTCCTGAAAGGACAACAGCAACAGACTGCTATTCTGATGAACCGTCCAGAAGTGGAAGCGCCCGGAGTAAAGCAATTACGAGCATTGCACCCAAAGCAATTTTCGGGTAAAGAGAGCCCTTTAGAAGCTGAAGAATGGCCTCAGAGTATTGAGGACGATATGGCAGCAGCACAAGTGCCAAAGATCGCTTGGGTACGAGTTGCGAAGCTGCAACTCACTGACAATGCCTGAGTTTGGTAGAAGGCGGAAGAAAGCCGTCTTTAACAGCCGATCGAATGGAAAAACTTTCGCGACATGTTCGATGCGAAGTACTTTCCAGAGACTGCCCGATTTGACATGGAACAGCAATTCATCCATCTACAACAAGTTTCGATGTGGACCAAATCTGTAGATAAGTATGATGTTGAGTTTACCATGCTTAGTAGGTTCGCGGCACACTTGATACCGACTGCTGAGATCAGGTCCAGACGATTTCAGTAAGGGTTAGATCCGGAAATCCAAGCTGCCTTAGCTACAGGGGATTTCCCAACCCACGACCTGACTTTGAAAGCTGCCCGTCGATATGAGGCAGCGGTGAAGAAGAAGGGAAGACCCCAATCCGCCGGAGTGAAGCTCCCTTTCACCCAGATGGCAGAAGGAGCATCTTCAAGGCCAATTGTTGAACCGAGGAGACCAGAAGAAACAAATAACCGGCCAAGTCTAGATTTTTACTTCTACTGCAAGAGGGATGGACACCTGTGGAAGGACTGTAGGCGCACAAAAAGCCTGTGCTTAGTTTGTGGTTCATGCAATCATGAAATTGGAACATGTCCTTATAGACGCAACACAGTTCCAGCTCACAACACTTATTCACAGTGGCCAGCTATCCAGGCTCCTGCACCTCGTCTTGCTCTTCCAGTTCCACCTCTACATAGACCTCCTGCACATCCTAATCGCCAATTCCATTAGGCACCGAGGAACATGCCTCGAGAGTAGAGAAACATGCCCCAAGGACAGAGAAATGTACTTCCAGCTAGGAGGAATGTACCCAGGCGTCAGGTTTCACATTAGTAGCCGTAGAAGCCGAGACTGTAGACTAAGGTAACCCTGGTAATTCTTTCACATCTTTTTCAATCTTACCAAAACTTTTGCATTCTTTCGTTCTTCCAAATATTTTTCATGCACTATCAATAGTTCTAACATTATCACTATCACCAAAATATTTTGAATCTATTACACTTTCCTTTTATAAATTTTGAGGACGAAATTTTTATAAGGAGGGTAGAATGTAACAACCCTAAACTTTCTTTACATAAGTTTTTCAAAAATACAGAAAGGAACACCTGAGCCTGAGCACAAGTTATAAATTTGATTTGCTTTTGAACAGCAAGAAAGCACTTGTAGTTCATTGGTAAAGCCTTGCACTGCTGTAGCGTAGCCCCTGTGATCGAATCCCTCCAGCCACATATATTTTTAATTGATTTTTCTTTTAATCTTTTAGAAGCCTAAAGGTTTACACGTGCACTACACCTAAAATGAAAAGTTACAGATTAAACAAACACGTGCACTGAGTTATACCAAACGACACCAACACGTGGCCAAATTCCTACCATCCATCACCAGAATTTGGCCAGCGAGATCAAGGCCAAGACCAGTACCGCCGGGCCCCCATAGGGGATGCTCCCCAAATTCTTCCTCTGGCACCCCTTCTCCTACCCCACTGCCCTTATGTTGTTTGTTTACTCTGAAAACATCCAGAGAGTGATAATTCCACTCTTTAATTCATTTTTAATGCATATTTTATTTCTATTCTTCATTACCCTAATCCCTAATTTTCCCTATAAATACCACGCCACATTTCACCTCTCATGATTCAGAATTCTATTACAAAAACTCTCTAAAATTTCGAAGTCCCAAGTTGTACATGTGGAGTTAGAAAGAGGCGAAGTTCCGACGACGTTTCGAAGATAATTCGGCGACGAAACGACGCACTGACAATTCTGAGAGCTTCCTCCTTCTCCCCTCTTTCTTTATAACCTGTAAGTCCTCTTTCCCCTTCTACATCTCTATTCTAAAACTTCTCTTTTTCAAAACTCGTCGGAAGCGGAGTTATTCCAACTTTCGATTCGTTTTTCTTTAAAAACTCTATTTTTCTTAAATAATAAAAAACCATATTCTCTCATAATGTTTAACAAACATAAGTAAACACATTAGAACAAGTTTCACCTCAAAATAATTCATGTTGCAATTTTTATTTCACTTTTACAGTAAAATACCATCATGTTACATACAACTTATAATTATTCAAATTAACCGTATTACCTTTAGATAACTCACGAGGTAATGACCTACCTCATCGCAACACACATTTTTGATATAGAATGATGAATTTTAGGATTCTAGTTTATGGGAAAATACGATTTTACATTTAAGTACCTTAAACATTCAAAAACTGTTTTCTTTAAAAGTGTATTACCTAATTCCTTGCAAATACGCCTCTACAACCCATTTTGGGGAACCCCGGTCGGGATGGTGCAGGTTATCACACATCCTCGGACCTAGTAGAGCGAGATGCAGACCTCCGCAAGGAGTATTCGATCTCGATGGAATTTTGATGCAATTTTTAAGAAAATGAGATTTCTACAAAATAAATAAACTTTATTTTTATTAAATATATATATAGCTATTATCAAAATATCTGAATATTCCATGTTTTCTAAAGCAAAAGAATCACAAATTTCATAAAACTACCTTTACAATTCAATACCATTACAAGTTTACACTAAAATACCATATACAATATAATCTAGGTTCTATTTACTAGAAAACTTCATTTTTATAAAAGCTACATATATGAAAACCCTAAAGACAATAATTAAATACTTGAGGTGTATTTTGAAAATGTATCTAAATTATTTTTCATTAAACCCCCTCAAGTTATATCAATTTACAATAAAGACCCTAGTAAATGTAGGTTTAAGCGTGACCGGTTCTCTTGAGCCTCAGGGAGCCAGAGAATATAGGTGCTTTCCTATCTAAGGTAGACAATCTAATAACGATGTTATCAACACGGTAATTGTCTGGGAAAAAGACACAAATCCTACCGTCCATGTGGAGCAGTTACCGATAACATTAACTTCAATTCTGTTTAAAAGTCTGACTCGGTTCGAGTCATGGTCAAATCTGAAATCAATCTGACTTGAATTAAATTCAAGCATAACTACAATACAATATGAATCCATGAATACCAAAAAACAAACTATATCAATATGAACATGACTGAACTGAACCATGGATATACTCTGTTTACATGACTATCCATTTATATCCATTCCGTTTATTGATATCATGGCTTCGGCAAGTCTTCTATTTACTACAAGATAATAAAATACAATTAGTAAAATCAATACAATCAATACAATAAACATTATGGGGTTTATAAAGGGGTAGATTGGTACGGAACATGTTAAAGGTGGCACGAGGTGGTCACTAAAAGACGTAATTACATCCATGCCGTTGTTCCGTGGTATTATCGACGGAGTCTTGTACTACGGGTTACCAAAGTCCACGGTGTAAGTTGGACTCCTCTCGTATACACTGGTATATTCTGTACCAAGCTACAAACACTACGTTAACATAACATTCAAACATTATACTAGATATACTCTCTTTTCTGTCTATTCTACTTCTCTCCTTCTTTGTTTGAGACTTACTGAACGATTGTTCGCTGACGACATTTCTATTTCTCTTCTTCTTTTGAATGTTGTTAGGAGGACCCGACTCCGAGAAGTTCAAGACCAGCCAGGAGCACTTGGAGCAGTTCACAGAAGACCCTGAGCATTGACTTTACTTGTACTCACTTTATTTTCAGTTCATGCCATTGTTTAGGCATTGCATTCCAGACTTGTATTTATATTTTCAGTTGTATCATAAAGGTATGTTGAATAAATATAAGTTTCTGTTCATTTATATTTATGTCTCTTGTATACATTTTACTTTATATTACTTAGATACGCTTAGCGTGTTTAGTTCTGAGTAAATATGTAGCGGACCTCACCGCGTCCCCTTCCCGTATACTGGGAAGCGGGGCGTGACACAACTTAGCTAGTCTGGTCACATTGATTTGACCAAGTTTACAATACCACAAGAAAGCTTCGTTCATTTCTGAACTTTTCCTCTTGTGTGTGTTCTGTATATTTAGAACTGTATTTTGATTTAGAATGTATAAACAATTGCATAACGTACCAAACCCAATCAACACTTGATTTAGGAAAATATTCATAATGTTTTTCTCTAATGCAAAATTATATCTTTCTTTATCTAATAAAGATATGGATATTATATTGCACATCATCGACGGTATGAAATAACAATCATTCAAATTCAATGTATTACCATTTGGCAATACTAGGTGATATTCGCCGACAGCTTCGGCAGCAACAATTGCTCCATTCCCTACTCTGAGAGACATATCACACTTTCCCAGTTCTCTACTTTTCTTTAACCCTTGTAATATATTACAAATATGGGATCCTGATCCGGTATCTAATACCCAGGACGTAGAGCAGATTGAGAAATAGTTCTCAATAACTAACACACCCCAAGAAGATACATCAGAATGCTCCTTCTTCATTAGGGTTGCGTGGAAAACCTTGCATTCCCCTATCCCTTACCCAGACTTATGACGGTTGTCATAAGATAGAGTGGAACCAACGTTCTCCAGCCTAATTTAATAAGCGGGTTCGGTCAATACATCCATGTTATTATCTTGATTAAGATGTGACATAGTCGCTACCTGGAAAGAGAGAAGAAAACACTTTAGCGTGCGCTCTTATAAGATTAGATTGCTTATTATCTTATCTTATCAGGATGGCTCCCATTTTTTTTATTAAATCTTCCTTTGAACCCTAAAAGGTAAGATTAGTCGGGATTAATTACACCCTACAAGTTTGCTAATCGGTCAGCTAGGCTTGTGTTGGTACTTCGAGGGAGTCTCCCCGTGCTTTCGTATGGAACTAATTAAATAACCTCGTTTCTGTATGGGCATAACTATGTTAACACTTTTCTTAGACACCTATTGGGTTAGCTAATTTTAAAGTGGAAAACTCTCTCAGGAGTAACGCTTACTCGCAGTGGGTATCAGGATCCAACTATCATCTAGAAGGTATGCAATCTCATTGCAAATTTCAACACTTGAAATTCATGATATCTGTTTTTACCCCATGCGGTTTATAACCTTGACAAGTTCAACAAACCATAAATTGCCAGTCAAGTTCAACCCATCATTTCGTGACTGATTTAGATCCACCCACACGATCCTTGATAAGGTCAACAAAGCCGTACGACTGCCTTAACCAATCGCATCATCATGCCATAGAAATGCACTAATCAGCTACCGAACACTATGCCTCGACAAGGTCGACACACGCAACACAAATACTAAACAGTACCTATCTGAAATGACAGAGAGCTACGACTGGTTTTGAAGAAAATCTTTAACGTAATGAACTTGATATCATTGTACAATCTAGTGATTTGAAAAGGAGTAGTTTAAGCTCCGCTTTGAAAACAAGTAGTTTTCAAAACAAACCCAGTGGGTTGTAGCATATACTAGTTTTTTCTAAATAGGGAATTCCCGGTGAAGGGATCTAGGCTCTTTCCTCATTGAATGAGGTGCTGAAGATTCATAATGGAATACCGCTATGCAAAGAAAGAATTAGAGCTACCTTTTTGAAAAAATTTGATTCTACAATATCTTTTAGCTTTCTTTTCTTTTTATTAATCTTATTAATGAATTCCCATCAATTATGTTTCCTAAACATCACAGAAGAAACAAAAATAAAACACACATATATGCCATCCGTATTCGCCACAGAAACCCGGGCCTTCACCGTATGGTTACTTAACTTATGGCAAGACGAGGTCAGGACTAGGGCGGATGCAAAACATATATTGTGTCTACTAATATATAATATATATAAGTAGTATTCGTCTCACGCAGTTATATGATCACATCACAGCACAGCACAGCAGAAGCAGATATATGAAATATAGGATATACTAGGAGGTCTGTATTTTAGATTAAGCCAGTAACAAAAAACACGGATTCCATGGTCGTGATGAATATCCAAGCCTACACCCCTAGCCCCTACGAGAGCGGAAAGTAACCCTGCCAATTGTAGAGTTAAGCAACCGGTCTCGACTTCTCAAGATGGCCTCCCACTGGACTCTAGAACCCAGTTACTTGTGCTTCCCATCTTGGGTCTATCCTAATGCGAAAAAGTAAATAATATACATCGAATGGAGATAACAATCTCAACACGGAAGTGTCCCAATAAAAAATATTACATACAAATATTTACAAGAATGAAAATTGAAAACTCTCATATCACGTAAAACCCCTGCTATTCAATCACGACGATCCAATATAACATATCGATAGCAACACAATAATATAACATGTCATCAACGTAAGTAAATATGCGTATCCATAATGTCATTGTCGTATAGCAACGAGATCGGGGATACTGCCATATATTAAACTTACGGTCACAGAAAAGAATGAAAACTACAATAATTAGAATCCGCATCTGTAGACATCAAAAACCCAGATTATCACATATTCCGAATTTCATGCCTAACCTTATAAACCTTATATTTAAGTCTCAAATTGAAAACACTTCAAAAATTAAGCCGGGCAATTCAACAAGATTCCCGATTATATGATTCGAAGGCTCGAAAAGAACTTTAGTGGATGGCCGCACCCTATGATGCCGTCAACGAAGTGGACTTGTGCAGGACACGGTGGCCACGAGCACCCGAGTGGATGTACTTGGCTATGGGGTTCTCCTATACTCACTTGGTCAGGGCAAATGGGTGTGGCTGTCTACCAGTGTCTCCCGGCGAGTATTCGCGTATGATACGAGATTACGACGGAGTTTTGATCCAAATCCAAACTCTATGGTAATCCATCATTTAAGACTAAAATATGAGATTTATAAATTGATAACTAGTTTTTGCAAACCTAATCAATGTGGATTCCAAAAATTGCATCACATAACCAAAGCAATATAGACGATATTAACATTTCGATCGATGTTTCAAACAACAACAATTCACAGAGACCTCAACCACTTGAGCCTCATTAAAAATATCCAAAAGATCCAAAATGTCAAAATGAAACAGCAGAAGGAAAATGAGGTTCTAACTCCTCAAGTAAGCGGCGGAACCGCGGCCAAGACATGGTCTAGGCGGCTGTTTCGTGGCCACTTTGAGGAATTAGACTCTCGTATTTCTTGTGCCTCCATAAAATTACCTGCACGATTTTCTGAGCATTTTTAATCTTAAGAAAAATGAAGTTTGAAAAAAATGGACAGAAACTTCCAAAATACGAGTTTCAAAACGTCGATAGAATACTTTAATTTCGTCTAATGCATTCCTAAGCCTCTAGCTTGGCTCTGATACCATGAAAGTTTGTCTTAGCACCTATACTAGGGTTTTATGAGCATCAAGTACGCAATTTTAAAAAATCTAGAGGGCTAAGTATACAAAACAAGAATCAAACTCGAGAATTAGGGTTTCAAAGATTAGCAAACAAGTTCTAAACTAAGTGAAGAAAGTCTACAACTTTTGTAGTTTAGTCTTTCCCTTCAAATGCTCCGAGTAGTAGTCCTAGAACTCTTCTTTGACTCCACTTGAAGGTTGGAACGAGCTTGCTCGAAATCTTCGTCGTCGAAAATGATCCATCTTGAGGCAACTCATACTGAAGCTCACACTTCACTAATCAAGGTATTAATGAGAAGAACAGTATATACTAATTTTCTAGAGTAGTGTAGGTTGATGAAATAAGAATTTTGCTCACTAAAAATTTTTCTTTTCTTTTTCTCACCGTAGGAAAAATAGTGAGGAGATGAAGATGAACTTGGATGTGAGAGAGTAAACCTTGAGCAAAGATGAGATCAAGAAAATGATTAAAAACTATATGAATAAAAAAAGAATGGAAGATGAGTCATGGCTTCTCAATGCTTCTCCAAGCACCTAAAGAAATGACTCATTCTCCTTTTCTTTAATTCATATATCCAAGTCATTATTTTCTCATCTTGTCTCTAAGGTGATTCTCACACATCCTAATTCTATGTATCATCAACCATGATACAATTTAACACATATATATATATATATATATATATATATATATATATATAAAGAGAAGAAAATCTTAAGTGAGCTTAATATTAGTTTATATATATATATAAATATATATATATATCAAATATATAAATAAATATCAAATTATTAAATCAACACTTGATTCAATAATCTGGTTATATCATACATAACTCAGCTAATATCAAATATATATATATATATATCAAATCGTTAAATCAATACCTGATTCAATAATCCGGTTATATCATATTTAACCGGCTAATATTTAATATTAGTTAATATATATATCATATATATATCAAATTATTAAATCAACACTTGATTCAATAATCCAGTTATATCATATATAACCCGGCTGATATCAAATAATGCTATATTAGAATATAGTATCATACACTTGTATTTAATCAAGCTCCCACACATATCTCCATACGTGCCCTACTTCGTTTCGCTTGAGTTAGGAAACCTTTATATGGGACTTTAAAGACTCGCCAATACGCTAGCAGTAAGAAATGATCACATCAAATACCCACAAGCCGTCAGCGGTACTAAATGGACATAACTGTTAGTGTATATGCCCTAGAGGCCATTACTGTATCATACTAGTTTGTATATTACTTAATGGAAGCTTGGGATATTCACCTTGTATATACAATCTTGCTCAAAATAGTAGTATGCTACTTGGTTTGTTTCTACTTCAATGTGTACATGTGTTTATTTTAGTATATCACCTATGCACATTAGTGGAGCCCTTAGGATCTTTGCTTAATTACCAGCGTTGTGATGGCAGTCACACTAGTGAGGGCTGGGTAATCTATAAGCACATCCTTATGCAGGTCCCTAGTCGCAGGACTATAGAGACAGGGCATCGATACTCCGGAGTAGACTAGCGCATGCGCTTCTCATCCCAGAGTGGGAGATGGTCTGTCCCACAGCCATCAGTACGTCGTACTGGAGATAGTATGCGGGTGCTTGTTGGGTTACGAGTACACTGGACAGGACTCGTCGGGAACTGACCGGTTGGTATTATACCTATCGTCAGTTATCAGTTCCCAGGTGACATGAGTACAGCTTAGTCCGCTGACTTGACATTGTCACTTCGCCTCGAGTGTGTTCCCACTGTACTTTGATTACTACCCTACCACGGCTCAAAGGAGTCGTGCAAACAGGTAGTAGTTGGGTGCAGTCCCGAAACACTTGGAGGCAGTGACGGTTAGACAGGATTCGTCTCTCCCGGTATTGGGGGTTGACACCGCGCTGTGTCTAGGAGAGCCATTACACGAGTAGTCTCTGGCCAGGGCAAGCGGGATATACTGGTAGGCTTCCAGTGTTATCTCAGGGTATATTGGGCTTCACTCCGACACGACTTGTACCGCTATTAAGGGACTGACGTTTACCGCCCCCTAGGCCCGCCATGCGATGTATCAGACGAACAGACCGGACCGTACGGAGACTGTCACATTCAGGCTCAGTAGGAGTTCAGATGGGTTTCACCTCGTCAGTCTTCTTGTCGGCATCTACCTGGGAACCGTTACACACAGCTAGTGCCGCTTGCGGTCTGTGGTTAAACCCACTGCCAACGTAGTGTCGAGTCTTTAGAGTCCCACACAGAAAGCTATTCGTCTTTAGGCAAAAGAGTAGAGGTCGCATGGTTTTGCGACAGGTCGCATTGTTTTGAGACAGGGTCCGGTCACATCCGTGCACTTGTACGCGTACAGTGTCCGGACAGTTAACACTAGCGGGCTTTGGTTTAAGCCAGATCCTAGTGTACGTTTTGGGATTGATTTTATCTCGTTTGTGTTCGTGTTCCTCGGAACGCGGATGCGGGTGTGTATGCACAGTTGACAGAGAGACATAGGCAGAGTATTCTCATTGGGGTTGTTGACTGTTGACTGTTGACAGTGGACTGTTGACCATTGACTTTTGCTTAACCCTAATAAGAATAAGATATATGATTAACATTAATATTAATTAAGTATTGTAGTGACATGGTTGTTGAGGGGTTGACTTTTTTGACTTGTTGACTTTGTTGACCGGTTGACTAGGTTGGACTAGTTGACCATCATCATGACAATGGCTATCATTCCATGGCAAAGACTTTTGCTTGCTTGTTTATTTATGCAAAATGAGTGCATGAAATGATATAGCCATTTTGACTTAAACCATTTACACAATACTTGATTACTATTTTTGTTATGATGGCTTTTGGATTATGAGAGGTGAGAATGAGATGAGTATGGTTCATTTTATGATTTGCTTTCTCTCTCTTGAGCTCTCTCATTCTCAAGCTCTCCCTCTTCCTTTTGCTCTCTCTACCTCAAGGCAAACCATTCTCATGTGTTGAGACTCATTGCCTTAGAGATAAAAAGACACCAAAACATTCCTCTACTCATTCTAGTTCACAAGGCCTAGCAAGCCAAGTGATCTAGTTTTCTTCAATGTTCGAAGAAGAAGCCAAAGGTAGAAGCTTTCGAGTGGATCCATCTTCGGCGCAAGGAGACGACGAGGTGAGGCCGATCCGTACACCGGAAGGAGTCGAAGACGAAGGAGTTCAAGAAAGGTATAACCCCCTAACCGAGTAGGTAAACTCTTGTTAGGTTGTTAGTTAGTAGTTTAACAAAGATCCGGTTTTGAGTCCATGTTACCGCCTCTAGAAAATTGTTTTTCACCAAATTCCGCATGCCCGAAAGTACCGGGAGAGGTAGCATGGACTTACAGTGGTATCAGAGCCTAGTTAAACTCTATCTAACATGTTAGCAAAGTAACTAGAAGATCGATCAAACAAAAAGTCACGAAATACACCAAAAATGCATGCTTGCTGTCGATTTTCAAAGTACTGTAAAAGTAATAAATCATGCTTCAAAAATCGACTCAGGGTTTTTATAGCAAACTGCAAAAAATTTCATCCACTGAACCGATCAAAGCGCCGTGGAAACGCGGTGGGAGCGTGCTCCCGCTGCGGTTCCGCGGCCGAGTTGACTCGTCAGTGGGAAATTTTGGTTGCAGTTTGTTCAGTGGGGTATTTTGGGAATTTTGGAATATGTCTTTTCAGCCCAGATTTTCCAGAACGAAAATTTTGTGTTTGGGGCCTATAAATCCGTATTTTTGATCGAACTTCTAAAGACTTAAGCTGACGGGTTTTTATCTGTGATGTGATATTTGTATTGAACGTCTGCTAATCGCTATATGTCGATTAGTGGGGGTTATACAAATCTGTGATCTGTAATGTTGCTGGAATGTGTATATGAATTCATTGGATTGTCGCGGGTGAATAGCCGGGGGTTGTGAGACGAGAGTTTTCTTTTCTTTCAATTCATGTAAATTTGTAAATTGATGTAATAATTATTTGTATGGCCGCACAACCGGGCCGGGGGTGTAGCCGTCATTGTATAATTTCTTTTTACTGTTTTTTCTCTTAGGATAGACCCACGGAGGGGGTGCACAAACTACCGGGTATGCCGAAGTGCCGAGTGGCCTACTCACGGAGTTGAGGGAGGTTGCTTCGCTTCGGGTACTTGGCGGGTAGTTTGCCGCACCCATAGGGGTCTTGGGTGGGGTATTGGCTATTCACCGCGACCGTATAATCTGCTTTTCGTTACAGGCTCGTACGAATTGCGGGTTCCTAGTATATCCAATGTGTTCATCTGTGATCTGAAATGGCTATCATTGCAATATATCTATATATGATATTATTTAGGCGTTGCTTATGTTTTACAGCCGCGCTAGCTCAGCCCCCGCTCTGTCGTTAGTTAAGTAACCTAACGGGTAATGACGGGGCCCCGTGGCGAATGCGAATGGCATAAGCGTACGTCATATTTTGGTTGTTTTCTGCAATGGTAGGATTAAATGATGGGACGCATTAAAAGAACTAATGAAAGAATATCACGTATTAAAAGAACTAATGCAAGAAAATAAACCAAGTAAAAGTCGTTGGAACACTTTCGGAAAACCACTCGGTTCTTTTCAAAAACTAACTTTTAAATGCGGAGCTTGAGCCACTCCTTTTAAAAGCTATCTCATTCCATCGATTATATCAAGTTCACTACGTTCACGGTTTTGCCAAAACCATTCGTAGCCCTCCGTTGTTTCACATGAATAGTCAATAGTATTCAAGCTGTGTATGTTGGCCAAAGTCAAGGCATAGTGATTGGTAGCTATTGGGTATTCATGTGTAGCATAGATAGATGCGTTGGTTTGGGACAGTCGTACTGCCATTTTGGCCAAAGTCAAGGGTATGTACGGGTGGATCCGAATTAACCTGGAGAATGACGGGTAGAATTTGACATGTGACTTATGATATTTTGGCCAAAGTCAAGGTCATAAGAGCATGGGGCAAAAATCCACACCGGGAGTTTCAAAAGAACTGAAACTTGCTAGTGTTGCATACCATTTGGAGTGTGATGATTCTGGTAGGATTCCTTCAGTTTCGTCACGCGATGATATTTGGATCCCGATCCTACTGTGAGTATATGCTACTCCTCGGGAAATTTCTCACTTAACGATCAATACTATAAACCAAGTAGGTGTCTAGAAAGGTGTTAGCGGGGCTACGCCCCCAGGGAAAAGAGGTTATTTAATTAAGGAACTTCGCGAAAGCGTTGGAAAACCTCCCTCGAAGTACCGACACTGGCCTGGCTGAACGGTTAAGCAAGTATTGTACGGTGAGATTGATCCTGACTAATTCTTCCTTTTTGGTTTGAGGAGGGATTCGAGAAACAGTGGGAGCCATCCTGTTTAGACAAACTAAAAACCATTCTAAACTTGCAAGAGCATCATGCTGAGTGTTTCTTCTCTCTCTCCTAATTGCAGCGATCAATCGACATGACTGGAGTTAAGTTACTTCTAGATAAAAATATACTGACAGGGCCAAACTACAAAGATTGGCTCAGGAATGTCAAGATGGCAATCACTTACGACAAGCTGGGGTATCTTCTTACCACCAAAGCTCCCCCTGTCCCAGGTCCCAAAACCAGCGTCGCGGATAAGGAAATCCGTAAGACCTGGGAACTAGATTGCGCAAAAGCCAAGTGCCTCGTGCTTGCCTCTTTGGACAACGAACATCAGAGGAGGCACGAGAATATAGACCTCGAATCCATATTTCTCCATACAAAAGAACTGTATGGAGAGCAGTCTCGTATCGCAAGATACGAAGTGTCGAAGAAGTTATTTTCGGCAAGGTTGGCCGTCGGATCATCGGTAGCGGAACACGTGCTTAAGATGATTGGCTACATAGAAGAGCTCGCGGACCTTGGGACCACGTTGGAGAATGAGCTCTATACGGACTTGATTCTCCAGTCCCTTCCTTCCACTTACGCCCAGTTTATCCTGAACTTCAACTTACAAGAAAAGGAAGGTGAACTTTCGGAACTCCTCAACATGCTGAGAAGCGCAGAGGGCACCCTACAGAAAGGTAGGGAAACATCCATTTTGTTTGTAGGAGGATCTTCCTCTTCTAGGTCCAAGGCGAAAGCCAAGGGAAAGCCAAGGGAAAGAAGAAGAAAGCCCCCGCCAAACCAAGGGGCGGTGTTAGTAAAGTGGATACGAAGGGAAAGGCAAAAGCAACAAAGAAAGTGGGAAATCTTGTGGATAAGGAAGAATGCTTATATTGTCATAAGAAGGGACACTGGAAAAATGATTGCAGGGCTTGGAAGGCCAGAACACAGGATCTGAAGCAGGTTGCGGCTTCAGCTTCAGGTGTGTATGTTATTAAAAACTGTCTTTCAATAAACTCTACTTCCTGGGTATTGGATACCGGATCAGGATCTCATATCTGTAATTCTTTGCAGGCGTTGAGAAACCGTAGGGTTTTGAAAGTAGGTGACATGACCCTCAAAGTTGCAAACGGAGCTAGCATGGATGCTAAGGCCGTGGGGGACTATCACCTGGGAATGTCAGATGGACATGTTTTGGTTTTGCGTAATTGCTTTTTTGTACCCAACGCAACTTGTAATATCATTTCTGTATCTTTGGTTTCTAAAGAAGGTTATGAATTTGCATTTGTAAGCAATGTTGTAAACATTCACCTTAATCAAGTTCTGATTGGGTCAGGTACATTAAGCAATGGTATATACGTATTAAACCAACCGCAGATTTTCAATGTCCAGAATACACACAAAAGAAAGTCTCCGGAAATAAATCAGACTTTCTTGTGGCATTGTAGACTGGGTCACATCAATGAGAGAAGGTTGACGAAGTTACATACAGAAGGATATTTGAATGCGTTCGAATATCAATAGTATGCCACTTGTCAATCCTGTCTCAAAGGAAAGATGACAAAGACTCCATTCACTGGACACGGAGTAAGAGCGAGTGAGCTCTTAGGACTCGTACACAGCGACGTGTGCGGTCCAATGTCTACACATGCGTGAAGCTGTTATTCTTACTTCATTACTTTTACGGATGACTTTTCAAGGTACGGTTATGTCTTCTTAATGAAACATAAGTCCGAAGCCTTTGGAAAATTCCAGGAATATAAGAATGAAGGAGAAAAACAAACCGGCAAAAGTATCAAGATTCTAAGATCGGATCGAGGTGGTGAATACTTGAGTGCCGAGTTCCTGGACTATTTAAAAGAGAACGGAATTCTCTCTCAGCTTACTCCTCTATACACTCCGCAACATAACGGTGTATCGGAGAGACGGAACCGAACCCTATTGGATATGGTACGGTCCATGATGAGTAACACTAAGTTACCGCGATCATTCTGGGGGTATGCGCTAGAATCAGCAGCATACCTTTTGAACCGAGTTCCAACTAAGACTGTGCCTACTACACCATATGAGATGTGGTGTGGGAAGAGACCATATCTTAATCACAATAAGACATGGGGAAGTCCAGCTTTTGTCAAAAAGCAGCATACGGACAAGCTCGAGGCACGCTCAGTACAGTGCAAGTTTGTGGGATATCCAAAGAACTCCAAGGGATATTTCTTCTACTGCGAAGAGGAACAAAAGGTTTTTGTTTCTCGTCATGCCTACTTTCTAGAACACCAGTTCTTAGAAAAGGAAATCAGTAGGAGCGCAGTAGAACTGGAAGAAATTCCAGAACCACGGACTATTACTGAAAGCTTAGTGGAACCAGAGGTTTCAAAAGAACAGGACATTCCTACGCCGCTCCGCAGGAGCAGTAGGCAGTCTCATCCGCCCGAGAGATACTACGGTTTTCTCATAGACGGGGATAGAGAGGATTGCATCATAGATTATGAGCCTACTAGCTTCCAGCAGGTCGTTTAGAGCGTTGACTCGGTAAAATGGCTGGGTGCAATGCGGACCGAAATGGAGTCCATGTACACCAACAAGGTATGGACGTTGGACATTGCTCCAGACGGGGTAAAACCCGTAGGATGCAAGTGGATCTTCAAAAGGAAGATTGGTGTAGATGGACAGGTTGAGACCTATAAAGCTAGACTTGTTGCAAAGGGTTTTCGTCAAAGACCTGGTTTGGACTATGACGAAACCTTTTCTCCAGTGGCTATGCTGAAATCCATTCGGATCCTTCTCGCCATTGCTGCCTTCCACGATTATGAGATCTGGCAGATGGACGTAAAGACCGCTTTTCTAAATGGAAATTTAGAGGAGTGTGTCTATATGGACCAACCAGAGGGTTTCATTCACAGTGGGAGCAGCGGAAAGGTGTGCAAGTTGCTTAAGTCCATCTATGGACTAAAGCAGGCATCGCGGAGTTGGAACATCTGTTTTGATAAGACGGTCAAGGAATTTGGCTTTATCAAAAATCCAGATGAACCATGCATCTATAGTAGATTTGTAGCGAGAACTGTAGTATTCCTCGTTTTATATGTGGATGACATTCTCTTAATAGGAAATGACATTCCTATGCTACAATCTGTCAAGGGGTTCTTGTCACACAGGTTCTCCATGAAAGACCTGGGTGATGCCTCATACATCCTGGGGATCCGGATCCATCGTGATAGATCCAAGAGAATATTCGGACTTTCACAGTCCAGGTACATCGACACCATACTGAAAAGATTCAGTATGGAAGATTCCAAGCGCGGTAACCTACCGGCTTGTCACGGGATCACCCTCTCTAAAGAGATGTCTCCCAAGACTGATTTGGAGAGGGATCGCATGTCTATTATACCCTACGCTTCTGCGGTAGGCTCTATAATGTATGCGATGTTGTGTACCAGACCGGATGTAGCTTATGCACTGAGTGTGGTAAGCCGGTATCAGTCAAACCCTAGGGAGAAACACTGGATAGCGGTAAAGAACATTCTCAAGTACCTGAGAAGGACTAAGGAGATGTTCTTGGTGTATGGCGGAAAAGACCTCCAGATTGAGGCCTTTGCTGACTCCAGCTTCCAGAGTGACAAGGATGATTCCAAGTCCATGTCGGGTTTTGTCTTTACCCTCAATGGAGGGGCGGTGTGTTGGAAGAGTTCCAAACAGGAAACTGTTGCAGACTCGACGATGGAAGCGGAATACATCGCTGCATCTGATGCCGCAAAGGAAGCTGTCTGGATGAGGAAGTTCTTGAAAGAACTTCAGGTGGTTCCATCCATTGTTGATCCAATACCTCTGTATTGCGACAACAACGGGGCTATAGCTTTAGCGAAGGAACCCAGGTCCCATCAGAGATCCAGACACATCTTGAGGCGGTATCACCTGATCAGGGAGATCGTGGATCGCCAGGAGATCGAGGTTCGGAGGGTTGCTTCAGAAGATAACACTGCAGATCCATTCACCAAGGCCTTGCCCCAGACTCAGTTCGAGCGGCTGATCGAGATGATAGGTCTTCGATACGCCAGTACATGGCCTTAGTGCAAGTGGGAGATTGTTAGTGTATATGCCCTAGAGGCCATTACTGTATCATACTAGTTTGTATATTACTTAATGGAAGCTTGGGATATTCACCTTGTATATACAATCTTGCTCAAAATAGTAGTATGCTACTTGGTTTGTTTCTACTTCAATGTGTACATGTGTTTATTTTAGTATATCACCTATGCACATTAGTGGAGCCCTTAGGATCTTTGCTTGATTACCAGCGTTGTGATGGCAGTCAAACTAGTGGGGGCTGGGTAATCTATAAGCACATCCTTATGCAGGTCCCTAGTCGCAGGACTATCGAGACAGGGCATCGATACTCCGGAGTAGACTAGCGCATGCGCTTCTCATCCCAGAGTGGGAGATGGTCTGTCCCACAGCCATCAGTACGTCGTACTGGAGATAGTATGCGGGTGCTTGTTGGGTTACGAGTACACTGGACAGGACTCGTCGGGAACTGACCGGTTGGTATTATACCTATCGTCAGTTATCAGTTCCCAGATGACATGAGTACAGCTTAGTCCGTTGACTTGACACTGTCACTTCGCCTCGAGTGTGTTCCCACTGTACTTTGATTACTACCCTACCACGGCTCAAAGGAGTCGTGTAAATAGGTAGTAGTTGGGTGCAGTCCCGAAGCACTTGGAGGCAGTGACGTTAGACAGGATTCGTCTCTCCCGGTATTGGGGGTTGACACCGCGCTGTGTCTAGGAGAGCCATTACACAAGTAGTCCCTGGCCAGGGCAAACGGGATATACTGGTAGGCCTCCAGTGTTATCTCAGGGTGTATTGGGCTTCACTCCGACACGACTTGTACCGCTATTAGGGGACAGACGTTTACCACCCCTAGGCCCGCCATGCGATGTATCAGACGAACAGACCGGACTGTACGGAGACTGTCACATTCAGGCTCAGTAGGAGTTCAGATGGGTTTCACCTCGTCAGTCTTCTTATCGGCATCTACCTGGGGACCGTTACGCACAGCTAGTGCCGCTTGCGGTCTGTGGTTAAACCCACTGCCAGCGTAGTGTCGAGTCTTTAGAGTCCCACACAGAAAGCTATTCGCCTTTAGGCAAAAGAGTAGAGGTCGCATGGTTTTGCGACAGGTCGCATGGTTATGCGACAGGGTCCGGTCACATCCGTGCACTTGTGCGCGTAAAGTGTCCGGACAGTTAACACTAGCGGGCTTTGGTTTAAGCCGGATCCTAGTTTACGTTTTGGGATTGATTTTATCTCGTTTGTGTTCGTGTTCCTCGGAACGCGGATGCGGGTGTGTATGCACAGTTGACAGAGAGACAGAGGCAGAGTATTCTCATTGGGGCTGTTGACTATTGACTGTTGACAGTTGACTGTTGACCATTGACTTTTGCTTAACCCTAATAAGAATAAGATATATGATTAACATTTATATTAATTAAGTATTGTAGTGACATGGTTGTTGAGGGGTTGACTTTGTTGACTTGTTGACTTTGTTGACCGGTTGACTAGGTTGGACTAGTTGACCATCATCATGACAATGGCTATCATTCCATGGCAAAGACTTTTGCTTGCTTGTTTATTTATGCAAAATGAGTGCATGAAATGATATAGCCATTTTGACTAAAACCATTTACACAATACTTGATTACTATTTTTTTTATGATGGCTTTTGGATTATGAGAGGTGAGAATGAGATGAGTATGGTTCATTCTATGATTTGCTTTCTCTCTCTTGAGCTCTCTCATTCTCAAGCTCTCCCTCTTCCTCTTGCTCTCTCTACCTTAAGGCAAACCATTCTCATGTGTTGAGACTCATTGCCTTAGAGATAAAAAGACACCAAAACATTCCTCTACTCATTCTAGTTCACAAGGCCTAGTAAGCCAAGTGATCTAGTTTTCTTCAATGTTCGAAGAAGAAGCCAAAGGTAGAAGCTTTCGGGTGGATCCATCTTCGGCGCAAGGAGACGACGAGGTGAGGCCGATCCATTCACCGGAAGGAGTCGAAGACGAAGGAGTTGAAGAAAGGTATACCCCCTAACCGTGTAGGTAAACTCTTGTTAGGTTGTTAGTTAGTAGTTTAACAAAGATCCGGTTTTGAGTTCATGTTACCGCCTCTAGAAAATTATTTTTCACCAAATTCTGCATGCCCGAAAGTACCGGGAGAGGTAGCATGGACTTACAATAATGGCTACCCAAGTATTGAACTAATAGAAGATCAACCAGCAAACTTGTCCAAACTCCCATAGAGCCTATAAGCAACACTTATCGTACAGTCCGGTCTTTTCGTCTGATATGTCACATATCGAGTCTGGGGGGTGGAATCATCAGACCCCAATAACTCGATAAGTCATGCCGATGTGTGGCCTATAACCTTTCAAGAAACTACTGATAACACTTATCAGTAAATCTCATCAGCCCTGGCCAAGGACTTGCTGTTATAGACAATCGAGTATAGCGCAACATCAATTCCTAATACCGGGAGAGATGAAACCCCTCCTATCGCTCACTGCCTCCATGTGACTCGGAACTGTACCCAAAAACCACCTATTTGCATGACTCATTTGAGCCGTGGTAGGGAGGAAATCAAAGCACAGTGGGAACCATACAAGACACTATAACGATCTCGGGTCTACAGACTAACCTGTACAAGTGTCACGAGAGAACTGCTATCTGACGATAGGTATAGTACCATTTAGGAGTTCTCGGCGAGTCATGTTCGGTGTACTCATTCTCCAATGAGCACTTGTGTACAATCATTGATGTCAAACACCAATGGCTGTGGGATCAACCATCGTCCCATACAGGGTCAAGAAATGTACACACTAGTCTACAATGGAATATCGATGCCCTATCTCGATACTCCCTCGACTAGGATTTGTTAAGGATATGCTTGTAGACTACTCAATCCCCACTGGTATGATCTGCATCATAGTCCTGGTAGTCAAGCGAACATCCTAAAGACTTTATCAACATGTATGAATGAGATAGTAAACTAAAACAAGTGCACATGTTAAGATAAAGAGCAATCAGATAGCATATTATCATGTCGAGCAAGAAAGTCCTCTATATATATGTCTAAGCATCCATTATAATATACAATAATGGCTTCTAGGGCAAACATATTCCTAACAGTTCCACACTCAAAACACTTCCCACTTTGAAAAAAAATTCTAATAGGGTGCTGCCCCGGCTACTAGCCCCCTTAACCCCCAACCTGTTATCCGAATAGCGGGACCTCCGTAAACTCCGTGAGGCCCCCGATACGTCTAAAGCACCTTCAAAACACAACACACGCATACTGCACATTGAGTTCGCATGACCAGTTTGACCCTTCAATCGGAGGTTCCCTCACTCCAAAGGCGAGGGATAATTAACGGCCACTTAATCTGCGGCTGCCGGAGATTCGGATCCCATAATCAATAAACCCCAGCCTACCCTAGGCAGAGGGAATCGGTATATGCCAGACCAGCGCGTGCATTCCTATCTCAATAGGGTGTCGAAAAACACTCTATGGATTCTGGCACACCCGGTAGGACCTTTTCTCTCCTACCATATTTCAGGTTAAACATTCATGCGAACTCAATCAACATATATATCGATTTCCTATATTGAAATCATTCTTCTTTGTGTAGGATAACAGCTTTCCAATCACAATCTTCAAATTCAACGAGAATATCTCTAAGGACCAGTTCGATCTCTGAGGTAACTCCGATCCCATACGTTGTCAAGATTAATGCCCGTGTGGTTCTCCCTGCAAGTCTCAGCCGGTAATGGGAGGAACTGTTAGTTATATGTATGCCCTAGAGGCCATTACTGTACATTGGATGTATAATGTAGTGGATGCTTGGTCATATATAGGTAGGACTTTCTAGCTCGACATGATAGTACGCTATCTGGTTGCTCTTTATCTTAACATGTATACTTTCTGTCTCTCTGTTATATATTGATAAAGCCCTTAGGATGTGTACTCGACTTCCAGGACTATGATGCAGATCATACTAGTGGGGCCTGGGTAGTCCATGAGTACATACTTCAATGTTCCTAGTCGTGGGAATATCGAGACGGGGCATTGATATTCCAGAGTAGACCAGCATATATCTTCTCGACCCATGTGATGGGCGATGGATGATCCCATATCCATTGGTATTTGACATCAGAGATGGTATGCGGGTGCTCAGTGGAGACTGGGTACACTGAACGGACTCGCCGAGAACTCCCAGATGGTATTATACCTCACGTCAGATGCCAGTTCTCTGGTGACACTAGTACAGCTTAGTCTGCTGACCCGAGATCGTCATAGAGTCTTGTGTGTCTCCCACTGTGCTTTGATTTCCATCCTACCACGTCTCTACTGAGTCATGCAAACAGGTGGTTTTTGGGTACAGTCCCGATTCACATGGAGGCAATGAGCGATAGGAGGGGATTCGCCTCTCCCGGTATTGGGGGTTGATGTTGCGCTATGCTCGACTGGCCATTGTAGGGTTCCTAGGCACTCTCAAGAGGTCTCACAAGGCATCAACCATGCCAATTTCAAATTTTAGGGGTGCCGAGAAACCCTAGAATACGGATCGTTAACTAGATGTCTAGGCGAAAGATGCAACTAGTAAACTACTTTACTAAGAGAACGGAAATACAACCTTTGTAGATCCGGTCCTCCACCTCCATAGCTCCGCAATGAAGTCTCCTCGCTGTCCAAATGGAAACCCGGGCTCTAGCGTCGGCTTCATCGGAGAAATGGGCGGGCAAGGTCGTCGGCTTCGTGCCGAAGATGATCTACGTCGAGGCATCACTAGATCAAGCTCCCACTTCACCAAGTCATGAAAACTTGTGAAGGAAACACCCTATACTACTTGGCAAGAGGTAGAGGATGAAGAAATAGGAAGTGGGTTCACTTTAGAATTGGATTTCTCAAGTTGCCATTGTTGTAGCAAGCTTTCTTCATGTGATGAAGAAGAAGAAGAAGAAAGAATGAATATGATAAGTTAATTTAAATTGAAAAGAAAAATGAATACTTATCATAATCAAACCATGGTCAAGTGTAGAGAATGAACTAGGGTTTAGTGGAATGGTTAGGGTTAAGCATGAGACAAATATGGTCACTTAGTCAAAGCTTCATGAAGCTTCAACTAGCATCCAAAGAAAGCCACCATTCATTTATTTTGCAAAATAAATAAACAAAATAAATAAATGATAAAGAAAAAGAAAACCCTAACCATTACACAACCATGGTTTAAACTTTACACAAACTCAAGTTAGCTTGTATCATCAAACATGACACAAACTTGTGTACAAAAGTATATCACATATACATTGTGCACAAATCAAGTGAGAAAATCCATTTAAAATGAACCAATACTAGTTAATGCAAAGTAATATATCAAATATATAATTATACATTAAATCATTAAATCAACACTTGATTTAACGATCCGGTCATATCGCATAGAACTAACTAGTATCCAATGTATCGGCTTATCGAATCAATCCTTGAATCGATAACTAGGTTATATCGCATACAACCATTCGATACATTCATCGCGAGAATGGAATACGGTATCACATACACGCATTATTCTCGGTCCCGCACATATCTCATATGCGCTCCTATTTCGTTTCGCTTGAGCCAGGAAACCTCTGTGTAGGACTCTAAAGACTCGTCAATACGCCGATAGCAGATGATGATCATATCAATCACCCACAAGCCGCAAGCGGTCTGCTAAACGTAACGGCCACCCGGGTATTGAGCGATCAGAAGATCGACGAGCAAGCCCGCTCACACTCCTGTGAATCCAACCAGTAACACTTACCGTACAGTCCGGTCTGATCGTCTGATATGTCGCATATCTTGCCTAGGGGTGGTAAACGTCAGACCCCAATAGCTCGATAAGTCGTGTCGATATGAGGTCTATAACAGTTCGAGAAACTACTGGTAACACTTACCAGTAAATCTCAGCAACCCTGGCCAGGGATTTCCGGTTATAGCCAATCGAACACAGCGCAACATCAACCCCCTATACCGGGAGAGACGAATCCCCTCCTATCGCTCATTGCCTCCATGTAACTCGGGACTGTACCCAAAAACCACCGTTTTGCATGCCCTCTTGGATGTGGTAAGATGGAAATCAAAGCATAGTGGGAACCACACAAGACTCTATGACAATCTCGGGTCAACAGACTACTCTGTACCAGTGTCACCAGAGAACTGCCATCTGACGTAAGGTATAATACCATCTGGGAGTTCTCGGCGAGTCCGTCCAGTGTACCCAGTCTCCACTGAGCACCCGTATATCATCTCTGATGTCAAACACCAATGGATATGGGATCATCCATCGCCCATCTGTATGGGTCGAGAAGGTATACGCTAGTCTACTCTGGTATATCGATGCCCCGTCTCGATATACCCACGACTAGGGACTTTGAAGGATGTACTTATGGACTACCCTGTCCCCACTAGTATGATCCGCATTATAGTCCAGGTAGTCAAGTACACATCCTAAGGGCTTTACCAACATGTAACAGAGAGACAATCAATATACACGTTAAGGTAAAGAGTAACCAGATAGCATACTATCATGTCGAGCAAGAAAGTCTTCCCTATATATGTCCCAGCATCCACTACAATATACATCCAATGTACAGTAATGGCCTCTAGGGCATACATATAACTAACAATCTCCCACTTGCACTAGGGCCATCTGTAGCAGTGGTTATAGTATCTCATACTCAACCATCCCATAAAAGTCTCTCTCTTGGAATAGGCCTTCGTGAGTGGATCCGCCGTGTTGTCCTCTGAGTCTACTCTCCTTACCTCGATCCCTTAGAGATCAACCATCTCCATGATCAGGTGATACTGCCTTAGAATATGTCTGGATCACTGATAGGACCGGCGTTCCTTGGCATAAGCCATAACTCCATTGTCTCACAATGGTTGGAACGTAGTTCATCTCATGAACCAATATACACCCAGACTGCCTCTTTGGTAGCATCTTAAGTAGCGATGTATCTAGCCTTTATCGTCTAGTATGCCACGGTATCTAGCTTGGAACTTTTCCAACATACCGTCCCTTTACTGAGGGTAAAGACAATGCCTGCGACTGACATTCAGTCGTGTTTATCACCCTGGAACCCTTCCAGTGATTCTCCCCAGGATCGATTGATACCATCTCACTACAACTAGTGAGAATCCTAACATCCAATTAGATCTATCTCATAGATCCAAAACCCAGGATTTAGGAGGTATCATTTTGATCCTATATGGAGAATCATTGTGATAAGCGGAGATTGACCGAGCGTAGCATAGGAAATTTCTTCCCTATCAAGAGTATGTCATCCACGTACTCTACGAGGATCATCACCATACTCCCTACTACCTTTTTGTATATACAAGGTTCATCTACCATTTTGATGATGTCAAACTGTTTGAATAATACATCAAAACAGATGTTCCAACTCCGCGATACCTGCTTTATCCTATAAAGCATCTTGTACACGTTTCCGCTGCTCCCACTGTCTACGAAGCCCTCTGGCTGTGTACTTATAGACGCCCTCTTCTAAAACATCATTTAGAAAAGATGTCATGACACCCAACCACCAGATATCGTAGTCATGGTATGTAGCCGTGGCAAGTAGGATTTGGATGGACTTAAGCATAGCTACTTAGAAAAGGTTTCATCATCATCCATACCTGGTCAATGATGTAGACCTTTAACAAGTCTAGCTTTGTAAGTCTCAACTCTTCCATGTACACCAAGTAATCTTCTCAAGATATACTTGCTCCTAATGGGGATTTAACCCTTCAGATATAGCAACCAAAGTCCATACTTTGTTGGTGTACATGGATTCCATCTCAGATCACTAAGCATCCAGCCATTCTTACAGAGTCCCACTCCTGATGGCCAGCTCGAAACTAGTTGGGTCATCATCTCATGATACCATCCTCTCTCCCACTGTCATAGAGAAACCGAAGTATCTCTCAGGTGGGTGAGGAACCCAACTAGATCGGCGGAGAGGCTGAGGTTCGTTGGTTACTATTGAATCCTTTGGTTCTACCAAATCATTTGCTGTAGTTTGTATAGCTGAAACACTTCCAGTTCTACATAACTTACCTTGCCTCGAGCTTGTCTGGATTTTGCTTTTAGACATAGGCCGGACAATCCCAAATCTTAACTAACTTAAAAGATGTGCTCTTCCCTTTCTATATCACATATGAAGCGGTAGGCAACTGATTTGATTGGAACCCTATTCAATAGGTATGCAGCTTCTCAAGTGCATAACTCCCAAAAGGAAATAGGTAACTCAGTAGTACTCATCATAAAGCACACCTTATCATATAGGGTGTGATTGCTCCGCCCCGATATACCATCGTGCTATGGTGTATACGGAGGAGTAATGCTGAGAGAGAATCTCATTCTCCTTTAGAATAGTCCAGGAATTCCGTGCTCAAGTATTCTCCTCCCTGATCACATCAAAGGACATAATACTTGTACCCTTATTGGTTCCCTACTTCTAACTTATATTCTGTGAATATCTCAAAAGGTTCGGACTTGTGTTTCAACAGGAACATATGTCTGAATCTTGAGAGATCATCAGAGAATGTAATGAAGTACAAAGAACCAGTCCTGGCATGTGTAGACAGGGGACCTACATACATCAACATGTATCATCCCAAGAGTTCATTAACTCTTTCTCTGTTTCCAGTAAACGGAGCTATGGTCATCTTGTCTCTGTGACATGACTGGCAAGTTTCACAAGATATAAATTCAAACTGATTTAAATATGCACCTAAATGTAACTTTAGCCAGTCGGGTCGCATTGATATGACCTAGTCTACAATGCCTCAAGAAGGATCCGTTCATTTCTGAACTCTTCCTCTTGTGTGTGTTCTGTATACTAAGAACTGTAGTTTGATTTAGAACATCAATGCTTTTAGATAACATGCCTGAACCGATCAACTTTTGATATAGGAAATGTTCAAAACATTATCCAACTATACAAAATTTTATCATTTCTTTACTAATAAAGAGACTGATATGATTTTGTATATCAGGTTCGGTATCTAATAACATTCGTTCAGAATCAATGTATTGGTAATACAGGGTGACAGTGACCAACAGACTTGGCTGCAACACTTGCCCCGTTTTCTGCCTCATGAAACTTATCACCCGTTCTCAGTTCTCTACCTTTCTGTAGCCCTATGTAACAGATTACATATCTGGGATCCTGTTCTGGTATCACATACCCAGGACGTAGAGGGATAGAGAAACAGTTCTGTATAAAGAACACACCCGAAGATGATGCATCAGCATGCACTCTCTTCATTTGGGCGGCACGGGAATTCCGGCATTCTCCAATTTCCTGCTCTGTCTTATAACAATTATAAGTTGGAGCGGGACCAACGTTCCCCAGCTCAGTATAACAAGCGGGTTCGGTCAATAATCCGTATTATTATCTTGATTAAGGCGTGATATGGTCGCTACCTGGAGAGAGAGAGAAGAAAACACTCAGCGTGCGCTCTTGCAAGAATAGATTGGTTATTATTTTATCTAATCAGGATGGCTCCCACTGCTTTTTATCAAATCTTCCTTCAAACCCTAAAAGGAAAGACTAGCCGGGATTAATTACACACTACAAGTTCGCCAATCTTTCAGCCAGGCCAGTGTCGGTACTTTGAGGGAGGTCCCCCGTGCTTTCGCACGAACCTAATTAATGTAAACCTCGTTTTCCCAGAGGCGTAACCTCGTTGACACCTTTCTAGACACCTACTTGATCGGCTAATTGTAACGTGTAAAACTCTCCCAGGAGTAACTCTTACTCACAGCGGGTATCGGGATCCAACTATCTCATAGAAGGTATGCAATCTCATTGCAAATTTCAACACTTGAAATTCCCGATAATATTTTGCCCCTAGCGTCCTATGACCTTGACGGAGGTCAACAAACCATAGGCTACTAGTCAAGTTCAACCCGTCATTTCTTGATCGAATTAAACCCACCCGCACGACCCTTGACGGAGGTCAACAAGGCCGCACGACTACCCTAATCCAATCTGCATCATATGCACAAGCAGATAAATACTAGTTAGCTACCGCACACTACGCCTTGACGGAGGTCAACAAACGTAGCACGAATACTAAGTAGGACTTATCTGAAATGACGGAGGGCTACGACAGGTTTTTCTGAAAACCTATTGCGTAATGAACTTGATATCGTTGCAGAATCAAATGATTTTAAAAAATGGAGTGTTTTTTAGGCTTTTCTAGTTTTGTTGAAGGAGTCACTCCCGGTGAAGGGATCGTCGGTCCTTTCCTCGTCGAATGAGGTACGGGATATATCATATATATCACTGTGCAAAGCAAAAACTCTTAAAAGCAATCAAAAGACAAACCGAGTGTGTAGCATCTGCCAGTTATTGCTAAAGGAGTCACTCCCGGTGAAGGGATCTCGGTCCTTTCCTCATCGAATAAGGTGCAGGATATATCACATATACCGCTGTGCAAAGCAAGAACTGTAGCTACCTGTTTTATTTTGAAATTCGATTCTACAACATCTTAGGTTTCTTTTATTTCATTAATCACATTAATGAAGTCCCATCATTTAAGTACCTAAACATCACAGATAAATACGACGTACACTTATGCCATCCGCATTCGCCTCGATGTCCCCTCGTGCACCGTTAGGTTAGGTAACTAACGGCAGAGCAGGGCAGGGCTAGCGCGGGTGTAAAACATAAGTAACGTCTATATAATATATCATATATACTATATACTGTATCTATCACAGAACATCATATGATCGCATCACAGATATCGCAGCAGAAGAAACATATGAAATATTGGATATACTAGGACGTCCGTGTTTTTAATACGAGCCAGTATAAAACACAGATTCCACGGTCGCGATGAATATCCAAACCCACACCCCTAGACCCCTACGAGAGCGGCAAGCAACCCTACCAATTCTGGAGTTAGGAGACCCGGACTCGACTCCTCGAGTTGGTCTCCCACTGGACTCCAGAACCCGGTTACTTCTGCTCCCCTCCTTGGGTCTATCCTAGTGCGGAAAAGTAAATAATATACAAACGGTGACATCTTCCGCAACCTGGAAGTACCCCAATAAAAGAATATTACATACAAGTTTTTACATGAATGAAAATGAAAAACACTCATCTCACATAAAAAAAACCCGGCTATTCAAACACGACGATCCAGTATAACATATCCAGCAACACATAACATCACATGTCATCAACGTAAGTAAATATGCGCATCCCAATTGTTGTTAACATATAGCAACGAAACCGGCGATATCACATATTACACTTACGGTCACAGAAAAGAAAGTGTAAAACTACAACAGTTGGAATCCGCAACCTGCATAGACATCGCATGCCTAATCGAATGAATTCCTTAGACATCACATGCCTAACAATTATAAACCCCGCATTTTAGTCTCAAAATCGAAATCACTTTTCAATATCAAGTCGGGCAATTCAACAAGATTCCCGACATCCTGATCGAATGCTCGTCGCAAACTTCAGTAGACGGCCGCACCCCCTATACCGTCGACGAAGTGCACCAAGGCGGAACACCGCTGCCGCGAGCACCCAGACGGATGCTTTCGGCGACGGGGTTCTCCTACAGTCACTTGGTCGGGGCTAAGGGATGTAGCTGTCTAATAAGTTTATCCGGCGAGTATCCGCGTACGCTACGTGATTGCGACGGACTTTTGATCACATCAAAATTACGTGGCAACCGATTAAGTGAGACTAAACCGCTAGATTTATAACATTCATTCAGTTATCTCATTACTCTTTATGAATTCCAATTATTGTATCACATTCCGGATAAATAGAAAATGTTAAACTTTCCGATCGAACAATCGAACACCCAAGTTTTCCCGTTACAGCTCATCACATGAAACAAGTCTAACAACATTCAGTTCGTGCCTCAGTACCAACGGTCCAGCCGTAGAAGGGTCCAGCCAACGCCTCACATGTGGCACGTCGTACTGCCCCAAACCCGAAGGTTCAAAGGGCAGTTCAAGACGGTCACATAATCGAGTTAATGTTTGTTGTCTTCTAGAGGGTCCATCGCGTTACTTGCACTACTTAGAACGTCGTTAAACTACGGAAAAATCCAACACTTGGAAATTTCCCGACAGGGGAAAAATTGGGTATTTATATCCGGTCGAACTTTTTAACATATTCTAAAATTTATCCGGAAAGCCACATAGACAAAATCTGATAATCCGATCGAAACACCGAGGCCCCAAAACGACCCCAAAATACTCAACTCTTGAGTACAGATTAAAAATTCCTATAAAACTCAGCACCTGAAACCATGAGTTACTGTGCAAAATAGAAAGGCAACATCCATCATTTGGCCGCGGAACCGCCGTAGAAGCCAGGCTTCTGCCGCGGTTCCGCCGCACTATGAACAGTTCATGGAAAAAATTTTGCACCGTAATTCTTAGATTTCCCTGCTGAATTTTTTAAGCATTTTTAATGTGGAAAAATCCCAGTTTTTAGAAAAAGTCCAGAGAGCATGTTTGGTTTAGGGTTTCGGGTTCGTTCGGGTTTCAAACATCGTCTACGCATCGCCTAAGGCTCTAGCTAGGCTCTGATACCACTGTAGGGTTCCTAGGCACTCTCAAGAGGTCTCACAAGGCATCGACCATGCCAATTTCAAATTTTAGGGGTGCCGAGAAACCCTAGACTACGGATCGTTAACTAGATGTCTAGGCGAAAGATACAACTAGTAAACTACTTTACTAAGAGAACGGAAATACAACCTTTGTAGATCCGGTCCTCCACCTCCATAGATCTGCAATGAAGTCTCCTCGCTGTCCAAATGGAAACCCGAGCTCTAGCGTCGGCTTCATCGGAGAAATGGGCGGGCAAGGTCGTCGGCTTCGTGCCGAAGATGATCTACGTCGAGGCATCACTAGATCAAGCTCCCACTTCACCAAGTCATGAAAACTTGTGAAGGAAACACCCTATACTACTTGGCAAGAGGTAGAGGATGAAGAAATAGGAAGTGGGTTCACTTTAGAATTGGATTTCTCAAGTTGCCATTGTTGTAGCAAGCTTTCTTCATGTGATGAAGAAGAAGAAGAAGAAAGAATGAATATGATAAGTTAATTTAAATTGAAAAGAAAAATGAATACTTATCATAATAAAACCATGGTCAAGTGTAGAGAATGAACTAGGGTTTAGTGGAATGGTTAGGGTTAAGCATGAGACAAATATGGTCACTTAGTCAAAGCTTCATGAAGCTTCAACTAGCATCCAAAGAAAGCCACCATTCATTTATTTTCCAAAATAAATAAATGATAAAGAAAAAGAAAACCCTAACCATTACACAACCATGGTTTAAACTTTACACAAATTCAAGTTAGCTTGTATCATCAAACATGACACAAACTTGTGTACAAAAGTATATCACATATACATTGTGCACAAATCAAGTGAGAAAATCCATTTAAAATGAAACAATAATAGTTAATGCAAAGTAATATATCAAATATATAATTATACATTAAATCATTAAATCAACACTTGATTTAATTATCCGGTCATATCGCATATAACCAACTAGTATCCAATGTATCGGCTTATCGAATCAATCCTTGAATCGATAACTAGGTTATATCTCATACAACCATTCGATACATTCATCGCGAGAATGGAATACGGTATCACATACACGCATTATTCTCGGTCCCTCACATATCTCATATGCGCTCTTATTTCGTTTCGCTTGAGCCAGGAAACCTCTGTGTAGGACTCTAAAGACTCGTCAATACACCGGTAGCAGATGATGATCATATCAATCACCCACAAGCCGCAAGCGGTCTGCTAAACGTAACGGCCACCCGGGTATTGAGCGATCAGAAGATCGACGAGCAAGCCCGCTCACACTCCTGTGAATCCAACCAGTAACACTTACCATACAGTCCGGTCTGATCGTCTGATATGTCGCATATCTTGCCTAGGGGTGGTAAACGTCAGACCCCAATAGCTCGATAAGTCGTGTCGATATGAGGTCTATAACAGTTCGAGAAACTACTGGTAACACTTACCAGTAAATCTCAGCAACCCTGGCCAGGGATTTCCGGTTATAGCCAATCGAACACAGCGCAACATCAACCCCCTATACCGGGAGAGACGAATCCCTTCCTATCGCTCATTGCCTCCATGTGACTCGGGACTGTACCCAAAAACCACCGTTTTGCACGCCCTCTTGGACGTGGTAAGATGGAAATCAAAGCACAGTGGGAACCACACAAGACTCTATGACGATCTCGGGTCAACAGACTACTCTGTACCAGTGTCACCAGAGAACTGCCATCTGACGTAAGGTATAATACCATCTGGGAGTTCTCGGCGAGTCCGTCCAGTGTACCCAGTCTCCACTGAGCACCCGTATATCATCTCTGATGTCAAACACCAATGGATATGGGATCATCCATCGCCCATCTGTATGGGTCGAGAAGGTATACTCTAGTCTACTCTGGTATATCGATGCCCCGTCTCGATATACCCACGACTAGGGACTTTGAAGGATGTACTTATGGACTACCCTGTCCCCACTAGTATGATCCGCATCATAGTCTAGGTAGTCAAGTACACATCCTAAGGGCTTTACCAACATGTAACAGAGAGACAATCAATGTACACGTTAAGGTAAAGAGTAACCAGATAGCATACTATCATGTCGAGCAAGAAAGTCTTCCCTATATATGTCCCAGCATCCACTACAATATACATCCAATGTACAGTAATGGCCTCTAGGGCATACATATAACTAACAGCCATAACTGGAAATCCCTGGCCAGGGTTGCAGTGATCTGCTGGTAAGCGTTATCAGTAGTTTCACACATTGTTATGGACCTCACGTTGGCATGACTTACCGAGCTATTGGGGTCTGACGTTTACCACCCCTAGGCGAGATATGCGACATATCAGACGAACAGACCGGAATGTACGGTAAGTGTTACTGGTTGGATTCACAGGAGTTTGAGCAGGCTTGCTCGTCGATCTTCTGATCGCTCAATACCCGGGTGGCCGTTACGTTTAGCAGACCGCTTGCGGCTTGTGGGTGTTTGATATGATCATCACCTGCTGCCGGCGTATTGACGAGTCTTTAGAGTCCTGCACAGAGGTTTCCTGGCTCAAGCGAAATGAAATAGGAGCGCATATGAGATATGTGCGGGACCGAGAATAATGCATGTATGTGATACCGTATTCTATTCTCGCGATGAATGTATCGATTGGTTGTATGCGATATAACCTAGTTATCGAATCGAGAATTGATTCGATAAGCCGATACATTGGATATTAGTCGGTCATATGCGATATGACCGGATCGTTAAATCAAGTGTTGATTTAATGATTTAATGTATAATTATATATTTGATATATTACTTTATATTAACTAGTATTTGTTCACTTAAAATTGATTTTCTCACTTAATGTGCACATTGTATATGTGATATATTTTTGTGCACTTGATTGTATCATGTTTGATGATACATGAATGTTTGGGTGTATGTTTAGATTAAACCATGGTTATGTAATGGTTAGGGTTTTGATTTTATTAATTATTTATTTTATTTATTCATTTATTTTGGCAAGAATAAAATGGTGGCTAGCTTTGTTTCTTTCTTGAAACTTTATGAAGCTTTGAAGCTTTGACCATTTTGTTTGTTTGCCTTAACATAACCATTCAACCTAACCCTAGTTTAGTCTCTACACTTAATCATGGTTGCTATATGATAAGTATCATTTATTTTCTATTTTAAAAAGAACTTATCATATTCTTTCTTCTTCTTCTTCTTCTTCAACAAAGAAGAAACCTTGCCTCCATTAATGGCAACTTGAGAAAAAGAGTGAGAAATCCAATTCTAAAGTGAACCCACTTCCTATTTCTTCATCCTCTACCACTTGCCAAGTAGTATAAGGTGTTTTCTTCATAAGTTTCATAGCTTGGTGAAGTTGGAGCTTGATCTTGTGTTGCCTCGACGTAGATCATCTTCGGCATCGAAGTCGACGACCTGACCCGATCTTTTCTCCGATGAGACCACTGCGAGAGTCTAGGATTCCGATGGGTACAACGGAGGGACGTCATCCTCGAGCTAGAGTGGTGGAGGACCAGATCTACAAAGGTTGTAGCCCCTTTCCTTTTAGTTAAAGTTGTTTACTTGCATTGCATCGCCTATACATCTAGTTAACGATCCGTTTTAGGGTTTGTAGGCACATGAAAAATTTGAATTGGCCATGTTTGATCACTTGTAAGACCTCATTAGTGTGCCTAGGAACCCTACAGTGGTATCAGAGCCTAGCTAGAGCCTTAGGCGATGCGTAGACGGAGTTAGAAGTCCGATCGACCCGAAACCCTAACTCAAAACGGCTCTCTGGACACTTTCTGGATTTGTGGATTTTTGTGAATTAAAAATTCTCAGAAAATAGAGCAGGAAATTCTAAGAGTTACTGTTGAAAACGAACCCCTAACTCCACTAAATCGCCGCGGAACCGCGGCATTAGCATGCTATTCGCGGCGGTTCCGCGGCCGTATGTACAGATTAGAGGTAAATTTTTATACAGTAATGCCCGTATCTGTTTCCTCTGTTCTCTGGGAAGTTTTAATCTGCACTCAAGAGTTGAGTTTTCTGGGTTGTATTGGGGACTCGATGTTTCAATCGGATTGTCTAATTTTGTCTGTGTGTTTTTTCCGGGTAATTTTAGAATATGTTAAAAAGTTCGACCGGATATAAATACCCACTTTTTCCCCTGTCGGAAAATTTCCAACTGTTGGATTTTTTTCGTAGTTTAATGACGTTCTAAGTAGTGCAAGTAACGCGATGGTCCCTCTAGAAGACAACAAACCTTAACTCGATTATGTGACCGTCTTGAACTGCCCTTTGAACCTTAGGGTTTGGGGCAGTACGGCGTGCCACATGTGAGGCGTTGGCTTGACCCATCTACGGCTGGACCATTGGTACTGAGGGACGAAGTGAATGTTTTTAAACTTATTTCATGTGTTGAGCTGTTTCGGGAAAACTTGGGTGTTCGATTGTTCGATCGGAAAGTTTAACATTTTCTATTTACCCGGAATGTGATACAACATTTGGAATTCACAAGTAGTTATGAGATAACTAAATGAATGTTATAAACATAGCAGTTTAGTCTCACTTGATCGGTTGCCACGGAATTTTGATGCGATCAAAAGTCCGTCGCAATCACGTAGCGTACGCGGATACTCACCGGGTAAACTTAATAGACAGCCTCGCCCCATAGCCCCGACCAAGTGACTGTAGGAGAACCCCGTCGCCGAAAGCATCCGTTCGGGTGCTCGCGGCAGTGGTGTTCCGCCTTGGTGCACTTCGTCGACGGCGTCGGGGGTGCAGTTGCCTACTAAGGAATCCTGTTGAATTGCCCGACTTGATATTGAAAAGAGTTTTTGATAATGAGACTAAAATGCGGGGTTTATAATTGTTAGGCATGCGATGTCTAAGGAATTCATTTGGCTAGGCATGCGATGTCTAAGGAGGTTGCGGATTCCAACTGTTGTAGTTTTACACTTTCTTTTCTGTGACCGTAAGTGTAATATGTGATATCGCCGGTTTCGTTGCTATATGTCAACGACAATTGGGATGCGCATGTTTACTTACATTGATGACATGTGATGTTATGTGTTGCTGGATATGTTATATTGGATCGTCGTGTTCGAATAGCCGGGGTTTTTTTTATGTGAGATGAGTGTTTTTCATTTTCATTCATGTAAAAACTTGTATGTAATATTCTTTTATTGGGGCACTTCCAAGTTGCGGAAGATGTCACCTTTTGTATATTATTTACTTTTCCGCATTAGGATAGACCCAAGGAGGGGAGCACAAGTAACCGGGTTCTAGGGTCTAGTGGGAGGCCATCTCGAGGAGTCGAGTCCGGGTCTCCTAACCCTAGAATTGGTAGGGTTGCTTGCCGCTCTCGTAGGGGTCTCGGGGTGTGGGATTGGCTATTTATCACGACCGTGGAATCCGTGTTTTATACTGGCTCGTATTGAAAACACGGACGTCCTAATATATCCAATGTTTCATATGATTCTTCTGCTGCGTTATCTGTGATGTGTTCAGATAGATATTATATATAGTATATATGATATATTATATAGACGTTGCTTATGTTTTACACCCGCGCTAGCCCTGCCTCGCTCTGGCGTTAGTTACCTAACCTAATGGTGCAGACGGGACATCGAGGCGAATGCGAATGGCATAAGCGTACGTTATATTTATCTGTGATGTTTAGGTGGACTTAAATGATGGGACATTCATTAATGAGATTAATGAAAGAAAATAAACCTAATTGATGTTGTGGAATCGAATTTTAAAAATAAAACAGGTAGCTACAGTTCTTGCTTTGCATCGTGGTGTTCCTTGTAGAACATCCTGCACCTTATTCGATAAGGAAATGACCGAGATCCTTTCACCGGGAGTGACTCCTTTAGCAATAACTGGCAGATGATACACACTCGGTTTGTCTTTTGATCGCTTCTATAGTTTTCGCTTTGCACAGTGATATATATGATATATCCCGCACCTCATTCGACGAGGAAAGGGCCGACGATCCCTTCACCGGGAGTGACCCCTTTAGCAAAACTAGAAAAGCTTCAAAAACATTCCATTTAAAAACCATTTGATTCCGCAACGAGATCAAGTTCAAAGAATTAAAGGTTTTCTTAAAAACCATTCGCAACCCTCCGTCATTTTAAGAAGTAGAGTACTTAGTATTCGTGCTATGTTTGTCGACCATAGCCGAGACGTAGTGTGCGGTAGCTAAGTGATGTCTTCCTACACAGCATATGATGCGATTAGTTAGGACAGTCATGTGGCTTTGTTGACCTTAACCAAGGGTCATGTGGGTGGGTCTAATTAATCACGAAATGACGGGTAGAACTTGACTAGTACCTATGATTTGTTGACCTTAGCCAAGGTCATAGGTGCTAGGGGTAAAAACCATTACCGGGAGTTTCAAGTGTTGAAATTTGCAATGAGATTGCATACCTTCTATGTGATAGTTGGATCCCGATACCCACTGCGAGTAATTGTTACTCCTGGAAGAGTTTTGCACTTTACAATTAGCCGATCAAGTAGGTGTCTAGAATGGTGTCAACGGGGTTACGCCTCCCGGAAAACGAGTTTTACTGTAATTAGGTCCGTGCGAAAGCACGGGGAACCTCCCTCAAAGTACCGACACTGGCCTGGCTGAAAGATTGGCGAACTTGTAAAGTGTAATTAATCCCGGCTAGTCTTTCCTTTTAGGGTTTGAAGGAAGATTTGATAAAAACAGTGGGAGCCATCCTGATTAGATAAAATAATAACCAATATATTCTTGCTAGAGCGCACGCAGAGTATTTTCTTCTCTCTCTCTCTCCAGGTAGAGACCATATCACGCCTTAATCAAGATAATAATATGGATGTATTGACCGAACCCGCTTGTTATACTGAGCTGGGGAACGTTGGTCCCGCTCCAACTTATAATTGTGATAAGACAGAGCAGGAAATAGGGGAATACCAGAATTCCTATGCCGCCCAAACGAAGAAAGTGCATATGATGCATCTCCTTCGGGTGTGTTCATTACAAAGAACTGTTTCTCAGTATCCACTGCATCCTGGGTATTTGATACCAGATCAGGATCCCAGATATGTAATTTGTTACATGGGCTACAGAAAGGTAGAAAACTGAGAACGGGTGATAAGTTTCATGAGACAGAAAACGGGACAAGTGTTGCAGCCAAGTCTGTTGGTCACTGTCACCCTGTATTACAAATACATTGATTCTGAACAAATGCTATTAGATACCGAACCTGATATACAAAATTATATCAGTCTCTTTATTTATTAAAGAAATGATAAAATTTTGTATTGTTGGATAATGTTTTGAACGTTTCCTATATCAAAAGTTGATCGGTTCAGGCACGTTATCTAAAAGCATTGACGTTCTAAATCAAACTACAGTTCCTAGTATACAGAACACACACAAGAGGAAGAGTTCAGATATGAACGAATCCTTCTTGAGGCATTGTAGACTAAGTCATATCAATGCGACCCGACTGGCTGAAGTTACATTTTAGATGCATATTTAAATCAGTTTGAATTTACATCTTGTGAAACTTGCCAGTCATGTCACAAAATTAAGATGACCATAGCTCTGTTTATTGGAAACAGAGAAAGAGTTAGTAAACTCTTAGGACTGATACATGATGATGTATGTAAGGTCTCCTATCTACACATGCCAGGACCGGTTCTTTGTACTTCATTACGTTCTCCGATGATCTCTCAAGATTCAGACATATGTTCCTGTTGAAACATAGGCCTGAAGCTTTTGAGATATTCATAGAATACAAGTTAGAAGTAGAGAACCAATAACCGGGTATAAGTATTATGTCCTATGATGAGATCAGGGAGGAGAATACTTGTGCATGGAATTCCTGGACTATTCTAAAGGAGAATGAGATTCTCTCTCAGCATTACTCCTCCGTATACACCATAGCACGATGGTATATCGGGACGGAGCAATCACACCCTATATGATATGGTGCGCTCTATGATGAGTACTACTGAGTTTCCTATTTCCTTTTAGGGAGTTATGCACTTATGAAGTTGCATACCTATTGAATAGGGTTCGATTCAAATCAGTGCCTACCACTCCATATAAGATATGGTATGGGAAGAGCCTAACTCTTAAGTAAGTTAAGATTTGGGATTGTCCGGCCTGTGTCAAAAGCAAAATCCAGAAAAGATCGAGGCAATGTCAGTTCTGTAGAACTGGAAAGGTTCCAGCTATACAAAACTGCAGCTGATTATTTGACAAAACCAAAGGATTCAATGGTTCCCGACGAATCTCAGCCTCTCCGCCGATCTGGTAAGGTTTCTCATCCGCTTGAGAGATACTTCGGTTTCTCGATGACAGTGGGAGCGAGGATTGCATCATGAGATGATGACCCAACTAGATTCGAGCAGGTCATTGAGAGTAGGGACTTTGTAAGAATGGCTGGATGCTTAGCGATTTGAGATGGAATCCATGTACACCAACAAAGTATGGACTTTGGTTGATATATCTGAAGGGTTAAATCCCCATCAGGAGCAAGTATATCTTGAGAAGATTACTTAGTGTAGATGGAAAAGTTGAGACTTTCAAAGATAGACTTGTTAAAGGTTTTCGTCATTGACCAGGCGTGGATCATGATGATATCTTTTCCGGTGGCTATGCTTAAGTCCATCCGGATCCTACTTGCCATGGCTACATACCATGACTACGATATCTGGCGGTTGGGTGCCATGACTACTTTTCTAAATAATGATTTAGAAGAGAATGTCTACAAGTACACAGCCAGAGGGCTTCGTAAACAGTGGGAACAGCGGAAACATGTGCATGTTGCTTTACAGGATAAAGCAGGCATCGCGGAGTTGGAACATCTGTTTTGATGTGGTAGTCAAATAGTTTGACTTCATCAAAATGGTAGATGAACCTTGTATATACAAAAAGGTAGTAGAGAGTAAGGTGGTCATCCTCGTATTGTACGTGGACAACATACTCTTGATAAGAAAAGAGTTTCCTATGCTACGCACGGTCAATCTCCACTTATCACATGGATTCTCCATATAGGATAAAGATGATACCTCCTAGATCCTGGGATTTGGGTCTATGAGATAGATCTAAATGGATGTTAGGATTCTCACTAGCTATGTAAGATAGTATCAATCGATCCTGGGGAGAATTACTGGAAGTGTTCCCGGGTGATAAGGACGACTGAATGTCAGTCACAGGCATTGTCTTCACCCTCAGTGGAGGGACGGTATGTTGGAAGAGTTCCAAGCTAGATACCGTGGCAAACTAGACGATAAAGGCTGGTAACATCGCTATAAAAGATACTACCAAAGAGGCAGTTTGGGTGTATATTGGTTCATGAGATGAACTAGGTTCCTACCATTGTATGACAATGGAAGTGAGGCTTCGGCCCAGGAACCCTGGTCCCATCAGTGACCCAGAAATATTCTGAGGCAGCATCAACTGATCATGGAGATAGTTGATCTCTAGGATGATCAAGGTTGGGGGAGTGGACTTAGAGGACAACACGGCGGATCCACTCACAAAGGCTTTTTCCCAGAGAGAGACTTATATGGGATGGTTGAGTATGTGATACTGCAACCACTGCTACAGATGGCCCTAGTGCAAGTGGGAGATTGTTAGTTATATGTATGCCCTAGAGGCCATTACTGTACATTGGATGTATAATGTAGTGGATGCTGGGTCATATATAGGTAGGACTTTCTTGCTCGACATGATAGTACGCTATCTGGTTGCTCTTTATCTTAACATGTATACTTTCTGTCTCTCTGTTACATGTTGATAAAGCCCTTAGGATGTGTACTCGACTTCCAGGACTATGATGCAGATCATACTAGTGGGGCCTGGGTAGTCCATGAGTACATCCTTCAATGTTCCTAGTCGTGGGAATATCGAGACGGGGCATCGATATTCCAGAGTAGACTAGCGTATATCTTCTCGACCCATGTGATGGGCGATGGATGATCCCATATCCATTGGTGTTTGACATCAGAGATGGTATGCGGGTGCTCAGTGGAGACTGCGTACACTGAACGGACTCGCCGAGAACTCCCAGATGGTATTATACCTCACGTCAGATGGCAGTTCTCTGGTGACACTGGTACAGCTTAGTCTGCTGACCCAAGATCGTCATAGAGTCTTGTGTGTCTCCCACTGTGCTTTGATTTCCACCCTACCACGGCTCTACTGAGTCATGCAAACAGGTGTTTTTGGGTACAGTCCCGATTCACATGGAGGCAATGAGCGATAGGAGGGGATTCGTCTCTCCCGGTATTGGAGGTTGATGTTGCGCTATGCTCGACTGGCCATAACTGGAAATCCCTGGCCAGGGTTGCAGTGATCTACTGGTAAGTGTTATTAGTAGTTTTACACATTGTTATGGACCTCACGTCGGCATGACTTATCGAGCTATTGGGGTCTGACGTTTACTACCCCTAGGCGAGATATGCGACATATCAGACGAACAGACCGGACTGTACGGTAAGTGTTACTGGTTGGATTCACAGGAGTGTGAGCGGGCTTGCTCGTCGATCTTCTGATCGCTCAATACCCGGGTGGCCGTTACGTTTAGCAGACCGCTTGCGGCTTGTGGGTGTTTGATATGATCATCACCTGCTGCCGGCGTATTGACGAGTCTTTAGAGTCCTACACAGAGGTTTCCTGGCTCAAGCGAAACGAAATAGGAGCGCATATGAGATATGTGCGGGACCGAGAATAATGCGTGTATGTGATACCGTATTCTATTCTCGCGATGAATGTATCGATTGGTTGTATGCGATATAACATAGTTATCGAATCGAGGATTGATTCGATAAGCCGATACATTGGATATTAGTCGGTCATATGCGATATGACCGGATCGTTAAATCAAGTGTTGATTTAATGATTTAATGTATAATTATATATTTGATATATTACTTTACATTAACTAGTATTTGTTCACTTAAAATGGATTTTCTCACTTGATGTGCACATTGTATATGTGATATATTTTTGTGCACTTGATTGTATCATGTTTGATGATACATGAATGTTTGGGTGTATGTTTAGATTAAACCATGGTTATGTAATGGTTAGGGTTTTGATTTTATTAATTATTTATTTTATTTATTCATTTATTTTGGCAAGAATAAAATGGTGGCTAGCTTTGTTTCTTTCTTGAAACTTCATGAAGCTTTGAAGCTTTGACCATTTTGTTTGTTTGCCTTAACCTAACCATTCAACCTAACCCTAGTTTAGTCTCTACACTTAATCATGGTTGCTATATGATAAGTATCATTTATTTTCTATTTTAAAAAGAACTTATCATATTCTTTCTTCTTCTTCTTCTTCTTCAACAAAGAAGAAACCTTGCCTCCATTAATGGCAACTTGAGAAAAAGAGTGAGAAATCCAATTCTAAAGTGAACCCACTTCTTATTTCTTCATCCTCTACCACTTGCCAAGTAGTATAGGGTGTTTTCTTCACAAGTTTCATGGCTTGGTGAAGTTGGAGCTTGATCTTGTGTTTTCTCGACATAGATCATCTTCGGCATCGAAGTCGACGACCTAGCCCGATCTTTTCTCCGATGAGACCACCGCGAGAGTCTAGGATTCCGATGGGTACAGCGGAGGGACGTCATCACGGGGCTAGAGAGGTGGAGGACCGGATCTACAAAAGTTGTAGCCCCTTTCCTTTTAGTTAAAGTTGTTTACTTGCATTGCATCGCCTATACATCTAGTTAACGATCCGTATTAGGGTTTGTAGGCACATGAAAAATTTGAATTGGCCATGTTTGATCACTTGTAAGACCTCATTAGTGTGCCTAGGAACCTTACAGGAACCGTCCCGTCAATTTGGTTCCATCATCATCTACCCTATCGGAAGCGCTCATCTGGTGGAGGCCCCGGCAAATCAAGCGGCCAAACCGACCTCAAAGGGTAGGAGGCCGAACGTTGTGATCACTAAAGTATCTCACCCCAAATGCAAATCTGTATTCGAAAAGCCCTCTACTGTTCCGACTGGGGGCAAGGCTGTCAACACTAATGAAGGTACGAAGCATCTCCAGCAAGCTCAAACGGTGCCCTTAATAATCGCGCAAGTAGGCGTCTTCTATGGACTCTGTGTCAATCGGTCTTCGATGTCTTCCCGAAGGGCCGAAGCCTGCTAAGTGCTCAAAACAGTATAGAGCCAACAAGAGGACCAGGACTCCGGCCATGTAGAATTTTGTGAGGTTCCAGGAACAGGGTTACCCTACATTGATAGCTAAGTCGACCATAAAATCCAGCAATTCCTTCGAATCTCTGAAGTGGGTTCAGAAAAACGTCATGACCGCCAGAATTAAGAAGACAACAATCCAAAAGATGCTATAAAGTGATGTGTCCTATCCCCAACACAGAAAGCATGCCACCGTCTCTTCAAGAGTTTATCAGGCGCTCTATGTCGTGCGAAAGTAGTGGGGCAAATCCAGAAAAGAAGCGCCGGCACCACTCAAGAACCTGGTCGGGCCAGCCATCTTCAATGGATTATCCATTCCCGAAACAGAAAAGCCACAACAGCGGTCCGTGAAATCAGCTGCCAATGGTCAAAAGTCGGCAGGATATGTTATCCACACGGTCTACATAGTAGGCACGCGTTCCACCGACAACCTGCACTGCAAAAGCAATGATGGGGCCGCCACATCCCAAGCACAATCTGGCTTGAATGTGGTTCCCACTTCGCAAGATCAGCCGCCTTCGCATGACGATGAAAACCCTCTTGATGAGGCCGATAGGCCGAAAAACCCCTTAGTCCATATGGATTCAAGCTCCGATAGCGAGGAAGAACCGACTTTCCGCTCCAGGACCGCAGAGCTAGAGCTGCTTCAAGAGCTCCGAAAACAGCTCAAGAGCAAAGATAAAGAGATGGCCAAGCTTTACTCTAAAATTGACGACATGACGAATGTCGTGATGCGGCTCACGGCTCAAATTGCCCGAACACCCTCCAATCAAGCGCAAGTTTCCACTCATGAGCTAGGTGATAATGACCCGAAGCACCCAATGCCTGTCCCTTTGGGTCCGAGTATAGGCGAGCCACACGAAAGCCGGCCACATTTTGCTTCTAGGGATGCCTTGGCCCCAGACGACACCATTCCATTAACACAAGATCGGATAATGGAATTGATCACCAACAAAGTTAAAATATTGGTGGCTGAAGCCGAGGTGCAAAAGGATATTGGCAGTAGTAGGTGGCCGTATCCCGCACAGTACAACCTAATCGAGTTCCCCAGTGGCTATATCACCCCTAAGTTCAGAAAATTCGATGGGACGGGAAATGCGAATCAACATATTGCTCATTTTAAAGTGTCGTGTGGAAATATAGGGGGCAATGATACGCTCCTCCTCTGTTAGTTCGTCAATAGCCTAACTGGTATCGCTTTCGACTGGTACGCAAGCATACCAGACGGGTCCGTCACTACTTTCACCCAAATGGAGTCTCTATTTCGGCAAAGATTCATGAGTGTCGGTGATAAAATCTCTATTGCATACCTTGTAAGGACCAAACCGGGGAAGAACGAAAGCAACACGGACTTTATCGCCCGATGGCGTAATCTCACGGTCAAGTGCGAACCGCCACTAGAGTAGGACCAGTCTGTCATCCTTCTCATTGGGAACCTAAACAATTGGATGGTCCCATTTCTACATACCATGGGCCTCAAAACATTTTAGGAGCTGACCAAGAGAGTACAAATGTTGGAACGCTCGAAACAAGAGTCTGCTCCGGACTCTCAGAATGACAAGTCTTGGAAGAACCGAAAGGACAACAACCGTAAAAGCGGGAATTCCAATAATACCAACGACTTCAATGTTTCTGACAATGAGGAAAAGCGAAAGGCGGGCGAACAAAAAACGGACCGGTCTTGAAGGCCAGTGCTAAGAGGAGAAGGGCCTTCCTTAGAAGAGAAAAAGAACAAGATTTACTCTTTCAGGAGGGACAAGGTCCACAAGATATTCAAGGATGCCCTGAATAACGGTCTACAATTCCCGGAGTCGAAGAGACCTCATGAAGCAAATATGACCAACAATCCCTTGTATTGCCCGTACCACAGAGTAGCAAGCCATGCAATCAAGGATTGCTACATTTTTAAAAAATGGGTCGAAAAACAATACAAGACAGGAGAGATAGAACTGTCTAACGGCATGCTAGCAAACAATCAAGCTGCAACCACCAACATTACACAGACAGAAGATGAAGCCTTCTGGGAGCAGACAACTGAATCCGCTACCCCGAGAAATGAATCTGACTCGCCGCATCCTCCGTGGAGTATGCACATATCTAATAAGACGAAGAAGATATTAAAACTACTTCAGAAAGAGCCCAGAACTGAATAGGAGGGACAAAAGGAGCCAACCGTTCCAGCTACCAATTCGGCTGAATCGGGCTCAAAATCCAAAAGGCTAAAGAAGAAGAAAAGAAAAGGGGCGGCTCGAAGCAAAAAGGATTCGGCACGGAAATCGACCATTCATAAATATATCAATTCCCTCAAAGACTATGAACAAAAGAAAAGAACTCTAATTCAATTAAAAGAGTTCTTCCTCGTAGAAACGGCTGAGATTCTGGAGGAGCTAGAAGAAGACTGATGATGAGATCCCTATTGTGACATGTTACATCATCCACCTTGGTAGCGATTTTGAGGAAGAGCTCTGTTTTTCAGAAGAAAATGAGGAGCTCACCACGAAGGCCAACCAAATCTAGCTCAGAACCAGTAAGGTTCTACCGCCGAAGCAAGGCAACATTCCAAAAGAGAAGGAAAAATAGGTCTCTAAAAAAGAAAATGGTGTAGAGCCGACTCATGAAGATTTGAGTTCTTCTCAAGTAGATTACAATGTCTTGACTCACCTTCAGAAGCTTTCGTATCTCTTAACGATCTATTATACTCTGGTCCTATCCAAGGAGCTCAGAGATGTTCTCATTCATCCCTTGCAAAACCTCAAGCGGTATCAGGATCGTTTCGCAGAAATTAATATGAAAGAGACCCAGTACACTCTGTATACAACCGCGGTCACGTTTAAAGATGAAGACAGGTTACTGGGAACAGCTGAGCATAACCGACCGCTTTACGTGATGGGGTACAGCGACGAAGACCGGATTAATTGCATATTGATTGATCCGGGGTCCTCAATGAACATCATAAACTTGCGGACTCTGAAGAATTTGTCAATGGAAGTTTGACACCTGTCAAGGGAAAGGATAGTCATCCAAGGCTTCAATCAAAACTGCCAGCATGTTCTGAGGTCCATAGCTCTGCCAATTAAATTTAGAGATCTGCAAACCGAAGCTAAAATATATATGATCGATGACGACACGTCTTATAAGATTCTTCTAGGACGGCCATAGCTCCACAATTACGGTATCGTTCTATCAACTCTCCATTAGTTCATGAAATATACAAAAAATGGAAGACGCATTGACGAAGACATCCTACCGTTCGATGTGCATGAAGTCCGATACGAACATTCTCCGTACTTTGTGAACCCCCAAAGTGTTGAGCCACAGCAAACCAAAGACAGAATGGCCCCGAAACTCAAAAGCAAATCTGAGCCAGCTGTCACTTTCAAAAGCAAAAAACCCTAAGTGCGTCCGCATTTGGCAGTGACACTGATGAGTCCGAAGCTGAAAGTTCGTCCTTCCGTAAAACTCGCCCTCATTTCGGTAGTGATACAGATGAGTATGATATTGAAGTCCCATCCGGTAGCAAAACTCGCCCTTGTTTAGGCAGCGACACTGAAGAATCATAGGAAGAGGACCCGTCTTGTAACAGCTGTGCAGATTGGGCTCTTATGCAAAAAGCGAAACTAAGAGAAACATCGAAGTTACAGAAGGATCACTAGCTATCACAAGGGTGCCAGAGCAAATATGCAAAGAACTCGATGCATTGTCAGTCTTTACTATGGACCAGCTGAAAACTTTCTACGTTTCCAGAAAGAAAAGTGGACAGAAGGGCATCCTATTTTATAGATCAAATCCTGTCGTGCACTCGGACGATTTGTCTTTCACATGCCTTCCCTATGAGGGAGGCATAAGAGCCGTCCTCAATCCCAGATATTATATGCTCGAGATGCACGAATACTTTAAAAAGTGCGGATGTCGGTTATATCAAAAAGACTCCGAAGCGAAGTTTTATGAGGGGCTGTGGCATGCGCCTCAAGTCCGAGCACTCATCGATGGACGGATCCCAGATAAACGTGGAATGGGTTTCATTCAACCTGATGTCAAAGCATGCTACATGATCCATATTGGTGAAGCCAACGAAAGGTCTAATGATGATGACAAGCTAGCCGAGCCAGAGGAAGCCCCTCGAGAGCTCGAAGATAGCGGACAAGTAACCTTCGACGAGCTAACCGAGATTGATTTAGGGACGCCCGATAATCCAAGACCGACCTACATCAGCTCACTCTTGTCAAAGAAAATGAAAGAACAGATAATCACCCTGCTATGGGAGTTCGTCGACTGCTTCGCATGGACGTACAAAGAAATGCCTGGCCTCTCCCCTGAAGTGTCCTTGATAAGATGGCTATATCTCCTGATATCAAGCCAGTCAAACAAGCTCCTCGAAGAATGAGAAGGGAGCGGGAAGAAAAGGTCATCGAGGAAACTAAGAAACTCATCGATGCCGGCTTCATCAGAGAAGAGAAATATGCGGACTGGATCGCATGCATCGTCCTAGTGAAAAAAACAAGAATGGGCAGATCCGAGTCTGCGTCGATTTCAAAGAGCTTAACAAGGCATACCTTAAAGATGATTTCCTGCTTCCAGTCATGGAAATGATGGTTGAAGACACCTTAAATTACGAGCTTTTCACTTTCATGGATGGTTTATCTGAGTACAATCAGATAAAAATGTCTCCTGAGAACGAGAAGCATATAGCATTTCGAACCCCGATCGGCATATGCTGTTACAAAGTATTGCTGTTTGGACTGAAGAAAGCAGGTGACACATTTCAAAAGGCAATGACCAAGATCTTTGATGTCTTAATCCATAAAGTCATCGAATGTTATGTTGATGATTTGGTTGTCAAGACTAAAGCCAAGGCCGATCACATCCAAGACCTCTGGACCGTTTTCAACAGACCGAGGGAATGCGATTTAAAGATGAATCCTCTGAAGTGTGCTTTTGGCGTATCGTCGGGAAAATTCTTAGGCTTCATAGTCTGACATCATGGGGATCAAAATTGACCCATCAAAGATAAATGCCATCATGGAGATTCCTTCTCTAAAGAATCTGATGTAGCTAAGATCCTTCCAAGGTAAGCTCACTTATATACGAAGGTTCATTTCGAACCTATCAGGAAGATGTAGGCCCTTCTCCAAGCTTATAAAGAAAGGAGCTCCTTTTGTCTGGGACGCCGAATGTCAAGATGCATTCAAAAATATCAAACAGTACCCATTTTGCCCTCCAGTACTTGCTGCTCCCATTTCAAATAAACCACTGATTCACTATACTGCCGCGCTAGATGAATCACTCGGTGCACTCCTTATTCAGAATAACGAGGGAAAAGAAAATGCTATCTACTACCTTAGTCGAACTTTAGTTGGGACGGCACATAACTATTCCCCAATCGAAATGCAATGTCTAGCCCTGATATTCGCTGTGAAGAAGCTGGGACACTATCTGCTCGCTCATCGGGTTATGCTGATCTCTAAGGTCGACCCGTTTAAATACTTAATGACCAAAGTAAGCCTAACCGGCAGAATGGCAAGATAGGCTGTCATGCTGCTTAAGTTTGACATAGTCTACACTTCTCAAAAAGCAGTAAAAGGACAAGCCCTTGTCGACTTCCTCGCTGATCATCCTACACTTAAAGAGTCACCGCTAAATTGCGAGTTACATGACGAACAAGTGCTGCACCTCGAGGGTAACGAGCCATGCTAGAAGCTCTACTTCAATGGAGCCTCGTCGATGAGGACCTCCAGCAAAATAAGCATCCAGCATATAAAAGTAGGGATAAGATTGGTGTTCATCACGCCAACTGGAGGAACCCTGCGATGTTCCTTCGCTCTTACCGAGCTTCACAAAAACAACATGGCTGAGTATGAAGCTCTGATAGCTAGCCTGGAGCTTGCCATAGAAATGAAGATTCTTCGACTATGGATCTACGGTGATTCCCAACTTGTCGTCAACCAAGTGAGCGGCGACTATAAGATATATATTCCCGAGTTAGCTCGATGCAGAAGCCGGGTGGTGGAACTCATAAAACAGTTCACCCACATTGAACTAATGAAAGTTCCTAGGCCGATAAACGGAAAATCCGATGTACTCGCTCGCCTAGCCAAAGAGCTGGCTGATCCCAACATGGATGAAATTCTGATTACAGTCAGAAGCCGGAAAATTCTGCCTCCAGTCTCTTTACGAGAGGAAGAAAGCATAGAAAAAGAGAACTATCCAACCAAAGAAACTTTGATCATTCAATATGAGCCTGATTAGAGAGAACCCTTCATAGAGTAGTTCCGATACGACTGTAGGGATTCTCTAGCACTATCCTAGGTTTAAGGTTGCATCACACATGCTATAACAAAAATTTAGAGGGTGCTAAACAATTCCAAACATGAATCGAACTAGAAAAATAGAGTAACAAACTATAGTATCACATACTATAAAGTGTCTAACACTAAGTGGGGAGAGAATACAACCTTTGTAGACCTTCTCCTAAACTCCTTGGATCGATTAAGGTTTGAACCGGTTGTCTTGTGTCCTTCCAAGTCCACAATGATCCACCACGAAGTCCCTTTGCACCAAGCTCCAAGCTTCACTTGATCAAGGATGAAGATGAAGCAAACACTCCACACTAGTGGGCTAGACTAAAGTGGAATGGTGATGTGGGTTTGGATCTCACTACAAAACCTTTTCTTTTTAATTCCTTCTCTTTCTTTTAAAACCCTAGAGAGCTTTGAGGAGAGAGAGGAAGAAGAAGATGGCGCAAAACTAAACTCAAGAGAATAATGATAACCCCTTCTAAACTCAAGAGAGTAAGTGAAGTCATCCATGCTAAACCATGGTTACAAAATATCTAGATATTTTGTAACTTGAGTTTAAGCAAAACCATGGGCTAAAACCATGGGCAATGAAACCATTGACTTTTGTCAACTCAAAAGAGTTGAATAGTCAACCATGATTTTAATCCCATTTTGCTTTTCTCAAATAATCAAAATATTTAAATATGTTACCATGTGAGTCTTGCATTGCCACCACTAATGTATCATCAACCATGACACATGTATGCCTGCATGTGTGCATCCATATCAACATATACATACACTCATGCATGCATCATAAAGAAATAGGTTTTAATAAATGAGCTAATGGACTTAATATTAAATCATCACTTGATTTAATAATCCGGTCATATCTCATACGACCCGTCTAATAGTAAACGCCCGATTAAAATACGGTATCTAATACACGCATTTAATCGAGCTCCCGCGCATATCACATATGCACCCCATATCTTTTCACCTGAACTAGGAGACCCCTTTGTGGGACTCTAAGACTCGTCAATACGCTAGCAGTAGACAGTGATCACATCACATGCCCACCAACCGTCGGTGGCACAAGCTGTACGTAACGGTTCCCAGGTATTGAGCGATCAGAAGAAACACAAGCAAACCTGCTAAAACTCCCATCGAGCTAACTGGTAACACTTACCGTACAGTCCGGTCTCTTCGTCAAATATGCTTCATATGTGAGTCTAGGGATGGTATCGTCGGCCCCAATAACCAATAAATCATGCCGGTATATGGCTCATAACAGATCGAGAAACTACTGATAACACTTATCAGTAAATCTCAGCATCCCTAGCCAGAGACTTTCTGTTATAGCTAATCTTACATGGTGCAACATTAACCCCCAATACCGGGAAAGACAAAATCCCTCCTATCGCTCATTGCCTCCAAGTGCATCGGGACTGTACCCAAAATCCACCTGTTTGCACGATTCAGTAGAGCTGTGGTAGGGTGAAGATCAAAGTACAGTGGGAGGCACACAAGACTCTATGACGGTCTCGGGTCTAAAAACTAACATGTACCAGTATCACCTGAGAACTGCTATCCGACGATAGATATAATACCACATAGGAGTTCTCGGTGAGTCCGTTCAGTGTACCCAGTCTCACTGAGCACTTGTATGCAGTCTTTAGTGTCACTACACTAATGGATATGGGATCATCCATCATCCATCATATGGGACAAGCAACGTATACGCTAGTCTACTCTGGTAATATCGATGCCCCGTCTCGATATACCCACGACTAGGAACATTTCAAGGATATGCTTATAGACTACACATGTCCCACTAGTATGATTCGCATCATAATCTCAGTAGTCCTGCATATCCTAAGGGTTATATCAACATGTACCAAATGAATGAAAGCACGGTCAAATGAACATGTCAAGATAAATGGTGCAACCAAATAGCATACTAGCATGTCGAGCAAGAATGTACCCTGAATACACACGCACACACACATACCGGTACATACACTATCATATAATGGCCTCTAGGGCATACATATATCCAACAATCTCCCACTTGCACTAAGGTCAATTATTGGCGTATTTCATACCCAACCTCTCAAAAAGTCGCTCATGTTGCGGCAAAGGGAAGGTCTTGGTGAGTGGATCCACGGTGTTATCTTTTGTATCTACTCTACGAATCTCGATCTCGCGGCGATCAACTATCTCTCGGATCAGATGATATCGCCTGAGGATGTGTCTAGATCGCTGATGGGACCTAGACTCTTTGGCTAATGCTATAGCCCCATTATTATCACAATACAAAGGTATTGGATCAATAATGGTCGGAACTACTCCTAGCTCCAAGATGAACTTCCCCATCCAGACGGCTTCCTTGGCAGCATCATTTGCAACAATATACTCAACTTCCATCGTGGAGTCTGCAACGGTATCCTGTTTGGAACTCTTCCAACACACCGCCCCTCCATTGAGGCTAAAAACAAACCCTGAGATAGATTTGTTGTCATCCTTATCACTCTGGAAACTCAAATCGGTAAATGCCTCCATTTGGAGATCTTCATTACCATACACCAAGAATATTTCTTTAGTCCTTCGCAAGTACTTAAGAATGTTCTTCACAGCAGTCCAGTGATTCTCCCCTGGGTTGATTGATACCTGCTTACTACACCCAGTGCGTAAGCTACATCAAGGTGTGTACATAAAATCGCATACATTATAGATCCTACAGCAGAAGCGTAGGGTATAATGCTCATGCGAGCTCTCTCTTCATCAATCTTTGGGCAAAAGTCCTTGGAGAGAGTGACTCCATGACTAGCGAGTAAGGAACCCCGCTTGGAGTCTTCCATACTAAACCTCTTTAGGATGGTGTTAATGTACCTGGTTTGGGACAATCCCAATGACCGTTTAGATCTATCCCTATAGATCTTCATGCGCAATATGTACTAGGCATCACCCAGGTCCTTCATGGAGAAACTTTGTGATAAGAACAGTTTGACCGATTGTAGCATAGGAACATCGTTTCCTATCAGAAGAATGTCATCCACGTACAATACGAGGAATGTGACAGTACTTCCTACAATCTTCTTATAAACATAAGGTTCATCTGGATTTTTGACGAAATCAAACTCTTTGATAACATCATCAAAACAGATGTTCCAACTTCGTGATATCTGCTTTAATCCATAAATAGATTTAAGCAACCTACATGCTTTCCCGCTGCTCCGACTATCAATGAAGCCTTCTGACTGATCCATATAAATGCATTCTTCTAAATCACCATTTAGAAAAGCCGTTTTAACGTCCATCTGCCAGATTTCATAGTCGTAGTGAGCAGCAATAGCAAGTAGGATCCGAATGGATTTAAGCTTGGCCAAAGGAGAAAAAGTTTCGTCATAGTGCAGTCCTGGACTTTGTCGAAATCCTTTCGCCACAAGATTTGCCTTATAGGTCTCCACCTGCCCATCTACACCGATCTTTTTCTTAAAGATCCATTTGCACCCTACGGGTTTTACCCCAGAGGGTACAACATCCAAAGTCCATACTTTGTTGGTGTATATAGACTCCAGTCCGGATCTCATGGCATCCAGCCACTTCACAGAGTCACCACTCGTGATAGCTTGCTGAAAACTGGTAGGGTCATCATCATCCATGATGCAATCTTCTCCACCACCATCAACGAGAAAACCGTAGTATCTCTCCGGTGGGCGAGACGTCGTACCAGATCTACGAAGTGGCTGAGGTTCACTAGGTTCTGTTGCAACTTCAGGTTCAACCAAGTCGTCATTTGTAACTTGTGTTTCCAGAACCTCTTCTAGATCTACCACATTGCCATCAGTATCGTTTGGAAAAATCTCATTTTCTAAAAATGTGGCATTTCGAGAAACAAACACCTTTTATTCCACCTTGTGGCAGAAAAGATATCTATATGAATCTTTTGGATATCCCACAAATATAAACTTGACTGATCGTGTCTCAAATTTGTCCGGATTCTGCTTTTTGACAAAAACCGGACAACCCGAAATCTTAACTCGCTTAAGAGATGGTCTCTTTCCATACCATATCTCATATGGAGTGGTAAACACGATCTTGGTTGGAACACTGTAAAACAGAAAAGCCGCAGTCTCTAATGCATGCCCCCAAAAGGAGAGGGGCAACTCAGCATCACTCATCATGGATCATACCATATCTAATAGGGTTCGATTCCGCCGCTCTGACACACCGTTGTGCTGTGGTGTGTAAAGGGGAGTGAGCTGAGAGAGAATCCCGTTCTCTTTCAGGAAGTTCGAAAACTCAGTACTAAGATACTCACCACCTCGATCTGATTGAAGCATCTTGATGCTCATATCAGTTTGTTTTTCTACTTTAAGTTTGTACTCCTTGAATTTCTCGAAAGGTTCAGACTTATGTTTTAACAAAAACACATGACCGAATCTTGAGAAATCATCAGTAAAAGTTATGAAGTATGAAAAACCGCCTCTCACATGTGTAGACATTGGCCCACATACATCTGTATGAGGCCCAAGAGCTCAGTAGCTCTTTCTCCGTGTCCAGTAAACGGAGTTTTGATCATTTTCCCTTTGATACAAGACTGGCAAGTCGCATAAGATTTATACTCAAAAAAATTTAAATATCCATCTTTATGAAGCTTGTTTAGTCTTGTTTCATTAATATGACCAAGTCTACAATGCCAAAGAAAAACTTCATTTATATCTGAAATTTTCTTTTGTTTGTGTATTGTATGTTGAAAACTGTATGTTGATTAAGGACGTATATCCTGTTATTAAGTGTACCACAACTAATCAACTCTTGATTTAGTTTAATATTCATAACATTGTTCTGCAATACAAAATGATGTCCTTCATTGTCTAACAAAGAAACGGATATTATATTACAAAGCATGCTTGGTACAAAATAACATGGGTTCAAAACCAAAATACAACCCGATGGCAACCCCAGATGATACTCTCCTACTGAAACTACATGTACATTGGAACTATTTCCAACTCGGAGAGTATGATCACCTGTCTTCAAAACTCTGATATTTCTCAGCCCCTGCACAGAATTGCAGATATGAGAACCCGAACCGGTATCCAATACCTAGGAAGCAGAGTTTATAGAAAAACAGTTTTCGGTTACGAACACACCTGAAGCTGAAGCATCACCATGCTTCTTTTTCTTGAGACTAAGGTACTCAGTACAATTCTGCTTCCAGTGTCCCGTTTTCTTGCAGAAAAAACATTCTCCTTTTCCCGAATCCGCAGCTTTGGATTTGTCTTTCCCCTTTGCCTTTTTTATTCCACCTCTTGGCTTGGTGGATTTCTTCTTGTTCTTTCCCTTGGCCTTGGCTTTTGGGATGGAAGAAGAAGATTGTCCAACAAGCAGGGAGGGAGACTTCGCCTTAAGCATGCTCTTCGCACTTCTCAACATATTAAGAAGCTCGGGTAGTGACTTCTCCATGTTGTGCATGTTGAAGTGTACTACAAAAGGAGCAAAGGCAGAGGGAAGAGACTGTAGAACAATATCCGTATATTGCTCGTTATCCATTGTCCATCCGAGGCCCTCAAGCTTTTCAATAAGAGCTATCATCTTCAGAACGTGGTCACCTACTAAAGTGCCAGGAGCTATCTGCATCTGAAACAACTTTCGAGACGCTTCGTATCGTAGGATACGAGATTGCACTCCATACAAATCCTTTGTATGGAGAAAGATAGATTGAACATCCATCTCCTCGTGCTGCTTTTGATGTGTATTGTCCATCGATGCAAGCACGAGGCATTTGGCAGTAGCACAGTCAATATCCCACGTTTTGCGGATCTCTCTATCCGTAACAGAAGATTCAGGGTCTGGTTTGGGCGGGGCTTTGGCAGTGAGGACATATGATACTTTATCATATGTGAGAGCAATGTTAATGTTCCTCAGCCAATCTTTATAATTCAGTCCGGTAAGCTTATTTTTCTCTAACAGTGGCTTAAGTCCAGTCATGGTTATCAGCCATTAGGAGAGAGAAAAGAATACACTCAGCGAAAGCTCTTGCAAAAATTAGATTGGTTTATTATCTTATCTAATAGATGTCTCCCACTGCTTTTATCAAATTTTCCTTCAAATCTTAAAAGGAAAAAATTAGTCAGGATTAATTATATTCTACAACTTCGCTAACCATTCATCCAGGCCAGTGCCGGTACTTCTGAGGGTGGTTCCCCGTGGTTTATCACAGACCTAATTAAAATAAACCTCATTTTCCCAGAGGTATAGCCCCGCTGACACCTTTCTAGACACCTAATGAGTTAGCTAATTGTAAAATGCAAAACTCTCCAAGGAGAAACTATTGCTCACAGTAGGATCGGGATCCTACTATCATATAGTAGGTATGCAATCTCATTGCAAATTTCAACACTTGAAACTTCCGATATGGTTTTTACCCCTAATAACTTATGACCTTGACTATTGTTAGTCCACGTTGCCCACCCCGGTGCTTGCGGGGAGGCGGAAAACAGAATAAAAATCGAATTTTTATGAACTTAGGCAACATGGACTAGACTATGAAGGATCTTTGCTAAACAAAAACAAGCTAAAGCTAACTAGAAACTAGCTAAGTGCTAGAAAGGTTATACCTTGGGCTTTATGTCCTTCTCTCCTTGCTCCTTGGAGTGGTGGAAGGAGGTCACCTTTGTCGTCTACTCACGTCGAAGAAAGATCCACCCGAAAGCCTCGACCTTTGGCTTCAACTCCAAGCTAGAAGTAACTAGGGTGCAAGAAGTGCTAGTCCTTGAACCCTAGATGAGAGTAGAGATTATCAAGAAAGGGTTTTTCTCAAGCTCAAGTGTTTCTCAACACATGAGAGGGGAGAGCTTGAGGGAGAGGAAGAACAAGAGAGAGAAAGAAAAAAATAGAATGAGAATAAAATGAACCATTCTCACATATATGTGTGAATTATTGTAATTAAATAATTAGCTAGATAATTGTCATGGTTAATCAAGACATGACCATTATCATTTCATTTTTAATGCAATTTGCAAGGATCAAAGAGCATCTTCCAAATGAAATGATGATGGTCAAAGTGTCAACCTAGGTCAACAATTCAAGGAGGTCAAATGGTCAACAACCATAACCATGCACAATTATTTAAACTAATATCAATTAACCATAATACACACATAAGCATTAGGGTTAATAAAATGACAATAGTCATTAACCCTAATCAAAGTCCTCTCCCTCTGTCTCAAGCAACTGTGCATACGCACCCGTATTCATGATCCGAGGAATACGAATACAATGAGAAAAACCAATCCCAAATCATATACTAGGATCCGGCTTAAACCAAAGCCCGCTAGTATAAGCTGTCCGGACAGCAAACGTGCACAAGTGCGCGGATGTAAACGAACCCTGTCGGAAAACCATGCGACCTCTACTCATTTTGCCTAAAGGCGAATAGCTCTCTGTGTGGGACTCTAAAGACTCGAAACTACGCTGGCAGTGGGTTTAACCACAGACCGCAAGCGGCACTAGCTGTACGTAATGGTCCCCAGGTAGATGTCGATAAGAAGACTGACAAGGTGAACCCCATCTGAACTCCTACTGAGCCTGTATGTGACAATCTCCGTACAGTCCGGTCTGTTCGTCTGATACATCGCATGGCGGCCTAGGGGGGCGGTGAACATCAGTCCCCTAATAGCGGTACAAGTCGTGTCGGAGTGTAGCCCAGAACACCCTGAGATGACACTGGAAACCTACCAGTATATCTCGCTTGCCCTGGCCAGGGACTACTCGTGTAATGGCTCTCCTGGACACAGCGCGATGTCGACCCCCAATACCGAGAGAGACGAATCCTGTCTAACCGTCACTGCCACCAAGTGCTTCGGGACTGCACCCAAAACCCACCTGTTTGCACGACTCCTTTGAGCCATGGTAGGGTAGTAATCAAAGTGCAGTGGGAACACACTCGAGACGAAGTGACAGTGTCAAGTCAGCGGACTAAGCTGTACTCATGTCACCTGGGAACTGATAACTGACGATAGGTATAATACCAACCAACAGTTCTCGACGAGTCCTGTCCAGTGTACCCGTAACCTAACGAGCACCCGCATACTATCTCAAGTACGACGTACTGACGGCTGTGGGACAGACCGTCTCCCACGCTGGGATGAGAAGCGCATACGCTAGTCTACTCCGGAGTATCGATGCCCTGTCTCGATAGTCCAACGACTAGGGACCTGTATAAGGATGTGCTTATAGATCACCCAGGTCCCACGAGTGTGAGCGCCATCACAACGCTGGTAATCAAGCAAAGATCCTAAGGGCTCTACTAATATGTATATCAGCGATATGCTAAAAGAAACACATGCACATATTAAAGCAGAGACAAACCAAGTAGCATACTACCATTTCGAGCAAGATTGTATATACAACTGTGAATATCCCAAGCTTCCATCAAGTAATATACAAGCTAATGTGATACAGTAATGGCCTCTAGGGCATATACACTAACAATCTCCCACTTGCACTAAGGCCATGTACTGGCGTATCGAAGACCTATCATCTCGATCAGCCGCTCGAACTGAGTCTGGGGCAAGGCCTTGGTGAATTGATCTGCTGTGTTATCTTCTGAAGCAACCCTCCGAACCTCGATCTCCTGGCGATCCACGATCTCCCTGATCAGGTGATACCGCCTCAAGATGTGTCTGGATTTCTGATGGGACCTGGGTTCCTTCGCTAAAGCTATAGCCCCATTGTTGTCGCAATACAGAGGTATTGGGTCAACAATGGACGGAACCACCTGAAGTTCTCTCAAGAACTTCCTCATCCAGACAGCTTCTTTTGCGGCATCAGATGCAGCAATGTATTCCGCTTCCATAGTCGAGTCAGCAACGGTTTCCTGTTTGGAGCTCTTCCAACACACCGCCCCTCCATTGAGGGTAAAGACAAAACCCGACATGGACTTGGAATCATCCTTGTCACTCTGGAAGCTGGAGTCAGCAAAGGCCTCAATCTTGAGGTCTTTTCCGCCATACACCAAGAACATCTCCTTAGTCCTTCTCAGGTACTTGAGAATGTTCTTTACTGCTATCCAATGTTTCTTCCCAGGGTTTGACTGATACCTGCTTACCACACTCAGTGCATAAGCCACATCCGGTCTGGTACATAACATCGCATACATTATAGAGTCTACCGTAGAAGCGTAGGGTATAATAGACATGCGATCCCTCTCCAAATCAGTCTTGGGAGACATCTCTTTGGAGAGGGTGATCCCGTGACAAGCCGGTAGATTACCGCGCTTGGAATCTTCCATACTGAATCTCTTCAATATGGTGTCGATGTACTTGGACTGCGAAAGTCCTAATATCCTCTTGGATCTGTCACGGTAGATCCGGATACCCAGAATGTATGAGGCATCACCCAGGTCTTTCATGGAGAACCTGTGTGACAAGAACCCCTTGACAGATTGTAGCATAGGAATATCATTTCCTATTAAGAGAATGTCATCCACGTATAAAACGAGGAATACTACAGTTCTCGCTACAAATCTACAATAGATGCATGGTTCATCTGGATTTTTGATAAAGCCAAATTCCTTGACCGTCTCATCAAAACAGATGTTCCAACTCCGCGATGCCTGCTTTAGTCCATAAATGGACTTAAGCAACTTGCACACCTTTCCGCTGCTCCCACTCTGAATGAAACCCTCTGGCCGGTCCATATAGACACACTCCTCTAAATTTCCATTTAGAAAAGCTGTCTTTACGTCCATCTGCCAAATCTCATAATCGTGGAAGGCAGCAATGGTAAGAAGGATCCGAATGGATTTCAGCATAGCTACTGGAGAAAAGGTTTCGTCATAGTCCAAACCAGGTCGCTGACGAAAACCCTTTGCTACCAGTCTAGCTTTATAGGTCTCAACCTGTCCATCTACACCAATCTTCCTTTTGAAGATCCACTTGCATCCTACGGGTTTTACCCCATCTGGAGCAATGTCCAACGTCCATACTTTGTTGGTGTACATGGACTCCATTTCGGTCCGCATTGCATCCAGCCATTTTACCGAGTCGACGCTCTGAATGGCTTGCTGGAAGCTAGCAGGCTCATCAAAATCTATGATGCAATCCTCTCTATCCCCGTCAATGAGAAAACCGTAGTATCTCTCGGGCGGATGAGACTGCCTACTACTTCTGCGGAGTGGCGTGGGAATGTCCTGATCTTTCGAACCCTCTGGTTCTACTAAGCTTTCGGTAATAGCTCGTGGTTCTAGAATTTCTTCCAGTTCTATTGCGCTCCCACTTAATTCTTTTTCTATGAACTGGTGTTCTAGAAAATGGGCATGGCGAGAAACAAACACCTTTTGTTCCTCTTCGCAATAGAAGAAATATCCCTTGGAGTTCTTTGGATATCCCACAAACTTGCACTGTACTGAGCGTGCCTCGAGCTTGTCCGCGTGCTGCTTTTTTACAAAAGCTGGATATCCCCATGTCTTAATGTGATTAAGATAGGGTCTCTTCCCACACCACATCTGATATGGTGTAGTGGGCACAGTCTTAGTTGGAACCCGGTTCAAAAGGTATGCAGCTGATTCTAGCGCATATCCCCAAAACGATCGCGGCAACTCAGTGTTACTCATCATGGACCGTACCATATCCAATAGGGTTCAGTTCCGTCTCTCCGATACACCGTTATGTTGCGGAGTGTATGGAGGAGTAAGCTGAGAGAGAATTCCATTCTATTTTAAGTAACCCAGGAACTCGGCACTCAAGTATTCACCACCTCGATCAGATCTTAGTGCCTTGATACTTTTGCCTGTTTGGTTTTCTACTTCATTCTTATATTCCTGGAATTTTTCAAAAGCCTCGGATTTATGTTTCATTAAGAAGACATAACCGTACCTTGAAAAGTCATCCGTAAAAGTAATGAAGTAAGAATAACCGCTTCGTGCATTTGTAGACATTAGACCGCACACGCCACTGTGTACGAGTCCTAAGAGCTCGCTCGCTCTTACTCCGTGTCAAGTGAACGGAGTCTTTGTCATCTTTCCTTTGAGACAGGATTGACAAGTTGCATACGATTGATATTCGAACGGATCCAAATATCCTTCTGCATGTAACTTAGTCAACCTTCTCTCATTGATGTGACCCAGTCTACAATACCATAAGAAAGTTTTATTGATTTCTGGAGACTTTCTTTTGTGTGTATTCTGGACATTGAAAATCTGTGGTTGGTTTAATACGTATATACCGTTGTTCAATGTACCTGACCCAATCAAAACTTGATTATGGTGAATGTTCACTACATTACTTACAAATGCAAATTCATAACTTTCTTTAGATAATAAAGATACAGAAATGATATTACAGGGTGCATTTGGTACATAATAACAACTACGCAAAACCAAAAAGTGTCCATCCGACAATCCCAGGTGAGAGTCCCCCACGGCCTCAGCATCCATGCTAGCACCGTTTGCAACTCTGAGGGTCATGTCACCTGCCTTCAAAACTCTACGCTTTCTCAACGCCTGCAAAGAATTACAGATATGAGATCCTGATCCGGTATCCAATACCCAGGATGTAGAGTTTATTGATAGACAGTTTTCAATAACATACACACCTGAAGCTGAAGCTGCAACTCGCTTCAAATCCTGTGTTCTGGCCTTCCAAGCCTTGCAATCCTGTTTCCAGCGACCACTTTTGTCACAATAGAAGCATTCTTCCTTCCCCACCAGCTTTCCCGCTATCTTTGTTGCTTTTCCTTTTCCCTTCGGATCCACTTTACCGACACCGCCTCTTGGTTTGGCAGGGGCTTTCTTCTTCTTACCCTTGGCTTTCGCCCTGGATCTAGAAGAGGAAGATCCTCCTACAAACAAAGTGGATGTCTCCCTACTTTTCTGTAGGGTGCCCTCAGCACTCCTCAACATGTTCAGAAGTTCGGAAAGTTCAACCTCCTTTCCTTGCATGTTGAAGTTAAGGATAAACTGGGCGTAAGTGGAAGGAAGGGACTGGAGAATCAAATCAGTATAGAGTTCATTCTCCAACGTGGTCCCTAGGTCCGCGAGCTCCTCTATGTAGCCAATCATCTTAAGCACGTGTTCCGCTACCGATGATCCGACGGCCAACCTTGCCGAAAAAAACTTCTTCGACACTTCGTATCTTGCGATACGAGACTGCTCTCCATACAGTTCTTTTGTATGAAGAAATATGGACTCTAGGTCCATATTCTCGTGCCTCCTCTGATGTTCGTTGTCCATCGAGGCTAGTACGAGGCATCTGGCCTTCGCGCAATCTATTTCCCAGGTCTTGTAGATTTCCCTATCTACGACACTGGTTTTGGGACCTGGGACAGGGGGAGCTTTGGTGGTAAGGACATACCCCAGCTTGTCGTAAGTGATTGCCATCTTGACATTCCTGAACCAATCTTTGTAGTTTGGCCCTGTCAATATGTTTTTATCTAGTAATAACTTAAGTCCGGTCATGTTGAATGGTCGCTGCAATTAGGAGAGAGAAAAGAAACACTTTAGCATGATGCTCTTGCAAGTTTAGAGTGGTTTTTAGTTTGTCTAAGCTGGATGGCTCCCACTGTCTCTCGAATCCCTTCTCAAACCGTAAAGAAAGGATTAGTCAGAATCAATCTCACCGTAAAATACTTGCTTAACCGTTCAGCTAGGCCGGTGTCGGTACTTCGAGGGAGGTTTTCCAACGCTTTCGCGAAGTTCCTTAATTAAGTAACCTCTTTTCCCTATGGGCGTAGCCCCGCTAATACCTTTCTAGACACCTACTAAGTTTATAGCATTGATCGTTAAGTGAGAGTTTTCCCGAGGAGTAGCATATACTCACAGTAGGATCGGGACCCAAATATCATCACGTGATAAAACCGAAGGAATCCTACCAGAATTATCATACTCCAAATGGTATGCAGCGCTAGCAAGTTTCAGTACTTATGAAACTCCCGATGTGGATTTTTGCCCCATGCTCTTATGACCTTGGCTTTGGCCAAAATATCATAAGTCACATGTCAAGTTCTACCCGTCATTCTCCTGGTTAATTTAGACCCACCGGTACCTACCCTTGACTTTGGCCAAAATGGCAGCACGACTGTCCCAAACCAACGCATCTATCTATGCTGCACATGAATACCCAATAGCTACCAATCACTATACCTTGACTTTGGCCAAAATACATAGCTTGAATACTTTTGACCATTCATGTGGAATGACGGAGGGCTACGAATGGTTTTGGCGAAACCGTGAATGTAGTGAACTTGATATAATCGATGGAACGAGATAGCTTTTAAAAGGAGTGGTTCATGCTCCACGTTTAAAAGTTTAGTTTTGAAAAGAACCGAGTGGTTTTCAAAGTGTTCCAATCGACTTTTACTTGGTTTATTTTCTTGCATTAGTTCTTTTAATGCGTCCCATCAGTTAATCCTACCATTGCTGAAAACAACCAAAATATGACGTACGCTTATGCCATTCGCATTCGCCACGGGGCCCGTCATCACCCGTTAGGTTACTTAACTAACGACAGAGCGGGGGCTGCGCTAGCGCGGCTGTAAAACATAAGCAACGCCTAAATAGTTATCATATATAAGTATATAGCAATGATAGACATTACTGATCACAGATGAATACATTGGATATACTAGGAATCCGCAATCCGTTCGAGCCTGCAACGAAAAGCGGATTACACGGTCGCGGTGAATAGCCAATACCCCACCCAAGACCCCTACGGGTGCGGCAAACTACCTGCCAAGTACCCGAAGCGAAGCAACCTCCCTCAACACCGTGAGTAGGCCACTCGGCACTTCGAGATACCCGGTAGTTTGTGCACCCCCTCCATGGGTCTATCCTAGGAGCAAAAACAGTAAAAAGAATTATACAATGACGGCTACAACCCCGACCCGGTTGCGCGGCCATACAAATAATAATATTACATCAATTTACATATTACAATGAATGAAAGAAAAAGCAACACTCATCTCACATCCACCCCGGCTATTCATCCGCGACAATCCAACCCATTCATATACACATACCATCATCAATCACAGATCACAGATATGTATAACCCCGACTAATCGACATAAAGCGATTAGCCGACGTTCAATACATATAAACATCACAGATATAACCTTTTAGTCAAAGTGTATTGAAGTTCGATAAAAAATACGGATTTATAGGCCCCCAAAAACAAATTTCTATTCTGGAAAACCTGGGCACATATAAACCATCTTAAAAATCCCAAAACCAAGCCAGAAATACACTGCACCAAACTCGACCCAGTGAAGAGCCAAGACGGCCGCGGAACCGCGGCTCTTTGATCGAATCACTGGATCGTTTTTGGTGTCTTTCTTCACAAAACCCTGAGATGATTTTTGGAGTATGATTTATTTTGTTTTGAACAGAAAAAAATTTAACAGAAACTTAGGGTTTTGAAAACTCGGTTTTTCAATTTTTCCGATTCGAACTTCGATACACTCTACTACCTAGCTAGTTTATGTTTAGTTAGTCTCTGATACCACTGTTAGTCCACGTTGCCTACCCCGGTGCTTGCGGGGAGGCGGAAAACGGAATAAAAATCGAATTTTTATGAACTTAGGCAACATGGACTAGACTATGAAGGATCTTTGCTAAACAAAAACAAGCTAAAGCTAACTAGAAACTAGCTAAGTGCTAGAAAGGTTATACCTTGGGCTTTATGTCCTTCTCTCCTTGCTCTTTGGAGTGGTGGAAGGAGGTCACCTTTGTTCGTCTACTCACGTCGAAGAAAGATCCACCCGAAAGCCTCGACCTTTGGCTTCAACTCTAAGCTAGAAGTAACTAGGGTGCAAGAAGTGCTAGTCCTTGAACCCTAGATGAGAGTAGAGATTATCAAGAAAGGGTTTTTCTCAAGCTCAAGTGTTTCTCAACACATGAGAGGGGAGAGCTTGAGGGAGAGGAAGAACAAGAGAGAGAAAGAAAAAAATAGAATGAGAATAAAATGAACCATTCTCACATATATGTGTGAATTATTGTAATTAAATAATTAACTAGATAATTGTCATGGTTAATCAAGACATGACCATTATCATTTCATTTTTAATGCAATTTGCAAGGATCAAAGAGCATCTTCCAAATGAAATGATGATGGTCAAAGTGTCAACCTAGGTCAACAAGTCAAGGAGGTCAAATGGTCAACAACCATAACCATGCACAATTATTTAAACTAATATCAATTAACCATAATACACACATAAGCATTAGGGTTAATAAAATGACAATAGTCATTAACCCTAATCAAAGTCCTCTCCCTCTGTCTCAAGCAACTGTGCATACACACCCGTATTCGTGATCCGAGGAATACGAATACAATGAGAAAAACCAATCCCAAATCATATACTAGGATCCGGCTTAAACCAAAGCCCGCTAGTATAAGCTGTCCGGACAGGAAACGTGCACAAGTGCGCGGATGTGAACGAACCCTGTCGCAAAACCATACGACCTTTACACATTTTTCCTAAAGGCGAATAGCTCTCTGTGTGGGACTCTAAAGACTCGATACTACGCTGGCAGTGGGTTTAACCATAGACCGCAAGCGGCACTAGCTGTACGTAACGGTCCCCAGGTAGATGTCGATAAGAAGACTGACGAGGTGAACCCCATCTGAACTCCTACTGAGCCTGTATGTGACAATCTCCGTACAGTCCGGTCTGTTCGTCTGATACATCGCATGGTGGACCTAGGGGGCGGTGAACGTCAGTCCCCTAATAGCGGTACAAGTCGTGTCGGAGTGTAGCCCAGAACACCCTGAGATGACACTGGAAACCTACCAGTATATCTCGCTTGCCCTGGCCAGGGACTACTCGTGTAATGGCTCTCCTGGACACAGCGCGATGTCAACCCCCAATACCGGGAGAGATGAATCCTGTCTAACCGTCACTGCCTCCAAGTGCTTCGGGACTGCACCCAAAAACTACCTGTTTGCACGACTCCTTTGAGCCGTGGTAGGATAGTAATCAAAGTGCAGTGGGAACACACTCGAGGCGAAGTGACAGTGTCAAGTCAGCGGACTAAGCTGTACTCATGTCACCTGGGAACTGATAACTGACGATAGGTATAATACCAACCAACAGTTCCCGACGAGTCCTCTCCAGTGTACTCGTAACCTAACGAGCACCCGCATACTATCTCAAGTACGACGTACTGACGGCTGTGGGACAGACCGTCTCCCACACTGGGATGAGAAGCGCATACGCTAGTCTACTCCGGAGTATCGATGCCCTGTCTCGATAGTCCAATGACTAGGGAACTGTATAAGGATGTGTTTATAGATCACCCAGCTCCCACGAGTGTGAGCGCCATCACAACGCTGGTAATCAAGCAAAGATCCTAAGGGCTCTACTAATATGTATATCAGCGATATGCTAAAAGAAACACATGCACATATTAAAGCAGAGACAAACCAAGTAGCATACTACCATTTCGAGCAAGATTGTATATACAACTGTGAATATCCCAAGCTTCCATCAAGTAATATACAAGCTAGTATGATACAGTGATGGCCTCTAGGGTATATACACTAACAACTATAATCAACATATCATAAGTACTAGTCAAGTTCCACCCTCCATTTCATGATTAATCAGACCCGCTCATATGACCCTTGATTATAATCAACATAATCATATGAATGTCCTAATTAATCGCATCTTATGCTGTGTAGGAAGACATCACTTAGCTACCGTACACTACGCCTTGACTATAATCAACATACGTAGCACGAATACTAAGTACTCTACTTCCTAAAATGACGGATGGTTGGGAATAGTTTTTAAGAAAACCTTTAACGCTTCGAACTTGATATTGTTGTAGAATCCAATGATTTAAAAAAGGAGTGGCTTAAGCTCCGCCTTTTGAAATCTTGCTTTTTTATAAAAAGCCGAGTAGGTTTCAAATCTGATTCTACAACATCTTTTTAGGTTTCTTTTGTTTGCATTAATCTTATTAATGTAGTCCCATCATTTAAGTCCTTAAGCCATTACAGAAAAGAAACGAAAATAGAACGTAAGCTTATGCCATCCGCATTCGCCACAATGTCCCGTTATGTACTGTTAGGTTACTTAACTAACGGCATAGCGGGGCGGGACTAGCGCGGATGCAAATCATAAGCAATGTTTATTATATATCATATATATAATACATCATCCGTCTCAATATATAAAGGGATCACATCACAGAATATCCACAGCAGAAGCACATATATGAAAATACAGGATATAATAGGAGGTCCGTATTTTGTATTTAGCCAACAATAGAAAATAAGGATTCCACGGTCGTGATGAATAGCCAAGCCCACACCCCTAGACCCTTACGAGAGTGGCAAGTGACCCTACCAATTCTAGAGTTTAGGAGACCTGGTCTCGACTCCTCGAGATGGCCTCCCACTGAACCCTAGAACCCGGTCACTTGTGCTCCCCTCCTTGGGTCTATCCTAATGCGGAAAAGTAAATAATATACAACAATGGTGACATCATCCTTAACCCGGAAGTGCCCCAATAAAAGAATATTACATACAATTAATTTTACATGAATGAAAAGAAAACTCTCATCTCACATAAAACCCCCGGCTATTCATTCGCGACGATCCTGTATATCATATCTCAGCAACACATAATATCACATATTATCAACGTAAGTAAGTATGCGTATCCCAATTATTGTTGATGTATAGCAACGAAACCGGGGATACACCACATACTACACTTACGGTCGCAGAAGAGAAAGTGAAAAACTACAACAATTGGAATCAACACTGCCTTTAGACATCATAAACCCGGAATATAACATATTCAGGATTTCATGCCTAACAATGCAAATCTTATATTTAGGTCTCAATTATGAAAACACCTTTTCAAAAGAAGCCAGGTAATTCAGCAAGATTACCGATTCTACCGAGACCGAAATATTAGAATTACACGCAACTAATTATTTTTCACAAAACTAATTAGTGTAGATTCCATTTATTATATCACATTCAGAAATATCAAGACAATGTTAAACGTTTCGATCGAGTCAACAAACACCCACAAATTACCCCGAAAGCTCAATACTTGAGCAAAGCTAAAATATCCAAAAACGTGCCACAGTGTCTATGGACCAAACGTAGAAGGGTCAACCCTTGCCTCACCTATGGCGCCACAAGACTACGGTAAACCCTAAAGTTCGGCCGCGGTTCCATGGTCATAGAATTGAGTTAGGATTTTGTTCCTCTAGAGGGTCCATAGGGGTACTTGCATGAACATTCAAATATATTTAACTTAGGAAAATTCCAACACTTGTAAATTTTCAGCGACGGTAATAGGGGGTGATTGATGTTCGCTTGAACTATTAAAAATCGTCCAAGTTACCAATACAATGTTAAAATACACGACTACGAAACACTCCGAATAAGCCCAAAAGAAAAATTAGCATCACATGATATTTTGGCTTTGTAACGCTTTAAAAATTCGTTTAGGTTAATTTCGTGTTAATTAGCGATAATGCGTGTTTTTCATAAAACCTCGTAAATAACTATTTCCACATAGACTAGAATAAATCTATTTAATTGTGAAAATATGTAATTATATATATAATTGTGTTTTATTAATTTACATTTAATTTATTGTTCACACATTTATCTAATTTTCTAAACTATTATTTTCTAAGCAAAAAATTTTAGTTTAGCATGCACAACCCTATAATTACCCTAGGTTAATATTGTAACATGCCTTTCATTTTAATTCTTATGGTTCTCAAATCCCTTTTTAAAACCAAAACAAATAAAGAAAATAAATAAGAAAAGAAATGAAAAGAGAGGCATGGGGCATTAAATAGGTATGGGAAACCTTGACTTTTGCACTCACACCCTCACACCCTCACACACACTCTCTCTCTCTCATTCCCAGCAGCAGCCCCCTTTCCCTTCATTTCTTCTTCTTCTTCCAAAATTCATGCCTCCATCTCCATTAAAATTCCCTTTTTTCATCACAAAATCTCATGCTTATCACTTCAAAACAATCCCTTGTTGGTTCTTGAGGCAATTCTTAGCTTTAGGAGACAAGGTCAGCAAGTTTGAGTCATCACTAGACCAACTTGAGATATAAAGCCAACCTTAATTACCTTTTTGCTAAACATGTAGTTTATTTAGCTTAAAATAGTGTTTAAGTGGGATTTAGTGCTAATTATGTGGTTTAAGTGGAGATTAGGTCAAGTTAGGGTTATTACGGCTTGATTATTATAACTAAGTGTTGTTGGTGTTAATTAATCTAAATCTTTTCACCAGATTGCACTAAAACACCATATTGTATTAATTTAATGTTTAATTAGAATTTTAGTTAAGAATTATGTTCGTTTTGGGTTCTGATTTTAAACCAGATGCTTCAGGCCAAAGTTGCAATTGCTGGAGCTTAGTTACTGGACTAGGATCACACACCAGAAGCACGAGACCCCCTTTCCCCTCTGAGGCCGCAAATTTAAGGGTTCTGGCGGCAAATTGCGACCAGAGTGTGGACCTGGATGTCGGGGTTTTGGTTGTGGGTGTCTGCTGTATATTTAAGGCCTTTGGTACATGCAACTTTTCCTAGTACCACTCGTATCAAAATATGGGACCATTTACCTTGTTTTTAATACATTAGACTTGCGCGACAAGTACGTTCCGAGATTGGGTTTGGTGTTTGCTGTGTATCACAGTATGTCGGGATGGTTTCAGACGTTAGAACACATGTGGTGCTTCGAGTGCACACGTGTTTAGCTCGCGACGCTAGTTTCTCATATGGTCTTGATATCGCGTTTTGCAGGATATTAGCTTATGTGTGTTGCTTTGTGTAATTTTAGGATCGGTCGCGGAGAAATCGGACGCAGCGCTGAAAGGAAAGGCAGTGATTGGATCAGTCTAGCGGAGGCGTTCCGGTGAGTAGATGCACACATCTACAGGAAAATCGTTTGGATGGCGCAAGACGCCCGATAGTTAGAATTTTGTTTAGTACTTACACTTATGCGTAGTTCCTAGTTAATCAACATATTCCATTGCATCATTTATATATATATATATATATATATATATATATACATACACACACTAAGATAGTACCTCATACGACACTCGCACTAATACCATTGGTTTATGTTGCACGGGCACTATTCATAAGGACACACACGCCATGGTAATTGCTATGCCACGAACACTTTATAACTTGTTTAAATCCGAATCTTATCACTTGCGCAATTATGATTGATAAACCTGCATTTGACATATTTAATTAATCAAGATGGATATGTAGGATTGCTAGTCACATGCACATATCTTATTGCATCATCGTTCATGCATAATTTTCTAGATCATAGACATTCATGTATTATGATTTTTATCGAGGATTTCCGTATTTATGAGATTTATGGATTTGAAGAAACCGCAAGGATTTAAGAACGTATTACTTTTTTAAAAATGTAAGTTTCGGTTTTCTCATGATATGATGTATGGATAGTCTACCATGAGATTTCTCGGTTCATGAGCGGTATCATACACCCGATTCGAGAAGGAGGAGGAACCGTCTATGGGTGCATGGTGGACCCGGTGCGGTACCCCGGGGCAAGATGGTCGCAGATGATGGCGTTGAGCCCGGCAGAGGAGCACTACCAACCGGTTATTTGTGACCCGGCGGATATCCGGAAGATACCGACGTAGCCTTGAGTTTTGATGGTTTGGGCCAGTCCGGATTGTCGGAGCCCGAGATCAGATATATGGGCCAGTCCAAATTTGTCGGAGCCCGGTTTAATAAATAAGATATTCATTTTTGGTGTCGATGCTTGACACAGATTTATATTGATTTCATTGATGAAACTACAGCTAAATTATAGAAGTTTAATAAGATAAGAATACAGATTTCCCATGTTAATTATATTCAAATCTCGTGTTGTTTATTGCATTCACGTTGCATACATATTATTACATCGCATTATATTAGTGTTTGTAGGCTGTGACGAAATTGTGCGCATGCTTACGATAGTCTTATTAGATATTACTTATTACTCATGAGTTGGCAACTCACTCCCGTCGTGCCACGGTGTTTTGTAGGTCTGGCCCGTTAGCATAGTAGCGGTGGGAGCACGTCCTCTTTTTCTCCTTTTGCTTTGACTCGCAGTATTGTTAGTAGGTGGGTTGCGGGGTTATTTTGTTTCCACCTTGTATCAGTATGGTATCTAGTGTACTCCATCTATCGTATCTACCACTTGTATTATTGTATTAGCGACTTAGAGATGAGACAGTAAGACTTGTACTTTTACATTGTTTCTCTCAATCGAGCTCACTTGAGCCAACATGATGCTCATTTACTTTGTGCCTTTATATGCTTATTTTGCACAGTGATGATATTTATTGCGTGTGATTGTGAGTCCGCCTTTGGCGAAGAGCTAGTTCCCGCTTGGGATGCCTTATTTCATGTTGTACACATATTCCTGTTTTGTACCCATTTGGGGCCAGTATTTTCAAAAGAGACTCTGCCGAAATTTTCGGAAAAATGGGTGTTACTTTTAAAAAGCTTGATGCAACTTATTTGTTGAAAATCGCTTTCTATATTTTGGTTTTCCTTCACTCTACTGCTTTAATGGATTTTGATTTCTGGGTTTTGGCTTACTTAGATTATGTACGCCTCGAGACGTTTCGTAATTTAAGTGCCATACACACTCCGTACTTTTCAGGTCATGACAAAGTTGGTATCAGAGCGTTACGTTTTACCTTTTTAAGTATAGGATGACCCTTGGTAGATGGAGTAGGTGAATTAAGCAGAGTGACGTAGCGTGTGTATGTTCCGCGGTGTACTTACGATACGATACTCCGCCTAAGTGACCTTAGGATATAATTGCTTGCAATTCCTTCTTCGATTCCTTATATCCTATGATACTACTGCACTGTTCTTATTTATCCTGTTTCCTGTACCGGCCATTATACCGCCGAAGGCCACGAGGGCTGCCGCCAGAGATGAGATTCGAGCGGGCTAGTCCGAGACGAGGACCAATCAGGATGGTATGCCTACCCCTCAGGGACAGATTGATCCACCTTCCCCTTGCCGCATTGACAGGCTAGAGTCAGGTATGCAGGAGTTACGTCAGATGATGGGATCTTTAGTCGAGGCCAGTTAGGCACAGAGATATAAGGATGTACCTACCATTGCACAGACCACGATTGTACCTACTGCCCAGACAGTTGTTCCTGCTACTACCGAGACCATTCCCGTATCATTGCAGGAGTTCATGAGGTCGAGACCTCCAATCTTTACAGGCACAGATACAGCGGAGAATCCGCAGACATTCCTCGACAGGTTGGCCAGGATTTGCCGTTCGCTGAGATGTTCTGACGATAGATGGGTGGATCTTGCGAGCTTTCGTCTGGAGGGCCATGCTCAGACGTGGTGCGAGTCAGTCGAGAGAGGCCGAACTACAGGTCTACTTCCTATGACGTGGGATGAGTTCACAGCGGTGTTTCTTTCCCATTTCTTTCCAGAGAGCGTCCGTGATGCTCGAGCTTATAGTTTTGAGGTTTTGCACAAGACTCCGGGGATGACAGTTTCCGCGTATGATATCCAGTTTACTCAATTGTCCCGATATGCTCCTTACCTGGTGGATAACGAAGAGAAACGCATGAAGAGGTTCGTACGTGGGTTAGACACGCAGCTATTTCTTGCTATTGGTGCCCAGCACTTCGACACCTATGCAGCCGCGGTGAATGCAGCCTTACTTTTAGAGGAGCGCATTTCGGAGACTTCGGTCGTTTCAGGGCCGAAGAGGATTCGTACAGATATACCAGCTCCAGTACAGTTTGGCAGAGGCATGGCAGGCAGAGGTCGTGGCGGATTCTTTCCAGGCCGTGGTGATGGTCGAAGCATGGCGTGAGGCCAGTTGTTCAGTTCCTATTCACCAGGTCAGTGGCCACTGCCAGTATGTTATTGGTGCAGAAGTCCAGGTCACCTTTTCAAGAATTGTACCATGAGGCGCCGGGGTGAGCCAACAGTTCCTTATGTGACCCTTCCACCCTCACCCCCAACTCAGAGAGCTCTAATTCCTACCCCTGGTGGTGCTCCATGCCAAGCAGACGTTCCCAGAGGCCATGGACGTGGCGGTCCTGTTCAGAGAGGAAGAGGAGGCAGAGGCCGAGACATAGGATAGCCAGCTATTGGTGGGGGACAGGCCCGAGTGTTCGTTTTGACTCCGCAGGATGCGCAGGCATCCAATGCCGTTGTTACAGGTACCTTGCCAATATGTTCTTCCAACGCACGGGTATTATTCGACTCAGGTTCCACACATTCGTATGTATCTACGCACTTCGCACCGAGGTTGGGCCGAGAGTCGTCGTCGTTAGATCGGCCGCTTATTGTTATTACTCCGGTAGGCGAGTCGTTTGTCGCTCAATTTGTGTTTCGATTGTGTTCTTTTTGTATCGGGGAGAGAGATTCTTCGGTTGATTTGATTCTCCTCGATATGTTAGACTTTGATGTTCTTATGGGCATGGACTGGCTAGCCATTTGTTATGCATCCATGGACTGCCGTGAGAAGACGGTCAGTTTTAGTTTTCCGGGAGAGCCGGTTCTTGTTATTTAAGGAGACCGTAGCATCACCCTTCCCAGGTTTATTTCTTCTCTTCGCATGGGTCAGCTCTTGAGGAAAGGATGTCTGGGATTCTTAGCATATGTTTGTGATACTAGAGCTGCAGAGGTCCCGTTGGACCAGGTCCCGATTGTGTGTGAGTTTCCTAATGTCTTCCCTGACGAGCTGCCTGGTTTACCGCCAGAGCATGATATTGTGTTCTGCATCGACTTGATCCCCGGCACGGGGCCTATTTCCATACGGCCTTATCGGATGGCCCCGGCAGAGCTTAGAGAGCTGAAGGATCGGTTGCATGATTTGCTAGATAAAGGGCTTATTAGACCGAGTGTGTCTCCTAGGGGTGCTCCTGTTCTGTTTGTCAAGAAGAAGGACGGTAGTTTGCATTTGTGTATTGATTACCGTCAGCTGAACCGGGTGACAGTGTGGAACAGATATCCCTTACCTCATATTGATGATTTGTTCGACCAGCTCCAGGGTGCGGGGCACTTCTCGAAGATTGACTTGCGATCAGGCTACCATCAGTTGCGAGTTCGACAGGATGATATTTCGAAGACCGCTTTTCGCACGCGTTACGGGCATTACGAGTTCTTGGTGATGTCGTTCGGGCTCACCAATGCCCCAGCAGCGTTTATGGACTTGATGAACCACATTTTCAGGCCGTATCTTGATCAGTTCATCATCGTATTCATTGACGACATCTTAGTATATTTCCGGAGCCGAGATGAGCACGAGCAGCACTTGCGGATCGCATTGCAGACTTTGAGAGAGCATCAGTTGTTCACGAAATTCTCTAAGTAACCATTCTGGCTTGACAGCGTTGATTTCTTTTGTCACATGGTTATGAGAGATGGTATGCGTGTGGACCCAAAGAAGATCGAGGCCGTTCAACATTGTCCCAGACCGGCATCAGTTACAGAGATCCGCAGCTTTCTAGGGCTGGCCGGCTACTATCAACGTTTTGTTTAGGACTTCTCCCGTATCGCTGCACCGTTGACCGGGTTAACCCGGAAAGGAGTTCCTTTTGTTTGGACCGAGGCATGCGGGCATAGCTTCCAGCAGTTGAAGACTCGTTTGACTACGGCGCTAGTATTATCATTGCCTTCGGGATCGGGCGGTTTTGTGGTTTATTGTGATGCTTCTCGAGTGGGGCTAGGCTGTGTGTTGATGCAGCACGATAGGGTCATCGCTTATGCTTCTCGGCAGCTGAAGAAATACGAGCAGAATTATCCTACTCATGATTTAGACATGGCGGCGGTGGTTTTTGCACTTAAGATCTGGAGACATTACCTATACGGTGAGTCGTGCCAGATATTCATGGACCACAAGAGCTTGAAGTATATATTTCAGCAGCGAGACCTGAATCTGAGACAGCGCCGTTGGATGGAGCTAGTGAAGGACTATGATTGCGAGATTATGTATCATCCGGGAAAGGCGAATGAGGTGGCAAATGCCTTGAGTCGGAGACCCGGAGGTAGTTTATCTTGTTTGAGCACGGATCAGAGGCAGTCGTCGACAGATTGGCAGATTCTATGCGACAGACAAGTGCAGTTCGAGTTTACTTCGACCTGGGGACAACTTGCGCATATCCGTGCACGTCCACAGTTGCTTGACCGTATCCATGAGGAAGTGATGACCGTTGTTCAGAGATCATGGCGCGGGTTAGACAGGGTAGAGATTCCGAGTTCGTGATCGATAATCAGGGGATTCTACGATTTGGGACTAGACTGTGCGTACCAGCTTCTGAGGGACTGAGGCGTGAGATTCTTGAGGAGGCACATCGATCGGTTTACAATGTTCATCCGGGTTCCACCAAGATGTACAATGATTAAGAGATGTTTACTGGTGGGACGGGATGAAGAAGGATGTCACGGACTTCGTATCAAGATGCCTGACTTGTCAGCAAGTCAAGGCCGAGCACCAGAGGCCAGCGGAAGAGTAGCAACCTTTGCCCATTCCGGAGTGGAAGTGGGAGCAGATTTCTATGGACTTCATTGTAGGTCTACCTAGGACCAGTCGAGGGTATGACTCTATTTGGGTGATCGTGGATCGATTGACGAAAGAGGCTCACTTTCTGCCAGTGAAGACCACTTTTGGATTTGCTCGGTATGCCCAGATATACATCGATGAGATTGTATGATTGCATGGCGTCCCGACTTGTATTGTGTCCGGCCGAGGCACCCAATTCACCAGTCGACTATGGCAGAGACTTCAGGAGGCTTTAGGCACCCGATTGAGTTTCAGCACAACATTCCATCCGCAGACCAACGGACAGTCAGAGCGGACTATTCAGACTCTTGAGGATATGCTCCGAGCATGCGTTTTAGATTTTTGTGGTAGCTGGGATCAGCATTTTCCCTTGATAGAGTTCTCCTACAACAACAGCTTCCAGGAGAAGATTCAGATGGCACCTTTCGAGGCTCTATATGGGAGGAGATGTCGGTCGCCCATCTGTTGGATAGAGCTCAGCGAGAGCAGTATTTTGGGGCCGCAGATCGTACATGAGATGACCGCAAAGATCCAGCTGATTCGTGATAGGATAAGAACGGCCCAGAGCAGGCAGAGATCTTATGCGTACCGACGTCGGCACAGACTTGAGTTTGTTGTAGGCGATCATGTTTTCTTGAGGGTCTCCCCAATGAAGGGCGTGATGAGATTTGGGAGGAAAGGGAAACTTAGTCCCAGATATGTGGGTCCCTTCGAGATCCTCGAGCGTGTTGGCGCCGTTGCTTATCGGTTGGCTCTTCCGCCCAGTTTCCCAGATGTTCACCCCGTATTCCACGTATCGATGCTCCGCAAGTACCTTCATGACCCTTCTTATGCGATTCAGCACCCGACGATCCAGCTGGAACGTGACCCTTCCTTTACAGAGCAGCCGGTGGTCATCCTGGATCGGCAGGTGAAGAAATTGAGATCAAAAGTTATACCGTCCGTAAAGGTCCTTTGGCATGGCCCGAGAAGCGAAGAGGTCACCTGGGAGACCGAGGACGAGATGAGGAAGAAATATCCCCATCTCTTCGAAAGTACGCGTAGCTAGATTTTTAAATTCGGAGACCAAAATTCATTAAAGGGGGAAGATTGTAATGCTTTGAAAATTCGTTTAGGTTAATTTCGTGTTAATTAGCGATAATACGTGTTTTTCATAAAACCTTGTAAATAACTATTTCCACATAAATTGTGAAAATATGTAATTATATATATAATTGTGTTTTATTAATTTACATTTAATTTATTGTTCACACATTTATCTAATTTTCTAAACTATTATTTTCTAAGCAAAATATTTTAGTTTAGCATGCACAACCCTATAATTACCCTAGATTAATATTGTAACATGCCTTTCATTTTAATTCTTATAGTTCTCAAATCCCTTTTTAAAAAAAAACAAATAAAGAAAATAAATAAGAAAATAAATGAAAAGAGAGGCATGGGGCATTAAATAAGCATGGGAAACCTTGACTTTTGCACTCACACCCTCACACACTCTCTCTCTCTCTCATTCCCAGCAGCTGCCCCAGCAGCAGCCCCCTTTCCCTTCATTTCTTCTACTTCTCTCAAAATTCAAGCCTCCATCTCCATTAAAAATCCCTCTTTTCATCACAAAATCTCATGCTTATCACTTTAAAACAATCCCTTGTTAGTTCTTGAGGCAAGTCTTAGCTTTAGGAGGCAAGGTCAGTAAGTTTGAGCCATCACTAGACCAACTTAAGGTATAAAGCCAACCTTAATTACCTTTTTGCTAAACTTGTAGTTTATTTAGCTTAAAGTAGTGTTTAAGTGGGATTTATTTCTAATTATGTGGTTTAAGTGGAGATTAGGTCAAGTTAGGGTTATTATGGTTTGATTAGCTTAACTAAGTGTTGTTGGTGTTAATTAATCCAAGTCTTTTCACCAGATTGCACTAAAACACCATATTATATTAATTTAATGTTTAATTAGAATTTTAGTTAAGAATTATGTTCGTTTTGGGTTCTGCTTTTAAACCAGATGCTTCAAGCAAAAGTTGCAATTACTGGAGCTTAGTTACTGGACTAAGATCACACACCCGAAGCACGAGACCCCCTTTCCCCTTCGAAGCCACAAATTTAAGGGTTCTGGCCGCAAATTGCGGCCAAAGTGTGGACCTGGGTATCGGGGTTTTGGTTGTGATTGTTTGCTGTATATTTAAGGCCTTTGGTACATGCAACTTTTCCTAGTTCCACTCGTATCAAAATCTGGGACCATTTACCTTGTTTTTAGTACTTTAGACTTGCGCGACACATACGTTCCGAGTTTGGGTTTGGTGTTTGTTGTGTATCATAGCATGTCGGGGTGGTTTCAGACGTTAGCACACACGTTTTGGTGCTTCGAGTGCACACGCGTTTAGCTTGCGACGCTAGTTTCTTGTATGGTCTTGATATCGCGTTTTGCAGGATATTAGCTTATGTGTGTTGCTTTGTGTAATTCTAGTATCGGTCATGGAGATATCGGACGCGGCGCGGAAAGGAAAGGCGGTGATTGGATCAGACTAGCGTAGGCGTTCCGATGAGTAGATGTATACATCTACGGGGAAATTGTTTGGATGGCGCAAGTCACCCGATAGTTAGAATTTCATTTAGTACTTACAGTTATGCGTAGTTCCTAGTTAATCATCCCATTGCATTGCATCATTTATCATATATATATATATATATATATATATATATATATATATATATATACTGTGATAGTACCTCATAGGACACTCGCACTATTACCATTGGTTTATACTGCACGGGCACTATTCATGGGGATACACACGCCTTGGTAATTGCTATGCCACGAACACTTTATAACTTGTATAAATCCGAATCTTATCACTTGAGCAATTATGATTAATAAACCTGCATTTGACATATTTAATTAATCAAGATGGATATGTAGGATTGCTAGTCACATGCACATATCTTATTGCATCATCGTTCATGCATAATTTTCTAGTTCCACATCGCATTTCATATGGTTAATATCATAGACATTCATGTATTATGATTTTTATCGAGGATTTCCGTATTTATGAGATTTATGGATTTGGAGAAACCGCAAGGATTTAAGAACGTATTAACATTTTAAAAATGTAAGTTGTTGTTTTCTCATGATATGATGTATGGATAGTCCACCATGAGATTTCTCAGTTCATGAGCAGTATCATACACCCGATTCGAGGAGGTGGAGGAACCGTCTGTGGGTGCATGGTGGACCCGGTGTGGTACCTCGATGCATGATGGTCACAGATGATGGCGTTGAGCCCTGCAGGGGAGCACTACCGACCGGTTATTTATGACGCGGCGGATATCCGGAGGATACTGACGTAGTCTTGAGTTTTGATGGTTTGGGCCAGTTCGGATTGCCAGAGCTCGAGATCAGATATATGGGCCAGTCCGGATTTGCCGGAGCCCGGTATAATAAATAAGATATTCATTTTTGGTGTCGATACTTGACACAGATTTATATTGATTTCATTGATGAAACTACAGCTAAATTACAGAAGTTTAATAAGATAAGAATACAGATTTCCGATGTTAATTATATTCAAATCTCGTGTTGTTTATTGCATTCATGTTGCATACATATTATTACATCGCATCGTATTAGTATTTGTAGGCTGTGACGAAATTGTGTGCATGCTTACGATAGCCTTATTAGATGTTACTTATTACCCACGAGTTGGCAACTCACCCTCGTCGTGCCATAGTGTTTTGTAGGTCCGACCCGTTAGTACAGTAGCGGCGGGCGCACCTCCTCTTTTGTTCCTTTTTCTTGGACTCGCAGTATTGTTCGTAGGTGGGTTGCGGGGTTATTTTGTTTCCACCTTGTATCAGTATGGTATCCAGTGTACTCCATCTACTGTATCTGCCACTTGTATTATTGTATTACCGATTTAGAGATGAAACAGTGAGACTTGTACTTTTACGTTGTTTCTCTGGGTCGAGCTCACTTGAGCCAACATGATACTTATTTACTTTGTGCCTTTATATACTTATTTTGCACAGTGATGATATTTATTGCATGTGATTGTGAGTCTTCCTTTGGCGAAGAGCTAGCTCCCGCTTGGGGATGCCTTATTTCATGTTGTACAAATATTCCTGTTTTGTACCCGTTTGGGGCCAGTATTTTCAAAGGAGACTCTGCCCAAATTTTTGGAAAAATGGATGTTACTTTTAAAAAACTTGATGCGACTTATTCGTTGAAAATCGCTTTCTATATTTTGGTTTTCCTTCACTCTACTGCTTTAATGGGTTTTGATTTCTGGGTTTTGGCTTACTTAGATTACGTACGCCTCGAGACATTTCGTAATTTAAGTGCCAGTCACGCTCCGTACTTTTCGGGTCGTGACAAAATTGGTATCAGAGCGTTAGCTTTTACCTTTCTGAGTGTAGATGACCCTTGGTAGATGGAGTAGGTGACTTAAGCAGAGTGACGTAGCGTGTGTATGTTCCGCGGCTTACTTACGATACGATACTCCGCCTAAGTGACCCTAGGATATAATTGCTTGCAATTCTTTCTTCGATTCCTTATATCCTATGGTACTACTGCACTGTTCTTATTATCCTGCTTCCTGTACCAGGCATTATGCCGCCGAAGGCTATGAGGGCTCAGAGGGCTGCCGCCAGAGATGAGATTCGAGCGGGCTCGTCCGAGACGAGGACCGATCAGGACGGTATGCCTACCCCTCAGGGACAGATTGATCTGCCTTCCCCTTGCCGCATTGACAGGCTAGAGTCAGGTATGCAAGAGTTACGTCAGATGATGGGATCTTTAGTCGAAGCCAGTCAGGCACAGAGATCTGAGGATGTACCTACCACTGCATAGACAACGATTGTACCTGCTGCCCAGACAGTTATTCCTGCTACTACCGAGACCATTCCCGTATCATTGCAGGAGTTCATGAGGCTGAGACCTCCAGCCCTTACCGGCACAGATGGAGCAGAAGATCCGCAGACATTCCTCGACAGGTTGGCCAGGATTTACCGTTCACTGAGATGTTCTGACGATAGAGGGGTGGAGCTTGCGAGCTTTCGTCTGGAAGGCATTGCTCAGACGTGGTGCAAGTCAGTCGAGAGAGTCCAAGCTACAGGTCTACCTCCTATGACGTGGGACGAGTTCATAGCGGTGTTTCTTGCCCGTTTCCTTCCAGAGAGCGTCCGTGATGCTCGAGCCCGTAGTTTTGAGGTTTTACGCAAGATTCCGGGGATGACAGTGTCCGTGTATGATATCCAGTTTACTCAGTTGTCCTGATATGCTCCTTACCTGGTAGACACCGAAGAGAAACGCATGAAGAGGTTCGTACGTGGGTTAGACACGCAGCTATTTCTTGCTATTGGTGCCCAGCACTTCGACACCTATGCAGCCGCGGTGGATGCAGCCTTACTTTTAGAGGAGCGCATTTCGGAGACTTCGGTCGTTTTAGGGCCGAAGAAGATTCGTACAGATATACCAGCTCCAGTACAGTTTGGCAGAGGCATGGTAGGTAGAGGTCGTGGCGGATTCTTTCCAGGCTGTGGTGATGGTCGAGGCATGGCGTGAGGCCTGTTGTTCAGTTCCTATTCACCACGTTAGCGGCTACTGCCAGTATGTTATTGGTGCAGAAGTCCAGGTCACCTTTTCAAGAATTGTACCGCGAGGCGCCAGGGTGAGCCGACAATTCCTTATGTGATCCTTCCACCCTCACCCCCTACTCAGAGAGCTCTACTTCCTACCCGTGGTGGTGCTCCATGCCAGGTAGACATTCCCAGAGGCCGTAGATGTGGCGGTCCTGTTCAGAGAGGACGAGGAGGCAGCGGCCGAGGCAGAGGACAGCCAATTATTGGTGGGGGACAGGCCCGAGTGTTCGCTTTGACTCCGCAGGATGCGCAGGCATCTACTGTCGTTGTGACAGGTACCTTGCCAGTATGTTCTTTTGACGCACGGGTATTATTCGACCCAGGTTCCACACATTCGTATGTATCTACGCACTTCGCACCGAGGTTGGGCCGAGAGTCGTCGTTGTAAGTCGATGTACAACACCCCATGAGTTGCGGGGAGGCGGAAATATGAAAAACGATCTTGTTTTGTATCTAAACATCAACTAACCGAAGATCTTATCTAAACGATAATTAACAACAAGCATAGAGTTCTAAGCTACTATGTAAAGAGATTATACCAAATGATTCTAGTCCTTAGTCTTTATGATCTCTACGTCCTTCTCGGCCTCCTATCCATGATAGATGATCCACCCGAGAACCCCTAATCCAAGCTATTACCTCTAAACTTGAGGTTACTTAGTTTCTCTAGTTGCTAATCAAAGTAACTACGATGATATAGAGTTAGGTTATGAAGTGTTTAGTCTATACTAATCCTTGGTCTCAACTCATGAGTGGTAGGATTAGGGCTTGAAGAGAGAGTGGGCTTGAGGAGAGAGAAGGTAGAGATGATAATGAGAAGAGAAAAGCTTCTCACTTGAATATATAAAGCATAATGAATTATCAAATAAAATAAATTAAATGATTATTCACCATGCTTCATTTATTCAATAAGAGTGATTCACCATATGAGTCATTAAGTAATTAATGATGCATTAAATGATATGATGAATCACACAAATGAGTCACAAAAGCAATTAATAAAAATGCCACCTTAACCCCTCATGTCACCATCCTTCTAGAAGCTACTCGGAAAATTACAAGAACGCCCCTTGCATCCGTGAAAACACGAAAAAACTTTAGACTATATAAATCCAATAACCTGATACTAGAATCTGGCTTAAACCAAAGCCGGCTAGTAAAAACTGTCCGAATGTCATACGTGCGTTTAAACACGTATGCGTCCGAACCTTTATCGTAAAACCGTACGACCTCTATATCTTTTCGCCTGGGTTTGGGAAATCTCTATGTAGGACTCTAAAGACTCGACTACTACGCTGGCAGTGGGCTTAACCACAGACCGCAAGTAGCACTAGCTGTACGTAACGGTCCCCGGGTAGTTGTCGATAAGAAAGCCGATGAGGTAACCCATCCGAAATCCTATTGAGCCTGTCCGTGACAATATCCGCGCAGTCCGGTCTGTTCGTCTAAGAGTATCGCATGTATGGTCTAGGGAGGTGGTGGACATCAGACCCCTAATAACCGTACAAGTCGTGTCGGCATGGCTCAAGACCATCCGAGAATCTACTGATCAGTCCATCAGCAATTCTCAATCAGCCCTGGCCAGGGACTTATGGTAATGACCAACCGATCACCGTGTGATATCAACTCCCTATACTGGAAGAGACGAATCCCTAACAGTCGCTCACTGCCTCCACGTGGCTCGGGACTGTGCCCAACTAAAACCTGCTTGCACGACTCCTTTGAATCGTGGTAGGGTAGTAATCAAAGCACAGTGGGAACTCACACGAGACAAATGATGACCTTAAGTCAACGGACTATCTACACACATGTCACCTGAGAACTGCTATCTGACGTTAGATATAATACCATCCAGTCAGTTCTCGGCGAGTCATGTCCGGTGTACTCACACCCAGTGAGCATCTGTATACAATCTTAAGTGCACTCCACTAATGGCTGCGGGACCAGTCCATCGCCCCTCCTCAGGGTCTAGATATGTATACACTAGTCTACTCCGGAGTATCGATGCCCAATCTCGATACTCCTGTGACCAGGGACATCTAAGGATGTGCCTATTGACTATCCAGCTCCCACAAGTATGACTGCCATCACAACGCCGGTAGTCAGGCAAACACCCTATGGGCTTTATCAACATATATATATATAAATACCAAGTAAAATATATCATACGTTAAGACAAATACAAACCAAATAGCGTACTATCATATCAAGCAAGACTGTCATGTACATACATATCCCTAGCATCCTATATAATGAAGGCCTCTAGGGCATATATATCCAACAATATCCCACTTGCACTAAGGCCTATAATTGGCGCAATGAGTACCCACTGTCTCTACCAGATCCAGTTGCTGGCGTACCGCATGCCCAACATCTCAAACAGCCTCTCGAACTGTACTTGAGGGATGGCCTTGGTGAATGGATCTGCCGTGTTGTCTTTTTTGTCCACTCTCCGTATTTCGATCTCCCGACGATCTACGATCTCCCTGATCAGGTGAAACCGCCTTAAGATATGCCTGGATTTCTGATGGGACCTTGGTTCCTTCACTAAAGCTACAGCGCCATTGTTATCACAATACAAAGGTATTGGATTGGCAATGGACGAAACCACCTGAAGTTCAGAAATGAACTTCATCATCCAGACAGCCTCTTTTGCGGCTTCACTAGCAGCTATATACTCAGCCTCCATAGTTGAGTCTGCGACGGTATCCTGTTTGGAACTCCTCCAACATACCGCCCCTCTATTGAGGGTAAACACAAAACCCGAAATGGATTTAGAATCATCTTTGTCACTTTGGAAGCCGGAGTCGATAAAAGCCTCTACCTGGAGTTCCTTATTACCGTAAACTAAGAACATCTCCTTAGTCCTTCTCAGGTACTTGAGAATATTCTTCACCGCTATCCAATGTTTCTCACCTGGGTCAGACTGATACCTGCTTACCACACTAAGTGCGTAAGCTACATCTGGTCTGGTACATAACATCGCATACATTATAGATCCTACTGCCGAAGCGTAGGGTATAATGCCCATGCGAGCCCTCTCCTCATCAGTCTTTGGAGACATCTCTTTGGAGAGGGTGATTCTGTGACAAGCGGTCATATTACCACGCTTGGAATCTTCCATACTAAATCTCTTTAGTATGGTGTCAATATACCTGGACCGTGAAAATCCCAACATTGTATTAGATCTATCACGATGGATCTTAATGCCCAGAATGTATGATGCATCTCCCAAGTCTTTCATAGAGAATTTCTGTGACAAGAAGAGATTTACTAATTGTAGCATAGGGATATCATTCCCTATCAGTAGTATATCGTCGACGTACAAAACGAGAAAGACTACTGCTCTTTCTACAATCTTCACATAAATACATGGTTCATCTACATTTTTGATAAAGTCAAATTCTTTGACTGTCTCATCAAAGCAGATGTTCCAACTCCGCGATGCTTGCTTTAATCCATAAATGGATTTAAGCAACTTGCACACTATTCCGCTGCTCCCACTCTCTAAGAAACCTTCTGGTTGATCCATGTAAACACTCTCTTCTAAATGTCCATTTAGAAAAGCTGTTTTTACGTCCATCTGCCAGATTTCATAGTCATGGAAGGCAGCAATCGCAAGCAAGATCCGAATGGATTTAAGCATAGCTACAGGTGAAAAGGTTTCATCATAGTCCAATCCTGGTCTTTGACGAAAACCTTTTGCAACGAGTCTAGCCTTGTAGGTTTCCACTTGTCCAAATGCACCAATCTTCTTTTTGAAGATCCATTTGCATCCAACTGGTTTTACTCTAGGAGGAGAAACTTCTAAAGTCCATACTTTATTGGTGTACATGGATTCCATTTCGGATCTCATAGCATCCAGCCATTTCATCGAGTCACTACTCGTGATGGCCTGCTGAAAACTAGTAGGCTCATCATCATCGATGATGCAAGCCTCTCGATCCCCATCTAGAAGAAAACCATAGTATCTTTCAGGAGGATGAGAAAGCCTACTAGATCTGCGGAGTGGCGTTGGTTCGTCATGTTCTATTGAAATCTGAGGTTCTACTAAGTCCTTGGTAGCAGTTTGAGGTTCTGGAATTTCTTCCAACTCTACCGCGCTCCCACTAATTTCTTTTGCAAGAAATTCGCTTTCTAAGAAGACAATGTGGCGAGCGACAAACACTTTTTGTTCTTCAGTGTCGTAGACCATATACCCCCTTGAATGTTTGGAGTATCCTACAAACTTGCATAAAACCGATCGTGCCTCGAGCTTGTCCGGATTATGCTTTTTAATATATGCCGGACACCCCCATATCTTGATATACTTCAGATATGGTCTCTTCCCGCTCCACATTTCATATGGAGTGGTAGGCACAGACTTAGTTGGAACTCTATTCAATAGGTATGCTGCTAATTCTAGAGCAAATCCCCAGAAGGAAAGTGGCAACTCAGCACTACTCATCATTGAACGCACCATATCTAATAGCGTGCGATTCTTCCTTTCTGATACACCATTATGCTGAGGTGTATAATGTGGAGTAAGCAGAGAGAGAATTCCTTTCTCTTTTAAGCATTCAAGGAAACTGGTACTTAAGTATTCTCCACCTCGATCAGATCGAAGTGTCTTGATGCTTTTACCAGTTTGTTTCTCTACTTCATTTTTATACTCCTTAAACTTCTCGAAAGCCTCGGATTTATGCTTCATTAAGAACACATGTCCATACCTAGAGAAGTCATCAGTAAAAGTGATGAAGTAGGAGTGACCACTTCGTGCATGCGTAGACATCGGACCACATACATCACTGTGTACAAGTCCCAAGAGTTCAGTGGCTCTTTCTCCGTGTCCGGTGAACGGAGATTTGGTCATTTTTCCTTTGATACATGATTGACAATTTGCATATGATGAATATTCAAACGAATCTAAATATCCATCTTTATGTAACTTAGTCAACCTTGTTTCATTTATATGACCAAGTCTACAATGCCATAGGAAGGCTTGATTTGAATCTGGAGCCTTTCTTTTAAGCGTGTTTTGAATATTGAAAATTTGAGGTTGATTAAGTATGTATATGCCGTTTTCCAGTGTACCAAACCCAATCAGTTCTTGATTTAGGTGAATGTTCACAACATTTCTTTCAAGCGCAAAACTATATCCTTCATTCGATAACAAAGATACTGATATAATATTACACAACATACTGGGAATACAAAAACAGCTGTACAACACCAAAATGTGCCCACTAGTCAACCCTAAGTGATATTCCCCTATTGCAATTGCATCTACATGCATTCCATTGCCCATCCGGAGAGTCATATCACCTATCCCCAGTGCTCTACTATTTCTCAGATCCTGCAATGAATTACAGATATGAGAACCAGAACCGGTATCAAGTACCCATGATGTAGAGTTAACTGAAAGACAATTTTCGATTACAAACACACCTGAAGTAGAAGCAACCTCTTGCTTCATGTCCTTGGCTTTGAAGGCCTGACAATCCTTCTTCCAGTGCCCTTGCTTGTGATAATAGAAGCATTCGTTCTTTTCTGTCTTCACCCTTCCTGCCTTGTTCGTTCCCTGCACCTTCTTGACCCCACCTTTCGGTTTGGTGGCTTTCATCTTCTTCTTCCCTTTAGCTTTCGCTTTAGATTTAGAAGAAGACGATTGGCCAACATACAGAACGGGGGTCTTCTTCTTTTTCAAGGAGGTCTCTGCTACCCTCAACATATTGAGGAGCTTTGGAAGATCAGCTTCCATTTCGTGCATGTTGAAGTTCAGCACGAACTGAGAGAAGGTGTGGGGAAGGGACTGCAAAATCAAGTCGATATACAAATTATTCTCTAGCACACATCCCAGGTTTGCGAGTTCCTCAATGAGGCTGATCATTTTGAGGACGTGCTCTCCTACAGGCGATCCTGGAGCTAACCTCATCTGGAAGAGTTTCCTTGAGGTTCGTACCTCGCGATACGGGAGTGCTCTCCATATAATTCTTTGACATGGAGAAAGATGGATACAATATCCATACTCTCGTGCTGTTTCTGGAGTTCATTGTTCATGGACGCCAGCACGATACACTTAGCTCGCTCACAATCTAGATTCTAGGTTTTGCGAACTTCCCTGTCCACAACTGAGGAATCTGATCCTGGGATAAGGGGAGGAACAGCGGTGGTAACATATGCTACTTTGTCAAAGTCAGTGCAATATTGACGTTCCTTAGCCAATCTTTATAGTTCTGCCCGGTCAGTATATTTTTTCAAGTAATAGTTTTAGTCCAGTCACTGTAGCTGCCAGAAAGAGAGAAAAGAAAACACTCAGCATATGCTCTTGCAAGTTTAGATTGGTTTATTAATTTATCTAAACAGGATGGCTCCCACTGTTTACTCAAATCCTTCTTCAAAGCCTAAAAGAAGAACTAGTCAGGATTTAATCACACGTCACAATACTTGATTAACCTTTCAGCCAGGCCGGTGTTGGTATTTCGAGGGAAGTTTTCCAACGCTTTCGCGAAGTTCCTTAATTAAATAACCTCTTTTCCCTGGAGACGTAGCCCCTCTAAGACCTTTCTAGTCACCTACTTTGTTTATAGCATTGATTGTTAAGTGAGAAAAATTCCCAAGAGTAATCCTACTCATCAATGGGATCGGGATCCAACTATCATTGCATGATGCCCTAGATAGAAGCCACTCTAGTCACCACACTCCAGAAGGTATGCTAAATCTGCAAGTTTCCTTTATGTTTGAAACTCCCGATATGATTTTTACCCCAAGCTCTTATGACCTTGACGTAGGTCAACAAATCATAAAACGCAAGTCAAGTTCTACCCGTCGTTGTCCTGATCAATTTAGGTACATCGTACATGCCCTTGACGTAGGCCAACAAGGCTGTACGTCTGTCCTAAACTAATGCATCTATCTATGCAACAAATAGGCACACACACTGCTACCATACACTATGCCTTGACGTAGGCTAACAAGCATAGCATGAATACGATATGCTGTCTATCTGAAACGACGGAGGGTTACGGCTGGTTTTTGGCAAAAAACCGTTAACGTAATGAACTTGATATGATCGAAGGAACAAAGATAGCTTTTATTTAAATAGAGTGGTTCAAGCTCCGCATTTAAAATTTACTTTTTCAAGAAAACCGAGTGGTTTTAGAAATTGTTCCAACGATTCAGTTTAGGTTTTATTTTCTTTGCATTAATAATAATGCGTCCCATCATTAACCTATCATTACAGATAACAACGAAAATACGTCCTCTTATGCCATCCGCATTCGCCACTGGGTCCTATCATCACCCGTTAGGTTACTTAACTAACGGCAGAGCGGGGGCTGGGCTAGCGCGGGTGTAAAACATAAGTGACGTCTAAATAGCTATCATATATAGATATCGTACATTCGTCATACGCAATAATAGGCATTCCAGATCACAGATAAACAATATTGGATTTGCAAGCAATCCGCGTTTCAATTGAGCCTGCAATGAAAGACGGATTATACAGTTGTGATGAATAGCCATTACCCCACCCCAGACCCCTACGGGTACGGCAAACTACCCGTCAAGTACCCGAAATGAAGCGGTCTCCCTCAACACGTGAGTAGACCACTAAACACTTTGAAATACCCGGTAGTTTGTGTACCCCACCTTGGGTCTATCCTAGGAGCAAAAACAGTAAAAAGAAATAATACAACGGTGGCTACAACCGCAACCTGGATGTGCCCCGCAAAATAATATTACAGCTTATTACAATTACATCGAATGAATTAATACAATAACCCATCACAAAACTCGGCTAATCATCACAACAGTCCAACACAGTTCATATCCACAAACAGTTAAAAACATCACAGATATGTGCAACCACCTGCCAACCAACATACTAACAGTAAGGGGAGGTTTACGAACACATAATACAGTTCACAGATATAATCAAACAAGCAAACATCGTATAATTTCGATCGATTAAACCCATTAGATTCTGCTCCAATACTTCTCTGTAAATCTGAAACCTGAGCAAAAAATAAACATTCCAGAAAAGATAAAATATTCACAGAAGAATAACTGTGGAGATTTGGGGTGAATCGGTCCCAACTCGGCCGTGGATCCGCGGCGGATCGGTGGGTTCGGCCGCGGTTCCGCGGTGGGTTGGCCGATCATACACCCAAATTTCTACAGTATTCTTATAATTTCATATAAGTTGTTCTGCAGGTCCTTGAAAAAATTTTGGAGCTCATTTTAAAATCGACAGAAACTATGTGAATACGATATCATTTCCGGTTCGTTTTGCGTTCGAAATTCATACGACTTTGCAAGTGAGTTAATTATTGTTTAGTGAGGCTCTGATACCACTGTAAGTCGATGTACAACACCCCACGAGTTGCGGGGAGGCGGAAATATGAAAAACGATCTTGTTTTGTATGTAAACATCGACTAACCGAAGATCTTATCTAAACGATAATTAACAACAAGCATAGAGTTCTGAGCTACTATGTAAAGAGATTATACCAAATGATTCTAGTCCTTCGTCTTTATGATCTCTACGTCCTCCTCGGCCTCCTATCCGTGATAGATGATCCACCCGAGAACCCTAATCCAAGCTATTACCTCTAAACTTGAGGTTACTTAGTTTCTCTAGTTGCTAATCAAAGTAACTAAGATGATATAGAGTTAGGTTATGAAGTGTTTAGTCTATACTAATCCTTAGTCTCAACTCATGAGTGGTAGGATTAGGGCTTGAAGAGAGAGTGCGCTTGAGGAGAGAGAAGGTGGAGATGATAATGAGAAGAGAAAAGCTTCTCACTTGAATATATAAAGCATAATGAATTATCAAATAAAATGAATTAAACGATTATTCACCATGCTTCATTTATTCAACAAGAGTGATTCACCATATGAGTCATTAAGTAATTAATGATGCATTAAACGATATGATGAATCACACAAATGAGTCACAAAAGCAATTAATGAAAATGCCACCTTAACCCCTCATGTCACCATCCTTCTAGAAGCTTTTTGGAAAATTACGAGAACGCCCCTCGCATCCATGAAAACACGGAAAAACTTTAGACTGTATAAATCCAATAACCTGATACTAGAATCTGGCTTAAACCAAAGCCCGCTGGTAAAAACTGTCCGAATGTCGTACGTGCGTTTAAACACGTATGCGTCCGAACCTTTGTAGTAAAACCGTACGACCTCTATATCTTTTCGCCTGGGTTTGGGAAATCTCTGTGTGGGACTCTAAAGACTCGACTACTACGCTGGTAGTGGGTTTAACCACAGACCGCAAGCGGCACTAGCTGTACGTAACGGTCCCCAGATAGTTGTCGATAAGAAAGCCGATGAGGTAACCCATCCGAAATCCTACTGAGCATGTCCGTGACAATATCCGCGCAGTCCGGTCTATTCGTCTAAGAGTATCTCATGTATGGTCTAGGGAGGTGGTGGACGTCAGACCCCTAATAACCGTACAAGTCGTGTCGGCATGGCTTAAGACCATCCGAGAATCTACTGATCAGTCCATCAGCAATTCTCAATCAGCCCTGGCCAGGGACTTATGGTAATGACCAACCGATCACCGTGCGATATCAACTCCCTGTACCGAGAGAGACGAATCCCTAACAGTCGCTCACTGCCTCCACGTGGCTCAGGACTGTGCCCAACTAAAACCTATTTGCACGACTCCTTTGAATCGTGGTAGGGTAGTAATCAAAGCACAGTGGGAACTCACACGAGACAAATGATGACCTTAAGTCAACGGACTATCTGCACACATGTCACCTGAGAACTGCTATCTGACGTTAGGTATAATACCATCCAGTCAGTTCTCGGCGAGTCATGTCCGGTGTACTCACACCCAGTGAGCATCTGTATACAATCTTAGGTGCGCTCCACCAATGGCTGCGGGACCAGTCCATCGTCCCTCCTCAGGGTCTAGATATGTATACACTAGTCTACTCCGGAGTATCGATGCCCAATCTTGAAACTCCTGTGACCAGGGACATCTAAGGATGTGCCTATTGACTATCCAGCTCCCACAAGTATGACTGCCATCACAACGCCGGTAGTCAGGCAAACACCCTATAGGCTTTATCAGCATATATATATAAATACCAAGTAAAATATATCATACGTTAAGACAAAGACAAACCAAATAGCGTACTATCATATCAAGAAAGACTGTCATATACATATATATCCCTAGCATCCTATACAATGAAGGCCTCTAGGGCATATATATCCAACAGTCGTCATTAGATCAGCCGCTTATTGTTATTACTCCGGTAGGCGAGTCATTTGTTGCTCGATTTTTGTTTCGATTGTATTCTGTTCATATCGGGGAGAGAGATTCTTCGGTTGATTTGATTCTCCTCGATATGTTGGAATTTGATGTTCTTCTGGGCATGAATTGGCTAGCCACTTGTTATGCATCCGTGGACTGCCGTGAGAAGGCGGTCAGTTTTAGTTTTCTGGGAGAACCAGTTCTTGTTATTCAAGGACACCGTAGCGTCACCCTTCCCATCTTGATTTCTTCTCTTCGCGTGGGTCAGCTCTTGAGGAAAGGATGTCAGGGATTCTTAGCATATGTTTGTGATACTAGAGCTGCAGAGGTCCCGTTGGACCAGGTCCCGATTGTGTGTGAGTTTCCTGATGTCTTCCTTGACGAGCTGCCTAGTTTACCGCCAGAGCATAATATTGTGTTCTGCATCGACTTGATCCTCGGCACGGGGCCTATTTTCATAAAGTCTTATCGGATGGTCCCGGCGGAGCTTAGAGAGCTGAAGGATCGGTTGCAGGATTTGCTAGATAAAGTGCTTATTAGACCGAGTGTGTCTCCTAGGGGTGCTCCTGTTCTGTTTTTCAAGAAGAAGGACGGCAGTTTGCATTTGTGTATTGATTACCGTCAGCTGAACCGGGTGACAGTGCGGAACAGATATCCCTTACCTCGTATTCATGATTTGTTCGACCAGCTCCAGGGTGTGGGGCACTTCTCGAAGATTAACATGCGATCAGGCTACCATCAGTTGCTAGTTCGACAGGATGATATTTCGAAGACCGCTTTTCACACGTGTTACGGGCATTACGAGTTCTTGGTGATGTCGTTCGGGCTCACCAATGCCCCAGCAGCGTTTATGGACTTGATGAACCGCATTTTCAGGCCGTATCTTGATTAGTTCATCATCGTATTCATTGACGATATCTTAGTATATTCTCGGAACCGAGAGGAGCACGAGCAGCAGTTGCGGATCGCATTGCAGACTTTGAGAGAGCACCATTTGTTCGCGAAATTCTCCAAGTAAGCATTCTGGCTTGACAGCGTTGATATCTTGGATCATGTGGTTACAAGAGATGGTATGCATGTGGACCCGAAGAAGATCGAGGCCGTTCAGCATTGGCCCAGACCAGCATCAGTTACAGAGATCCGCAGCTTTCTAGGCCTGGCCGGCTACTATCGACATTTTGTTCAGGACTTCTCCCGTATCGCTGCACCTTTGACCGGGTTGACCCAGAAGGGAGTTCCTTTTGTTTGGACCGAGGCATGCGAGCATAGCTTCCAGCAGTTGAAGACTCGTTTGACTACGGCGCCAGTATTATCATTACCTTCGTGATCAAGCGGTTTTGTAGTTTATTGTGATGCTTCTCGAGTGGGGCTTGGCTGTGTGTTGATACAGCGCGATAGGGTCGTCGCTTATGCTTCTCAGCAGCTGAAGAAACACGAGCAGAATTACCCTGCGGCGGCAGTTTTTGCACTTAAGATCTGGAGACATTACCTATATGGCGAGTCGTACCAGATATTCTTGGACTACAAGAGCTTGAAGTATATATTTCAGCAGCGAGATCTGAATCTGAGACAGTGTCGTTGGATAGAGCTAGTGAAGGACTACGATTGCGAGATTATGTATCATCCGGACAAGGCGAATGTGGTGGCAGATGCCTTGAGTCGGAGACCCGGAGGTAGTTTAGCTTGTTTGAGCGCAGTTCCAAGATAAAAGCCTCAAATTTGTTCTGTGTTCTCGGTGCATTACCAGTAAGCTTCTGCAGTTGTTTGAAAAAAATTTCGAGCACATTTAAAAATCGACAGAGAAGCCGAATTTCAGGGTTATAGAAAATTGTAAATTCGGAGTTGTTTCAGTTTTGTAATAAATCTAACATCGTTTAAGTTTTTAGCTTGGCTCTGATACCATTGTAGGGATTCTCTATCACCATCCTAAATTTAGGGTTGCACCACACATGCTATAAGAAAAATTTAGAGAGTGCTAAACAATTCCAAACATGAATCGAACTAGAAAAATAGAGTAACAAACTATAATATCACATACTATAAAGTGTCTAACACTAAGTGGAGAGAGAATACAACCTTTGTAGACCTCCTCCTAGACTCCTTGGATCGATTGAGGTTTGAACCGGTTGGCTTGTCTCCTTCCAAGTCCACGATGATCCACCACGAAGTCCCTTTGCACCAAGCTCCAAGATTCCCTACTATTTGCAATCATCTAAAAGTGTTTGGTATAAATAAAGAACATATTAGAAATTCGTCTGTAAAATACCAAATAACATGTGTTATACATTATAACCGGCATTTTGAGGGAAATTGAGTGTTTATTATTGCACGCATGATCTTTATATATCGCAACACTTGTCTCGAGATTGTGTGCAGGAAATTCTCCAGGTAAAAGAGTCGGAATCATAAAAGTGCTGATAAAAATACGCCAAGTCCAAGACTTGTGATCTGAAAGTGAACAAGAAAGTATTAAAAGATTCCAGACATAAAATAAGGCCCTATGGATCAGCATAAAATCAGCCCAGAATTTCCATGCACCAAGTCCTTCAAATGGCCGCGGATCCGCGGCCAAATGGGCCGATCCGCCGCGGATCCTGATTTGAGTGATTTAGCGTGCTTGCGCTTTCTAAAAGATAGATCAAAAATATTTGTAACCGCAATCAAGAACGGCGTCGCATGAAGCTAGCCGGTGAGTACGGGTCGATCCACAGGGATGTTGTGAATCTCCTAATCGTGCTAACGAGTTAATTCCGAAGGGTGTTCGGATTAATTATTAAATCTAAAAACCAAATTTATTCTACCTAGGGCAATTATCTAGATCTACTCTTGCTAGGGCTAGGTTTAGGGATGGTTTGGAAATGTAATTAAATCTCACCGCTTTCAATACCCGAATGAAGATCTATGAGGAGTTATGGTAATTATCAATAAAGTGGATTAGATCCGTTCGGGAAGGTGTTCCTTCCTCTAGGTTCTTGTCCTTCCTTTAGAGATCCTTACCCTAACCTCCATGGAAAACACCACAACCGGGCGTTTACACTACGGTGTCATCGTTACCTCGTGGGGTAAGATGCCGTAGGGCGCGGTATGTGCGTGTATGCATGGAGTCCTATTGTAAATATTTGGTGGGTAAGAAAGGGATGAGAGATCTCATCTCTCAAAATCCTTCCTCAAAGCTAAACCCTAAACAAGTTCCTAGGGCATGAAATTGAAATCTACACTAGGGCAAGAAATTAAATTACTTACAGATGGCTCTCTCCAAACATCAAAGCAGGGTTGTCAGATCTGAATTTCTGAATTGAAGAGAGGCACCGATGCTCTCCATAAAAAACTTTAGAATTTTTATTAAAAGGAGGCATAAAGAATACAATGATTTGAGTTCCTATTTATAGAGAATAGGAAACCCTAGGTTACATCTGATTCGCATGTCTACAATTACTAAAATAGCCCTAGGAAATCTTTTCAGAGCCGCCAACACAATTTGGTAAAATTTCATCAAGTAAGGGAATAAGACGGCAGCGGAACCGCGGCGGGAGTGGGGGTTGGGCCGCGGTTCCGCGGCCCAATAAGAGTCTTGAATGCTGAAAATTTCTGGTTTTGCTCTGGGATTCCTGGGCTTCCATATTCTTTGGTTCTTTTATCAAAATGGATTCTACGTTGGTTCCAGATCTCCAGTGAACAATTGCAATGGATTTTTTAACCGTTCGCTTTGTATTCTTGGACCTTGCGTTGCCTTGTACTGTTCTTTTGTGTAGGCTTGATTAAGATCCATCTATTTATTGGTCAAAGTCCATATTTTTATCGTCTTTACATCATTTTCACTGTTTTCTGTCCAAGAACCTGTAACCTGTAACATGCAGCAGACATTGGTCAAAAACACCTGTTTTCATTGTAAAATGCATAAGAATGGGGAATATAAAATAAAATATTATGGTGTGAACAAATACCCCCAAACTTATCTTTTGCTCGTCCTCGAGCAAACTTATTTTTATTCTCTACAAAAACCTAACCTAACTGCACTTTCGCAGGGAAACGCGATTGCACTGAGCACGTGCAACAAGCCGTTAAACCTCTAGGTGTCCTTAGTAGGAGGAGTGTTGTCTCCTGAGGGTTTTCAGCGGATACTACCCACAAAATCCTATCAATTCAGCCCATTAACTTTAATTCTCCAATTAGGTCTTCTAACAAGGAATTCTATTATCTTCGACTTGCAAATTATCGACCCATATTCTTCACACTTCCTCATCATCTAACTTAAGATTATATATATCCTGTAGACTACTTAGCTTTCAGCATTTCTTAAGTTTTCCTTCAAGGTTTCCATCTCCACTTAGGAATTTCTATCAACCCTTACTAAAAATACAAGTTCTATTCTTCATTCCTTTCTCTTATCTAAACTCTAATCATATATCCCCACGTGTGTGTAAATATCACCCCTACACTTGGAAATTCAATTCAAGCAATCGTACTCTCGTCCATTGTCCAAAGCACTTATTAATTAGTGAATTTTTAAATGAAATTTGCTTACACATCCTTCATGCGACCGTTAATACTTCTTGAGGTACCAACAACCGATTACAAGCTGCGTTTGCACATTAAAGCGTAATTCCTAGTCTTGCAACACCCAAGGCTTTAGCAGTGATTTCCAAACCAGTTGGTCTAAGGCACTAGGTGATGAAGCACCCTCGCTGAATATTTTTCTATTTTTACAGCCTTAAGCAATCACAAAAACCAGTGTTCATTTTTTTCTTTTCTTTATTCACTCTTTTTTCTTTTATTTTCTTTGTACTAAGGACTTTAGACAAGAGCATTTCAAGGTCTCCCCTACTATTCCAAGTTTCAAGGTGCGTGATTGTGCAAATTGTAGGGTATATATTTTCAGAATCTAGACTTAAGCTAGGAACTATTTTTCAAACTTATACTCTAATAAAAATATCAATACTTTTCCTTTGCTTTGATTTAGCCCAAGAAGTGAACTCAAAATTTGCCTATTTCTAAATAAACTATAAAGACATATACTTTCTACCGTTAAAGTTTAAGGAAGGTTATCTTTAGGGTTTTTAATTTACTACGCCTAAGATCTAGTTATTCCTAGCTAGTTAACCTATTTGTCAAACTCAAATCAAATATGGCCAAAATTGAATACATTAATTTTTATAATTTTTGAAATTTTTCAATTTTTATGGGTTTCAAAATAAGTATGCAAATGCAAAAATATGTACAAATGAATGCAAAGGAAGAAGACGTACCGAGCATACCCCCAAACTTAAACTTGACAGTGTCCTCACTGTCATGCTGAACCAAGAGGGTCAAAATACCGGCACTCCCCTGTTTATTTATTTATAAATTTGTTTTTAATGTTTTGAATTTTTTTTTATTTTTTTATAGAAAAGAAAACAAAAAATATATACATATATACAAAGATTCCCCCAAACTTAAGCTTGGCCTTGCACAAGCCAAAAGTTAGCACCAACCATTCAAAAATCTTATCGTGGAAATGGTATAGTTGGTGCAAGAAAATGAGAAGCACGCGAGACCGTGTGGAAAGAAGAATGCTAGAATATGGTCTCGGTGGGGGAGAAGAATGGCGAAAAGAAGAAGGAAGTGGAGTACGATCTTGAGGATGTAAATTGAGTGAATAAATTAGCGCAATATGTGATGACCGATATGTTATAAGCGATTGCGCTAACCTATCTACTCGTCGAGAAATGGGATCAAATCCCTCAAGATTCGCAAGAAAACATGGGTACGCCGAATTTGGTATAGGTGATGAAAGCGTAACGGTCATTTGTTCGGTCTGAACAATGGGAAAGACGAAAGGGAGTGAATTAGGGATAGTATCTCTCTCATCGTAGTAAACTGTTTCAAACTTGAAAGATTCCATTAATGGTTCGAAACTACTATAATCAACCGAGTCTGATGGCTCATCTGAAAATGTAAAGGACTCAAACTCGGGCGGTGAGTCATCAACATCGTCCGAAAAAGTGAAACACTCATAAGTGTTATCATCTGTGAGATCTGTGTCAGATTCAAAGGAAAAGGTTTCAAGCTCATAGTCTTCAAGCGGGGTCGGAACGATGGGAAGGAGGGAGGGTGATATAGCAGTCAAAGGTTCAGGAGGATGAATTGGAAAATCAGACACATCAAATAAAAATGATTCAACCTCAATATTATCCTCAAGACTCTCCTCAATACTATCCTCAATATTCAACTCATCCATGCCATTATCATCAAAATCTAGACGCATATGAGATTCGGGAGAAACATTTAATAACTCAGGATGATGATTTGAACATAAAATTTCAAGCAAATCGACAGGTTCATCATCCGGAATATTCCCGGCGTCTATATCCTCAATCAAGTGAAAATCAATTTCTTTAGACACCTCCTCAAAAGCATGGATGTTTATCGATTTAGATTCTAGAGGGGAGGTGTAAAGGTCAAACGGATTAGGTGCAGTTTCACTCGAAAGGGGTTCTTCACAATTTGGCAAATCAAGCACTACAAAATCACACAGCTCATTTTTATTTTCAACATGTGAATCATTTAGGACATTCGATGGAAAACTGGAGTTGTGGGCTTCAATTGGGTAAGGGTAGGTTTGATTTGGAAATCCTCTCACATTCTCATTCTGTCCAACCGCCTCCTCATACATTGAAAAATTTGGGGCCAGCGGGAAACTAGCTACCGGTTCAGCAGGTTGCATAAGGGCGGCCACAGACGCTTCCACATTCCTAACCATTTTATTTGTTGCTGCGATATACGCCTCCAACGCCTCTTCCAAGCTAGACTTGGGTGGTAAAGGGGTTTCGGGAAAAGATTCGAAATTGTGTGGATATGCAAAACTCCCAACAGGCTGTATAGAATCAATGTCTAGTGAAGGTGGCAAGGTCGGGTAGGACTGGTAGGAAGTGGGTGGTAGGACAGGGTTAGGGTCTACATGTGGATAAAAATGTGAATAATCTTGTGGATCCCTAGAACTGGATGTGTGGAGAGGGGTGAAAGATCGGCTGCGAGATTGAGCAATGTGCTCAGCAATGGACATCGGCCTAGGAGTGTCAGAAGGACTCGAAAGAGTGGTATCAACATATGGAAGTGGTGAAGGTTGACTTGGTTGACACAAAGTGGGTTGAAAAGTCAAACTGTTTCTCCTAGACTCCTCTATGTGATCTTTCAAAGATTTTTTAGGCATGGAAGGATCGTCTTTAAATTGACCGAACACATTGACATATGACGCAAAATTAGGTTCGGGATACCAAAGTTCGGCTAATGATTTTTTATGTGGGGTACCCATGTTAGAAGAAGAAAGGTGACAAGAAGGAAGGTTGGATGGTGCAAGGATTTATTTAGGGCTAAAAAATTTTGCAAGTTCTATAAAATATTTGTCCTTTTTATTTTCATTTTTCATTGATTTTTTTTCTTTATCTCTATTTGGAAAAATTTTTGTTGCAAAAAGATTTTAGAGAAAAGATATGCAACAGCAAAATATTTTATAGAAAAGATATGCAACAGCAAAATATTACTTGCAATCTATTTTATTTTAAGCGGGTCCCAAAAATCCTGCACAAGATCGTTATTTGGAAGGGAATATATTTCTAAAGTGCACAAAATCCTGCAGGCATTTCCAGAAAATATATTTCAAAATATACAGAAAAGAGACAGTTGGGCTTACAGAAAAAATTTCCTCAAATGAAGCCTCGAGATAGCCGCGTTTCCGCGGTAAATTTGCTCTAACACCGCGGTTCCGCGGTCCCCTGAACGCTTTGGATCCCCAGAAAAATTTTGGTGCGACGATTCGACAAGAAGGCTGCGGTTCCGCGGCCTAAGGTGGGTTTTGGCCGCGGAATCGCGACGGGATAGGGGATTTGGGGCTCCAAAATTTTTGTACTCTTCTGTTAGTTAAAATCCCTTCTGTTCCGATACCCCTTTTTCTGTTTCGCTTTCTGGAATTTTCCAGATCCGATTCTGTATATCCTGCAAAAAATTCAACCACAAAGTATCCCTTCCAAAAATAACAAATGATAAATATTTTTATATTTTTTTGATTTTTCAGATTTTTATGAATTTTTAAATTTTATGATTAACCCTAAATTGCGAAAAGAAAATTCTACGCCATCCCCGGCAACGGCGCCATTTGATTTGAGTGATTTAGCGTGCTTGCGCTTTCTAAAAGATAGATCAAAAATATTTGTAACCGCAATCAAGAACGGCGTCGCATGAAGCTAGCCGGTGAGTACGGGTCGATCCACAGGGATGTTGTGAATCTCCTAATCGTGCTAACGAGTTAATTCCGAAGGGTGTTCGGATTAATTATTAAATCTAAAAACCTAATTTATTCTACCTAGGGCAATTATCTAGATCTACTCTTGCTAGGGCTAGGTTTAGGGATGGTTTGGAAATGTAATTAAATCTCACCGCTTTCAATACCCGAATGAAGATCTATGAGGAGTTATGGTAATTATCAATAAAGTGGATTAGATCCGTTCGGGAAGGTGTTCCTTCCTCTAGGTTCTTGTCCTTCCTTTAGAGATCCTTACCCTAACCTCCATGGAAAACACCACAACCGGGCGTTTACACTACGGTGTCATCGTTACCTCGTGGGGTAAGATGCCGTAGGGCGCGGTATGTGCGTGTATGCATGGAGTCCTATTGTAAATATTTGGTGGGTAAGAAAGGGATGAGAGATCTCATCTCTCAAAATCCTTCCTCAAAGCTAAACCCTAAACAAGTTCCTAGGGCATGAAATTGAAATCTACACTAGGGCAAGAAATTAAATTACTTACAGATGGCTCTCTCCAAACATCAAAGCAGGGTTGTTAGATCTGAATTTCTGAATTGAAGAGAGGCACCGATGCTCTCCATAAAAAACTTTAGAATTTTTATTAAAAGGAGGCATAAAGAATACAATGATTTGAGTTCCTATTTATAGAGAATAGGAAACCCTAGGTTACATCTGATTCGCATGTCTACAATTACTAAAATAGCCCTAGGAAATCTTTTCAGAGCCGCCAACACAATTTGGTAAAATTTCATCAAGTAAGGGAATAAGACGGCCGCGGAACCGCGGCGGGAGTGGGGGTTGGGCCGCGGTTCCGCGGCCCAATAAGAGTCTTGAATGCTGAAAATTTCTGGTTTTGCTCTGGGATTCCTGGGCTTCCATATTCTTTGGTTCTTTTATCAAAATGGATTCTACGTTGGTTCCAGATCTCCAGTGAACAATTGCAATGGATTTTTTAACCGTTCGCTTTGTATTCTTGGACCTTGCATTGCCTTGTACTGTTCTTTTATGTAGGCTTGATTAAGATCCATCTATTTATTGGTCAAAGTCCATATTTTTATCGTCTTTACATCATTTTCACTGTTTTCTGTCCAAGAACCTGTAACCTGTAACATGCAGCAGACATTGGTCAAAAACACCTGTTTTCATTGTAAAATGCATAAGAATGGGGAATATAAAATAAAATATTATGGTGTGAACAGATCCGTGGCCTTGTTAGCTCTTCAGCACGTCAAAATTCTCCACGTGGCTTACCATAACGGCCTCAGCTTCTAGAAGACTCTCAAAGATACCACGTGGCTTCTTCCAGAAGGCTCTGCATAACAAACTCACTCTAGAATATTCCCTCCAACAACCTTATTCTAGAAGGCTCTCTCCAACAACCTTATTCTAGAATATTCCCTCCAACAAACTTCTTCTAGAAGACTCTCTCCAACAACTTTCTTCTAGAAGCCTCCTTATAACAACCCTCTTCTAGAAGCCTCCTTGTAACAATCTTCTTCTAGAAGCCTCCTTGTAACAACCTCATTCTAGAATATTCCCTCTAACAAACTCATTCTAGAAGGCTCTCTCTAACAACCTAGCTTTGGAGGGAAGATTCAAATGAGATGGTTATAAAAAGAGATCTAGATCTAGGGTTTAGAGGTTGTTGAAATTGAGGGAAAAATTGTAGATCCAAATCAAATCTAAATCAAATTGAGTGACACAATTTGATCCAAATCAAGATCTATCGAGTACCAAGCCAAAGCAAGAATCCAACGAGCCTTTTGAAGTGACGCCGATCTTCATCCGAGCAAGAGATCTACGACGATTCGCGACTCACGAAGACGGTGTGAAGCTAGTTTCGACGATCGAGTTCTCTCCTCAAAATACTGTAGTCCTTGAGTGAATTGTAACGAAACGTCGATTAAATAAAAGGTGAAAATTCTTGATCTTGCTTTTCTTTACATTTGAGCATTATAAAGAGTTATCGATTCTTGATTGTTATCTTTTTCATGATGTTTGAGTGAAAACTCCGCTTGTGGAGGAATCGAGAAAATAGATAGATGATGATGATTAAATTCTTGAACGATTCTTAAGTCTTATAAGTTTTGTAAACTTTAGGAAATTGAATCATCGACAACCTAGTTTCGAGCGAGATGCTTTCTTGAATGTTTTCGCTCCAAATTAGAGATCAACGATCGATGATTGAATTTCCTAGATGCTAGAATTTGAATGCTAATCAACGAAAGGACAAGGGATAGAAGGAAAAACCCTAGTTTCTTCAAGAGATCCCTAATCCTCGTTGATCGTCATCGATCTAGCAACAAATCATCAATGGATAAGAATTTGTAATCATAATTCTTCATCATCACTATCGATTGGATCGATTCCTACAAGCCTCTTTACAAATCTTGATAATTCAAACGATTTTGACATTTTCTTGAACTTTAGTATTTCTTGATTTTAGATCTAGTTCTTTATAATTCTTGAAACTAAACTTCACCAATTTTCTTGCAATTTTTCTTTTATCTTTTCATTTCGATTCATCTAAAACAAAATCGATCAAAACACACATCTCAGTGGACGATCCATATTCATTAACGCACAACATCGACACCATTAATTGATTGCGGTATAAATTTCTTTGGTTGTGAAATATCTTATAATACGGCACCAAGAAAGATCAATCACCAAGCTCCAAGCTTCACTCGATCAAGGATGAAGATGAAGAAAACACTCCACACTAGTGGGCTAGACTAAAGTGGAATGGTGATGTGGGTTTGGATCTAACTACAAAACCTTTTCTTTTTAATTCTTTCTCTTTCTTTTAAAACCCTAGAGAGCTTTGAGGAGAGAGAGGAAGAAGGAGATGGCACAAAACTAAACTCAAGAGAATAATGATAACCCCCTCTAAACTCAAGAGAGTAAGTGAAGTCATCCATGCTAAACCATGGTTACAAAATATCTAGATATTTTGTAACTTGAGTTTAAGCAAAACCATGGGCTAAAACCATGGGCAATGAAACCATTGACTTTTTTCAACTCAAGAGAGTTGAATAGTCAACCATGATTTTAATCCCATTTTGCTTTTCTCAAATAATCAAAATATCTAAATATGTTACCATATGAGTCTTGCATTGCCACCACCAATGTATTATCAACCATGACACATGTATGCTTGCATGTGTGCATCCATATCAACATATACATACACTCATGCATGCATCATAAAGAAATAGGTTTTAATAAATGAGCTAATGGACTTAATATTAAGTCAACACTTGATTTTATAACCCGGTCATATCTCATATGACCCGTCCAATAGTAAACGCCCTATTAAAATACGATATCCAATACACGCATTTAATCGAGCTCCCACGCATATCACATATGCACCCCACATCTTTTCGCCTGAACTAGGAGACCCCTTTGTGGGACTCTAAGACTCGTCAATACGCTAGCAGTAGGCAGTGATCATATTACATGCCCATAAACCATCAGTGGCACAAGCTGTACGTAACAGCTCCCAGGTATTAAGCGATCAGAAAAAACACAAGCAAACCTGCTAAAACTCCCGTCGAGCCAACTGGTAACACTTACCGTACAGTCCGGTCTCTTCGTCAAATATGCTGCATATGTGAGTCTAGGGACGGTATCGTCGACCCCAATAACCCAATAAGTCATGCCGGTATATGGTTCATAATAGATCGAGAAACTACTGATAACACTTATTAGTAAATCTCAGCAGCCCTGGCCAGGGACTTCCTGTTATAGCCAATCGTACATAGTGCAACATCAACCCCCAATATCGGGAGAGACAAAACCCCTCCTATCGCTCATTGCCTCCATGTGCCTCGGGACTGTACCCAAAATCCACCTGTTTGCACGACTCAGTAGAGCCGTGGTAGGGTGGAGATCAAAGTACTGTGGGAGGCACACAAGACTCTATGACGATCTCGGGTCTACAGACTAACCTGTACCAGTGTCACCTAAGAACTGCTATCCGACGATAGATATAATACCACATAGGAGTTCTCGGCGCGTCCGTTCAGTGTATCCAGTCTCACTGAGCACCCGTATACGGTCTTTGGTGTCACCACACCAATGGATATGGGATCATCCATTGCCCATCATATGGGACAAGCAACGTATACGCTAGTCTACTCTGGTAATATCGATGCCCCGTCTCGATACACCCACGACTAGGAACATTTCAAGGATATGCTCATAGACTACACATGTCCCACTAGAATGATCCATATCATAATCTCAGTAGTCCTGCATATCCTAAGGGCTATATCAACATGTACCAAATAATTGAAAGCACAATCAAATGAACATGTCAGGATAGCATACTATCATGTCGAGCAAGAATGTACCCTGAATACATACACACACACACACATACCGATACATATACTATCATATAATGGCCTCTAGGGCATACATATATCCAACAACGACAAGCTTCCTGAAGAAAATTATGCGAAGGTTCAGCTGAAGAAGAAAGCTCTCCGATACGTGTTTGTAAATAATACATTATACCGCAGATCATATGACCTACTCTGGCTCATGTGTCTGTCATCGACCAAAACCCAAAAAGTCATGAAAGAGGTTCATTCAAGTGTCTGCGAAGCTCACCAATCTGGCCCCAAATTGCAGCTTCAAATCAAACGGCTTAAATATTACCGGCTTACCATGATAAGGGATTGCGAAGAGCATACGAAGAAGTGTCATCTCTACCAAATTCACGGTGATTTCATTCATAAGCACCCCAATCCGCTGCATCCTACAGTGACGTCATGGCCTTTCGAAGTTTGGGGCACTAATATAGTTGACCCAATTGATCCTTCGTCATCCAAAGGTCATCGGTTCATATTGGCCGCAACTGACTACTTCTCTATATAGGCTGAAGCTGTCCTACTAAAAAGTCAAAATAGAATATATTCTGATGTTCTTCTGGCATAATATCCGATACCGCTTCGGTACACCAAGAAGAATCATATCTGACAACGGGCCTTCTTTCAAGAGCTTCAAAGTCTCAAGGTTCGCTACTCGGCACAGGATAGACAGGAGATATTCCTCCATCTATAATCTAAGAGCCAATGGGCTAGCCGAAGCCGTCAATAAAACCCTATGCAAACTCTTGAGAAAAAATTCTTCAGCCAACAAGAGAGACTAGAATCTCAAACTCCACGAGGCGTTGTGGGCATATCGTATCACACACCACACTCCAACTCAGTCCACTCCATACTCTTCGGAGTGGAGGCGATCCTCCCCTTCGAAGTTGAAGTTCCAAGCCTTAGAATGGCCGTCCAGCATGGTTTGACAGAGGAAGAAAATGTTCTCCTTCGGCTTGAAGAACTTGACGCTCTCGAAGAAAAGAGACTCGCAATACAAAAAAATATGGAGCTGTACCGAGCCCAAATGTCACGGGCCTATTACAAGATAACATGTCTCCGTGTTTTCAAGAAAGACGAATTGGTGTTGGTCCTCAAAAGACCGATCATTCCCAATCGACATCCCAAAGGAAAATTCGAGCCAAATTAAGAAGGGCCATACGTCATCGAGAAATTGTTTGATGAAGGATCCTACCAGTTGATAAATGCCGAGGGAGAAAGGCCCATGCCACCTATCAATGGTCGCTATCTCAAGAAATACTACGCGTGAATGCTCTAAGTCGCAGATGAATTGAGCACACCGTCCCTATAGTCTAGATCATACATCCTGTAAAACCGTATACAATCTACGGGCATAAACAATCTCTATCTCTTCCAAGTCCTACCGGGGAGACTACATCTGAAGTCCTACCAGCGATGAAGCTCGACCATTGAAAAAAAGGCGGTATGTCCACAAGCAAAACGGGCACGGATGAAAATCCGAAAGGACTCCGTGAGTAAAAACAGCAGGACTGCTGGCGAGTTTGTGAAAACCCAAAAGGACGCAAACTCTTGAAAAGAAGACAAAAAATACACTCACAAGATCCTCTCGACCTTGTGAGGAGAATATCCCTTTGTGAGATACTTACGACTCATAAAAGAGCAGCACACTTAGGAAATCCTCACGATTCCTATGGAGAAAACACACCTACGAGATGCTCTCGACTCGTAGGGAGAAAATGCTTTTATAAGACCCTTACAGCTCATAAAATTGAAAAGCCTTAGACGATAGGGATCTAAACCTGTCTCCTAAGCCATCACTCTCCAAATAGCAACGGCAAATGATGAGTCGCTCCTGGCATTATGCTTCGGTGTTAGCAGTGCTGATGCTAACCCAAAACCCAAATCCCAAGTCTTCCCAAGGCAAATGATGAGTCGCTCCTGGTATTGTTCCAGTTCAGCTATACTAATGCCAAATAAAATCTAGATTCCAAGTCCCACTCAAATTCAAAAGTCCCACCAGAAGAGATAGAAATCAAATAAATCAAATCAAAGTCCCACCGGCAATGGTTCCAAGCTCCAAAGGTCCCGCGGAACGGACAAGAACTTCAAAACCAATCAGATCGACCGATTCAACACCAACAGCCTTCTCAGTGGAATCAAGCTCCATCTTGGAAGCAATCACCTCCTCGGTGGAATCAAGCCCCACCTCAGAAACAAATCAATCCTGACACAGCAAAAATTGGAGCAAGTTAACTTCAACCCCGACACCGCAGAAAGCGGAGCAAGTCAAATCAAATCCCGACACCGTAAGAAGCGGAGCAAGTCAACTTCAACCCTAACACCGTAAAAGGCGGAGCAAGTCAACTTCAACCCCGACACCGCAGAAAGTGGAGCAAGTCAAATCAAATCCCGACACCGCACGAAGCGGAGCAAGTCAACTTCAACCCCGACACCATACGAAGTGGAGCAAGTCAAGTTCAACCCCGACACTGCAAGAAGCGGAGCAAATCAAATCAAGCACCGACCGTCCAAATCGCAAAAATGTCAACACCGACTGTCCAAGTCGCAAAAATGGCAGCACCGACCGTACAAATCGCAAAAAAGTGGTAGCACCAACCGTCCAAGTCGCAAAAATGGCAGCACCGACCATTCAAGTCGCAAAAATGGCAGCACCGACTGTCCAAATCGCAAAAAGGTAACACCGACCCTCCAAGACGTAAAAATGGCAGTATCGACCATCCACGTCAATAAAAGGGTAGCATCGACCCTCTATAGGGAACCAAACTAAATCAATCTGCATATAGAACAAGATTTATCAATTTCATGCACACAACCCATACACGCGGTGTGCATTTATTGATAGGGGCAATTTGTTGGGGTCAAAAATTACACCCCGATTGACCAAGTTGAAGTCGAAGTCAACCCCAAGCCAAGTAGGCCCAAGCCCAAGCAAGCGGGACCAAGCCCAAGTAGGCCCAAGCCCAAGCTAAGTGGGCCAAAGCCTAAGTCAAGACCGAGCATGGAAGGGTCTGGCCCCATAACAAAAAGAATGAAAACATAAATTAGTTTAATGTAATTTTTTAGAAATAAATATATGGAATATGAGCAAAAAGCCAAAATTTTGTAAACCCCATAACTTATGTGCAAAAAGAAATAAGCACATAAGGCATGGGGAGTCACATGCGCCATTTGGAAAAGCCCAAGAGGCTATATGTAAAATGTATAGTCTATAAAAGGCAAACATGATGAGAAAATCAATAACAACTTTCATTCTCTCATAATTTTTAGGGTTCTGTGCCTCCTTCTCCTTCCTCAAGGTTTTAAATCTTCTTCTTTTTTTGAATTAAATCAAGAGTTTAACTCTTTTTTCCCAAAAAGAAATAGCTTTTCACCAGAAAACCCTCGAAGGGGAGCTCAGATCTTCCATCAAAGCTCTAAAATGAGAGATTTTTAAATCTTACCACCCTTTTTTCTTAAAGATCTAATGGAAAAAGAGGAGGAAGAAGGAGACCCATCTCCAAAAATCCCGCTTTGGGAGGATCCAGGGCTCGAGGATCCAAGGTTCGAGGGAGAAAAAAGGGGTCCCCTTTCATCATCTCCGAAAATCTTCTAGGAGTTTAGCTCCAAATAAAAATATTTTCTTTAGGAGTTTAACTCCTTCAAATTCCGAAAAATCAAAATAAAAATCCCTCTTTCCCTACGAGTTTAACTCCAAAACCCCTCAGGAGTTCAATTTCTAGCCTAGGGGCTAAGCCCCTTCTTCCGCTGGTATTTTCAGGGGCCGCGTGCCGTGCACGTGACCCGCTGGCATCCAACGGCCGCATGCCGCGCACGTGACCTACTAGCGCTCAGTGGCCACGTGCCGCTCACAGGTTCTACTGATGCCCAGCGGCTATGCGTAGGGCGCGTGACTCGATGGCGCCCAGTGGTCACGTGTTGTCTCATGCGTCCTTAGGACACTACTCACCCCTCTTTTCCCCATACGTTCCATACTCGAAACACTTCCGCTTTTGAAAATCTTTTTCTAACGGGACGCTGCACCGCACCCCTCAAGGGGGTTACTAGCCCACTTAACACCCAGCCTGCTATCCAGGTAGTGCGACCCTCGTAAACTCTGTGAGGCCTCTGATTCGTTTAAAGCACCTTCAAAACACAACACACGCATACTTCACATTGAGTTCGCATGACCACTTTGACCCGTCAATCGGAGGTTCCCTCACTTCAAAGGTGATGGGTAATTAACGGCTGCTTAGTCCGCGGCTGCCGAAGATTCGGATTCTCACAATCAATAAACCTCAGTCTACCCTAAGCAAGGGGAATCTGAACATGCCTGACCAGCTCACGCATTCCTATTTAGATAGGGTGATGAAAAACACTCTACAATCAGTCTTTCTACAGAAGTAAATCTTTGCCTGCTAGGCAAGAGGAAAGCAAGTTATAAATTATGTCTTGGTAAGACATGTATTTCTATTACTATAAAATTAATAAATGAAAATGAAGTAGTTAGTGGTAGGGTTACCATAATCCTTTTTCTTGTATGTGTTCCTAAGAAAAGGAATTTATCCTTTTCTTTTTTTCAGACCTCAAAAAATGAAATGACGTGGAAACACAAAAACATAAGAACTCTAGAATGGGAATTGAAAAGAAATGTAGCTCCAGTTCCTTCGAAAATGGTAAGATCTTTGGCGCAAGAAGAAAGGGTGATCCATATCATCTTGATTTATTCTGCTTCCCCTCTTTTTTTAACAATACCAAGTCGAGTTCTTCTCCTACCAATATCGAATAGAACATGTTGGAAAAAATCATCTTCATGTAAAACCTGCTCGATTTAGATCAGGAAAATCATACGGATTTTATAAAACCCTGTGTTATGGCTTGAATCTATAGTCAATCTAATTTCCAGTGGGATCAGTTGACAATTGAATCTAATTTTTCCTATTATTTTACTATCCATAATAGTGCGAATAGAAGGCCTGGCTCCAAGTTGTTCAGGAATAGTTGTGTTGAGTTTCTCAACCCTTTGCCTTAGGATTAGTTAGTTCTATTTCTTGATGGGGCCAGAAAGGATATAACTCAGCGGTAGAGTGTCACCTTGACGTGGTGGTATTTACTGCCGAAAACAGAAACGAACTGGGATAGAACGTCTTGCCTGAATTTAGGAGCAGATACTATTTGGATATATCCGTCCACCTCTCCAAAGATGTCAAGTTGATTTATGGCACCGTATATCGGAGGTTTGGACAACTGCGACCGATGTAGCAGACTTATCAGATTACCCCTCATTTGTGATGGTTTTTTTATTATGGGGACGATCTTCCCTGCATGCGCAAACCCTTACAGTTAATTACGTTATCGCGTTGCGATAACCACTTTCGCCTGCCGCAGGAAGATCATTTCGTGTCGTGTTATATGTGTGTGTGTGTTGTTTATTATGGTTGCCCGTGGATTGTATACGAAGACTATTTTATATCGTCGCCCGTAGTGCGTGAATTAGTACAAATCCGTATATTAAATTTGGGTTTGAACCTAGGTTATATGTTCCATCAGTTCAGGGGATATTTTATTTTATTTAAGGACCGTTAATCTGATTTTAGATTAAGATCAACTTAAATATATGAGCACATGGGCTCAATTTATTTTAAGTAAGAATGCGTTAGTTTTATATGAGACTAAGATCAATTTAGAAATATGGTAAAGGATCATTAAATTTTGTTAAGATCTATCAACAGAGCATATGCGCTCAGCTGCAACGAACAATATGGGATCAAGGAAATTTCAGATACTTAGCCAATTTTGGGCTCAGTCATGGGCTTTTTCATCATCTAGCAGTGCTAAGTACTTAGTCTTTTGACTATGGATATAATAACCAACTTTGGCTCTGGCGCTCAGGTGGGTATCACGTGAAATGCTCAAACTTGTGCGTTGTCTTATTATTGCTAAGCACTTAAATACTTTGAATATATATAGTGCTAAACACTTTTATACAGCGTTCACGTGGATACCACGTGAGGCGCTCCAGCTTTCCAATTTTTAAACGCTAACGTGGGTATCACGTGAGGCGCCAGATCTTTACTGAAGGGCACTCACGTGTAAAGCGCATGATGCGCTGAGTCTTTATTTATAGGCGCTCACGTGTGAGGAATGTGAGATGCTGGATCTTTGGAGATTTAATCTCTGTTTTTTTATTTTTTGAAAGAATTTAAACTTCTGTTAATGGTATTTTAGCCATTAATGATCACCAAGATCTCTATTTTTGATGATCTGGAATCGGGTTTTTTTAGATCTAAGTTTTTCTGTTCCTTTTTTATGAGAACTAAGTTTTTTGAAGGGTTGAACCCTGTTTTAAAGAAATTAAATTCCTGGAATATACATTCCATTTCTTTTCTTCATGTTTCTTTTCTCATATCTATTTTTTCCTCTAGATCTTGAGTCTGAAGAACAAAATCTTCTCAACTTATGAGAGATTTATCTTGCGGATCTCATATCCAGAAAAAGAACTAAGTTCTTTATAAAGAGTTAAACTCTTGTATTTATATATATTAGGCAAGGAGATATTTTGATCTCTTCTTTTTTCTTTATCTAGGGTTTGAAAGGAGCAAGAAGGAGCTTTTCTTCAGCAAGAAAATTAAATTCTCAGCTGTAGCTTTCTTTTTTCTCACCATATGGGGTTGATTCGCTATATGAGACATGAAGTTTCGGGTTCTTTATATAGGTGAGGAAAATTTGTTTGTCGGTTTAAATCCCTTGTTTGAGAGATCTCAATCTGATTTTATAATCAAGTGGTGATTTTTAATCACCATTGGATCTTAGATCCAAGGCTTTCTATTTAACAGAATATATGTTTCTTGTTTTTAACAAGATTAGAGGATATATTTTTCATGCATAGAATTTAATTCTATCCTTTAATTGAAATGGTGGTTTTTTAATCACCATTGGATTTTTAATCCAAGAGTTCTCTGTTTAACAGAGTATATCTTTCTTGATTAGAAAGATTAGGGAATATTTTCCCATATAGAATTTAATTATATTTTTTTATGATTTTTAAAATCATCATTGGATTTTTAATCCAACGGCTCTTTATTTAACAGAGAATATTTCTCTTATTTAATTTGATCAGGGAGATATTTTTCTCTAATAGAATTTAATTCTATCATTGAATCTTTGATCCAACGGCTTTCTATTTAACTGAGAATATTGTTCTTATTTTAAGGAAATATTTTCCAATCTGCTTCAACTTGGGCGCTGACGCTCACGTGCTATGCACGTGGGTGTTGTCAAAGAAATTAATTCTTACTGAAACAGGTACCTACGTACTTTGCATGCCGACGCTTACGTGCCTTTCACGTGAGGCACCAGCCTTAGGATTCAATCCAATTAGAGACAAGCATCCCCGTGCTTTGCACGCCGACGCTCATGTACCCAGAACATGAGGCGCTGCCCTAGAATTTAATCCTATCAAAGGCAGGTGTCCACGTTCTTTGCACGCAGGCGCTCACGTGCCTAACACGTGAGGCGCTGCCATAGGATTTAATCATGATAGAGACAGGCATCCACGTGCTTTGCACACGGACGCTCAAGTTCTATAAACGTGAGGCGCTGCCTTATTTTTTATGAGGGTTTCATTTCACATTCTTTCTCTTCTTTTTCTGAGTCAACCTTTTCTTTTCCAACACTTTCTTTAAGTCAGAGCTTAGAAATAGTACCAACTAAAACCATGCACAACATTTTTTGTGTCGGGTCCTGAATCATTCTCTTTATAATCTGAAGCAATGCTCATCTTCTCTTTCACTTTCACAGAGAGAATCGTGGCTTGCGATCGCCTGCATGCTCCTCGACAGCCATAGAAGATGCCTATCGGGGAGATTTGTAACGACTCTGAAATCACTGTACAGAAAATTCTTATTATTGTACAGAAAAGGGTATTACAGCTTGTGTAAGAGTTATAAGTTAGATTTGTTTAATAAAAATAAGAATCAACTTGTAGTTCATTGGTAAAGCCTCTACACTGCTGTCACGTAGCCTGTGTGTTCGATTCCCATTAGGCATAATTATTTTTTCTGATTTTTCTTTTTAATTTTTGGAAGCCCAAGAGTTGCACGTGCAATACACGGGGAAATGAAAAGTTTCAAAAAAATCAAACATACACAAAATTGAGTAAACACAGAAATACCCACGTGGCACGAATCTCGAGGCAGAACCTCGAGATCTGACCATCCAAATTGCCCTATGGCCCAGTGCCGACGGTCTGATAAGCTCCAATGGGCTCCGTACTTTGTACACTTATCCCTTCAGCTCCCCTTAACTCCTTTGCACTGTTTGATTTCCCTGCAATCAAACAGAGCCCTTTCATTTCACTATTTAATATCTTTTCAATGCTTTTTAATCCAAAATTTTAATTCCCAAACCCTAATTCTTCAATATAAATACCACCATACCTTAGTTCTTCACCATTCTGAAAATCTAGCAAAAATTCTCTAAAAATTTCTAAGCACCAAGTGGAGTTAAGCCCCTCAAGTGGAGTAGAGAGCCAAACTTGACGACCGGAGCATCTCCTACGAAACCACGACCCCCAAGAGTTTCTTCAACCTCTTCTTAGTTATATAAAAACAGTAAGTCCCTTCATCTCTCTCTCTCTTTCTATCTCAAACCACTTTTTAAAACAAACCGACAAAAGAGGAGTTATCTCCGATATCACTTTCTTTTTAACCTTTGCAAGTCATGTGATAAGCAAATGAGATCAAACTGACATGATACGATAATCCTAACCTTATTCACATCAATTAGTTTTTAGTTTTTAACAAAGTTTTCATATGTAACGAACATATAACAAACTTTTTTAGTAAAATACCATGAACTATAGTAAGGCCCTCTCATCGACAATTAGTTTAAATACCTTTAGAAAAACTTCACTGGGTAATGACCTACCCCACATGCACACCATGGTTCCATAGCACGATATTCTAGATCTATGGCTAAGTTAAAGAAATAATCTTTTCATTAAAATACTATACCGTTTCAAAACGGGTTTCTTTAAATCAGTATTTCGAAATCCTTGGCAATTACGCCTCTACAACTCTCGTTAGGGTACCCGCTAATGGATGGTGTAGATTATCGCACATCCTTGGGACATTAGAGGGAGATGCAAAACTTCTCAAGGAGTATTCGGTCGCGAAAGGAATAAAAATACGGTTTTTTAAGAAACACGACCTTTTCAAATAAAAACTAATTTTTAGGAAATTATATAAACATTATGAAATCCGTATTTTCAATAAAAACAAAATAAGAAACTATATTTTTAAAATGAAAGACTAAAAATTGTAAATAAAATATCACAAAGTTTCCAAAAGTAGTAGTATTCATAAAAATAACACAAATTTTCAAAAAGCTAGGTTGTATCATTAAAATACCCCAATAATTAAAATACATGCTCATGAAAAACATAAATGTTATAAATCACCCTCGAGATTTATTTTGAAACTATATTAAAATATTTCATAAAACCCTCTCGAGATATGCAAACAATATTGTAAGGGCCTTAGATAAATATAGGTTTTAAGCGGGATCAATTCTTTTGAGCCCCGGGGAGCCGGAGAAAGTGAGTGTTTTCCTATTCAGGTTAGACAATTTAACGGAGTTATCAAAGGAAATTGTCTTGGAAAAAAACACAAATCCTGCCGTCCATGTGCAACAGTTGTCGATTTCTCCTGAACATAAGAGTTTAACAATTTACATCAATTCACATGAAAAGACATGAACTAAAATCCAAACTCAAATCTAAACCTGAACTCGAACTCAAATACAAACTCGAACTCTAATCTAAACCCGAACTTGACTCGAATCCAATCTACTCGAACCAACTTGACTCGAATCTAGATTGCAATTGTCATGACCCGCACATTACTCGACTCACTCGAATACAATTTACACCTTTTGCAATCAAGGGTTTCGATCAAGAAATATCAATTAATCAAATCATATAAGTATATTAACCAGTTATAATATATTATACACGGGATACTTAGGATAGTTTCTTATGTGAATCCAACGGAACTTCAGGAGTCCCGTATTAATCTCTTTTTTTTATTTTACTCGAATATCAGTCAGGTTGACTCATCCATGGCCAAGAGCCCGATACTAACATATGAAATGGGCCATGTTTTCTTGCTCCTGGGGCCCCACTCTTGAGCTCGTGAATACTTCTACGGTTGCGTTGACATTCACACTTGGAACTTAACGTTAACATAATGACCATCTAGATACCTATAGTATATATTTACCATGATCATATACTCTTACTCGTCATATATATATATCTACTATTGTCATTTTCTTTACTTTTATCTACTCTTGAGACTTACCGAGCGCTAGTTTGCTAACGGGCATTCCATCCATTTTTCTTCTCTTGGAATGTTCGTCAGATACTATCGAAACGGAGGAAGTTGAAACCATAGAGGAGGACTATGACCAGATAGCTACTCAAGTCTAGCTCAGATTTTTTTCCTTCGGTTTATGTATGCCACTTGTTTAGACATTTTCTTTATTGTAATTACTTTCCAGCATAAACTCTTGTATTTGTACATATTGGAAGTTGAATGTAAATAAAGATATTTGATGAAAAAAAATTACAGTCTCAATTTATTCTTACATCGTGTATTATTGTTTCAATACACTTGGTATATTTATATAGGGAATAATCTTCTCTGGATAAATATACCGCGGGCTTTCCACGTTACCATTTTCGTCTATTGGAAAGCGAGGCATGACAAGATTATTCCTTGTTTTGCTGCTCATCGGGTGAATCCCGCTCTCATGGATGATCAGTGCGACACGGTGATCCATGAGCACATGATTCGTAGGGATCTCCTCTTCCTACGGTTCCATTTGGCTTCGCATGATTTTTCTGGCCATCCTTGACGACATTTCCCCTCATCCGGCAGAGATGACTCTAGCGATACTTGACGCAGCGGATGACAAGATCAACTGTGTTCATGATGTACGCTTGATTACAAATCCTCTGAAGGACCGCTCAATTCACATGCTGAGTCAAATTCGGGTTCAGTAGGCTATCATGTCTTCCTTTGCCGATGAGCGCAAGCGCTGACAGATGGGGAGGGACCCTTCGTGAGAACCGCCGCTATGACAAGGTAGAGAGGGCCGAAAGAAAGTTAGAGAACTTTGTATATTGTTTTATTAACCCCTGTAGTCCCGATCCCGTGTTTGGTGAGCTTTTCCCTGTGGATTGAAATAAATATTTAAATTCATGTTTATTATTATTTGATGCATTTTTCACGTTAAACAAATGCCCCCACTATTTTTCCCGCGTAGGTATTGACGTAAGTTAAGTAGTGCAAAGTATAGGACTGTTCTTAAGATTTTCAGAATCTGAGAAGGTAGTGAGCGGACATAGGCGTCGCAATTATACGTCTTGAAGCCCATGATCTGCACCTTTCCCCTTTTTATAGCGTCTTCATCCATCAATTCGCCATAGGTGGCTCATGGATAGTATACAGTAGTCAATATTGAAAGGCTGCAGGGCAGTGATGGCTTAGGAAATGGGTTTAGATCTGTTGCCCAAGGCTTTTCAACTTTATGAGCTGTGAGGGTCTCATGAAGTTTTTTCTCCCTATGAGTCGAGAGGATCTCACAGACGCATATTCTTCTTGGGAATCGTGGAGATTCCTAAATGTATTTCACCTTTGTGAGTCGTAAGGCTCTCACGCGGGTATTTTCTCCTTACTAGTCGAGAGAACCCGTAAGTGGCTTCTTTTCCTCATTGGATGCAACTTTGTCGAATGTGGCCCATGGATAGTATGCAAGAGTCAGTCTTGATCTCTTTGTAGGGCAACAATGGCTTAGGATACAGGTTGATATCCACATAGCCTAAGGCTTTTCACCCTTATGAGCTGCAAGGTTCTCATAAAGATGTTTCTCTATACGAGTCAAGAGGATCTTGTAAGTGTATCCTAACATGAAATATAGACAACCCCTTTCGATACAAGAGTCCGTTAGGTTTGTGGTACTGGGTTAAGTCTATCGTACCGTCGTGTTGATAGATATATTCTCAATATGCAATCCCTTGAGTTGCAGCTTGAGTAACCACGCGTCTGTCGTGTTTCTAATCCCTTCTGAGGCGGATAAGACGTCTTCAAGTAATATTCTTAGGTTAGAATATCCATATTACCATCGGTAGATCAAGCGTTAAGTATTGCTGTGACGCTTTACATTAGGATAGGCTCAATTTGAAGCCCTGATGAGCCATAACCGCACCCTTCTAGGTTGGGATGACATTCAATGGTCTATAAGCTTGCCATCAAGACCTAAAACTAGGCACATGCCATCACTTCGCTTTTGCTTTAGTGTCACATCGATTCTTCGCTGAAGTAAGGTAGACATTCGTATGACCTCTATGCTGTATGTATTGACATCGAGATCTAGAGCTAGGAATATGCCATTGCTCCTATTTTATTTAACAGTTGCACCCACACCTTGTTGGAATGAAAAGGAACGTCGAGGTATTCTTTAGGCTACAGATGGACCATCAAGACTTGGTTCTTCTTTTGAAGAAGTATGATGGGAAGATATGGTTCCCTTTCTTTCCTTTATGCCTATGGATTGTATACAAGAGTCAGTATGGACCTATTTGCAGGACAAAGAAAATTATTTTATTAATTTTTTATATTTCTGTGATGCGCTATCTTTTCAGCTTTTTATATCACGAAAGTCGCGATCATCTAATCATTTCGGCTATTTTACACACGGTGCCCAATTATTTCGGCTATTTTTGTTTTTACGCGCTTCTTTTTAGTGCGAGTTGCCCCATTCTTTCGGATATTTCTGTTTTTACCTACTCATCAATTTTGCTATGAGTCGGAGACTTAGGGTCTGATACCAACTTCAGCATCAGTATCGCTACAACTAGAATATTGTCAGGAGCGCCTCATCATATGCCATTGCCAATTTTGGCCAAATGGTGGCTTAGGTAACAAGTTTAGATCCCTGCTAGCTAAGGCTTTTTCGACTTTATGAGCTGTAAGGGTCTCATAGAGGTATTTCTCCCTATGGGTCGTAAGGATCTCATAGGTGTATTTTCTCCTTAAGAGTCGTGGGACTTCTAAGTATATATTACTGTTATAAGCCGTAAGGATGTTACAGGAATACTTTCTCCTTGATAGTCGAGGGATGTGGAAGTGTCGTTCACCTTGTTGGGCACTATTTCTCATTTTTTGTGGGTCTTGGTTGAGAAAATATTTATTTACGCCCGTGGATTGTATACAAGGGTCAATATTGGACCACTTGTAGGGCATAAATTTGTGGGTTTTGATCCCTGTAGCTTAAGGCTTTTTGAATTCTATAAGCCGTAAGGGTCTTATAGAGGGTATATTCTCCTTACGAGTCATGAGAATCTCGTAAGTGTTATTTCTCCTTAGGAATCGTATGGATTCCTAAGTGCGTTTCTCCTTTATGAGTTGTAAGGATCTCACACAGGTGTTTTCTCCTTACAAAGTCGTAAGGACTTTGCAAGCGCATCTTTTCCTTTCTTCTAACGAGTATAAGCCCTCTCGAGTTTTCACAAGCTCGTCGGGAGCCCTGCTATTTTACTCACGATGCCCTTTCGGGTTTTTATTCGTGTCCATTCCGCTTGTGGACATACCTTTTTTTAGGCGGCCCGTAAGATTACACACTAACAGTTGTAGACCACGACATTCTTCGAAGGACCGCATCATATGGGACCTGGGAAGGATGTGAATTATTTATGCCCATGGATTGTATACGGCTCTCAATATGGAAACCCACTGTAGGGCAATATATTAGTTTAAGGACATTACGGTTCAATATTAGTTTAGGAATGTTTCGGTCCAACATTAGTTTAGGGACATTTCAGTCCATTATTCCCGTGTTTCGGACGAATGTTAGTTTAAGGAAATTTCAGTCCATTGGAGACATAGAGAATATGGATCGTTTATGCCTGTAGATTGTGTACGGCTGGTCACATGACCCATACCGCAGGGCAATATATTAGTTTAAGGACATTTCGGTCCATTATTGCTTTAAAGACGTTTCGGTCTAGCATTCCCGTGTTTAGGACGAATATTAGTTTAAGGATATCTCGGTCCAACATTAGTTTAGGGACGTTTCGGTCTACCATTCCCGTGTTTGGGATGAATATTAGTTTAAGGATATCTCGGTCCATTGGAGACATTCCCATGTTTGGGATGAATATCATTTAGCACCACTTTTAGAGTTTTGACTCAGGAAGATAGCGAGCGGACACAAGAGTCATCATCTATCATTGACCTAAGTCACGACTCTTCAGGAGTAGTACTTTTTGATGAATCAACCGTTTATCGGCCAGAATGGCCTTTCACCATGCATGTCCATGAGCAGATAAGTTCCACCCTAGTAGATCTTATCTATGATGTACGGACCTTCATAGTTTGGCTCAAACTTCCCCGCTTTGTACGATTGGGAATAATTGGTCTTTTGACAACTAGCACGAGTTCGCCAAGGTGGAATGTTCTCGGCCTGGTCAGTCTTTCATACGACCGCGTCATCCATGCCTTATAAGCCTCCAGGTTTTGTTGTGCTATAAGGTAGGTTTCGTCAAGAGCATCGAGTTCCTCGAGCCTAAGATGAGCATTTTTTCATACGTTAGCTCGTATTGAACTGCCACTCATAGTCAGGGGATCTCCACGTCTAGTAGGAGTACTGCTTCAACGCCAAACACCAATACGTATGGTGTTGTATTTATGGCCATCTTGAACGTTGTTCAGTACGCTCAAAGAGCTTCATGCAGTCTCTCGTGCCAGTCCTTTTTTGTTTTTGGACGCCGTCTTTTATATAATCTTGGTCAAGATCTTGTTGAACACTTCAGCTAGACCATTTGTTGGATATGTATTCCGTAGAGGACTTCATTGTATAGGCTACTAGGGATATGTATGTACAGGACAATCTTGCTCAATATTATAGTATGCTATCTGGTTTGTCTTTATCTTAACATGTGATGTGTTTTACTTAGTATTTCATATCTTGTATACATGTTGATAAAGCTCATAGGATCCTTACTTGACTACAAGTGTTGTGATGGCAATCATACTTGTGGGAGCTGGGTAGTCGATAAGCACATCCTTAAAGTGTCCCTAGTCATGGGAGTATCATGACTGGGCATCAATACTCCAGAGTAGACTAGTGTATACATATCTAGACCCTGACGAGGGGCGATGGATTGGTCCTGCAGCCATTGATGAGGTGCACGAAAGATTGTATACAGGTGCTCACTGAGGGTGAGTACACAGGACCGACTCGCCGAGAACAGGCTAGATGGCATTATACCTAGCGTCATATAGCAGTTTTCTAGTGACATGAGTGCAGATAGTCTGTCGGCCTGAGGTCGTCATTTGTCTCATGTGAGTTCCCACTGTGCTTTGATTACTACCCTACCACGGCTCTACTGAGTCGTGCAAACATGTTTTAATTGGGTACAGTCCCGAGCCATATGGAGGCAGTGAGCGACTGTTAGGGATTCGTCTCTCCCGGTACAGGGAGTCGATGTCGTACTGTGATCGGTTGGTCCACACCAAAAGTCCCTGGCCATGGCGGATTAAGAATTACTAGTAGTCGGGCCAGTAGATTCTCGGATGGTCTCGAGCCACACCGACATGACTTGTCTGGTTATTAGGAGTCTGACATTTTCCACCCCTCTAGACCTCGCATGTCATACTCTCAGAAGAGCAAACCGGACTGCATGGAGATTGTCACGGACAGGCTCAGTGGGGGTTTGGATGAATTCACTCGTCGGCCTTCTTTTCGACATATACCTTGGTAGCCGTTACGTACAGCTAGTGCCATTGATGGACTTATGGTTAAACCTACTGCCAACGGACTGTCAAGTCTTTAGATTCCCACACAGAGGGTTTCCCTGGTTCAGGCGAAACGTTGTAGAGGCCATATAGTTTTACGGTAGGGTTCCGATCATATACGTGTACTGGCTACACGGATTTTGTTCGGACGAATAATACTAATAGGATTTGATTTAAGCCAGATTCTAGTATTATATTATTGGATTATTATTATTGTTGGCTATAGTGCCCTCAAGTCAATTATTGGAACACAAGCACGTGATTGCAATGATTGAGGGATGACCTATACCAGTAGAACAGTCTTACTCGAGATGATAGTATGCTGTCTGGTTTGTCTTTATCATCGTGTACATGCTTTAGGTGACATTACAGATCACTATTACATGTTTATAGAGCTCATAGGATTCTTACTTGACTACCAGCAGTATGATGGCGATCATATACGTGAGAGCTGGGTGGTGTATAAGCGCATCCTTATAATGTCCCTAGTCATGGGAGTTTCGAGACTGGGCATCGATACCCCAAGAGTAGACTAGTGTATACTGATCGAGACCCCGACGAGAGGCGGTGGCCGGTATCACAAGCCATTGGTGTTAGTTGGTTCACTTAAGATGTATACAGGTGCTTATTGGGTTATGAGTACACCGGACGGACTCGCCGGGAACATGCTAGTTGGTATTATACCTATTGCCAGATAGCAGTTACCACGTGACATGTGTACAGGTTAGTCTATCGACCTGAGATCGTTATTTGTCTCGTGTGAGTTCCCACTGTGCTTTGATTACTACCCTACCATGGCTCAAAGGAGTCATGAAAACAGGTTTAGTTGGGTACAGTTCCGAGGCACATGGAGGCAATGAGTGGATCGTCAGAGGATTCGTCTCTTCCAGTATTGGGGGTTGATGTTGCGGTGTGCACGGGTGGCCATCACAAGAAATCCTTAGCCAATGTAGTCTAGAATTACTGATTCGGATCAGTAGTTTCTCAGGTGATGATGGGCTTCATACCGACACTAAATGTCGCGTTATTAGGGGTCTGATTTTATCCACCACCCTAGACTCGATATGCGATACTCATAGACGAACGAAACGGACTGTATGGATATTGTCACTGTCAGGCTCAGTACGGGTTTCAGGATGAGTTTGCTCGTCGGCCTCCCTTTCGCTCAATACCTGGGTAGCTATTACGTACAGCTAGTGCCACTGACGTGCTTGTGGTTAAACCCACTGCCAGCGTATTGACGATTCTTTAGAGTCCCACACAGAGAGTTTCCCTGCTTCGGACGAAACGTTATAGAGGCCGTATGGTTTTATGGCAGGGTTTGATCATATTCGTGCACTTGTGCACGGATCATGATCGGACGGATAATACTAGTGGGCATTGGTTTAAACCGGATCCTAGTATTATATTGTTGGATTATTTTCGTCTCGTAGTATTCGTATTCAGTCGGAAAACGGATGCGGGTATGTATATACGGATGAGGGGTATTCTTGTAATTCGTTACAAGATTACTTTAGATAATACCATTTATTTTTGTGGATTAAACATTTAGTTTAAATATTTATTTGTTGGAAGTGTGACTCATTGTTTACATTGGATCTAGCTTGTGCACTTGGTGACTCATGGTTGTGAGTCATGATGGCATGACTAGGTTTTTGTTTTTTGAGAGATATTTTGTGTGAGATATTTTTTTGGGAAAAGGCAGATCTTTTCTTATGAGGATTTTTTTTAAGTTCTCTCAAAAATAACACACAAAAAACACAAGCCAAAAACAACTCAAGAAAAGAGGAGACACTTTTCTTCACTTGCTCTTTTCTTTTCTTGAGCTCACACTCTCTCCATAGCATCTTCTTCAACCTCCACCCAAACCCTCTCATGAGTTAAGAATCCTTAGGTGTATTAAGACAAAGTATTCACACACACTCTCTAATTCATCTTGGCTATCTATGCTAGCAAACTAGATACCCGAGTTGCTTCGGTTTTAAGGTCGGAGCCCGTATTACTAACCCTCGACGTGGATCGTTTTCGATGGAGGGAGACCGAAGATCAAACATGATCGAGGAAGCAGCGAGGAGCTTGGGACAGAGGTTGAAGACCGAAGGACACAGATCGTTCGGTATAACCTCTCTAAACTCCTTTTCATACAACTAGTGTAGGGTTAATGGTACGATCCGTAGATTAGGGTTCCGTTAGCGCCGGTTTCTAAAAGTTTTTGTTCCGCATTTGGCCACGAATTGATGGACGGGGCACTGGCGTAACCTAACATGGTATCAGAGCCAAGCCATTAACCACATACTAGTTGATTTAGACGATGTTAAAATATCGAAACCGAAACAACTCCGAAACAATACCGACTTGTATTCCATTCTCTGTCGAATTTATTTTAGTCTTCTAAAAATATTTAAGCAATTACAGAAGACTACCTATATGACCACTAGAACACACCCCAAACATGAACCCCAGGTTCAAAAATTGGATCGTCCAGATCACCCAAATTTCCGAGGTGGCCGGTTTTGTGAAAGCTTCTGGACTTGATTTTTGTGGTGTGGTCTAATCTCTGAAATATTAGTTCAGTGGTATTTCTAGTTTAGCCCAGTTTGGATATGGTTTTATCTATTAGTTTGGGGTTATTCGGGATTATTTCGAAGTCGATACTTCTAACACTGTTTAAAATTTACAATACATGCATTACTATCTGTGACCATGAATGTCATTAGAGCGGTACAACTTATCTAATTGCTATAGTTCTTTTAGACGGGTTTGCGAACGTTGATGTTCTGTGTTGTCCTGTGTTCAGGCTGGATCGTCGTGGTGGATAGCTTGGGTGCAATGTTAGTACAGTTTAGTTTCATTTGTACATTTTGATATCACGGGGTGAGCGTCCGACATGTGGACGGTCGTCACTACCTGCTTGTATATTATTTGTTTAGGGCACAACCGGGTTGAGGTCGATGTCACCATTGTACATATTTTTCTTTTCTGTACTAGGATTACCCCACGGTGGAGTGCACGGATAGCCGAGTTCTAGAGGGCAACGGCCCGCATCTCATGGAGTTGAGACGGAGGGGGCTTCACTCTAGAATTGGCGGGCTATTCGCCGCACTCATAGGGGTACAGGTTGACCCAAGGAAGGGTGCTCAAGTTACCGGATTCCGTGAAGTGCCAGGTGGCCCATTCACTTTGATGAAGGGGGTTGCCTCACTTCTGATTTTGGCGGGTAACTTGCCACACTCGTAGGGGTATTTAATTCCACGGGCTATCCACATGACCTGGGGAACGTCGGGTTTCACTTGCGGCTCAAAAGAAACCCGGGGCTCCCAGATTATCAGTATTGCTCTGTGATACTTATCGCTTATTCTGTGATGTTTCATATATCATGCCTGGAACGATTATTATATATTATTATATATATACTAGTAGATGTTGTATAAGTTTTACACCCGCACTACTCCAGCCCCCGCTCTGTCGTTAGTTAAGTAACCTAACGGGTGATGATGGGGCTCAGTGGCGAATGCGGATGGAATATACGTACATCATATTTTCATTCTTATCTGGGGTGATTAATTAATAGGACTGTGTTGATTTAGATCAATGCAAGGAAAACAGACATATTCGATGTTGTTGGATCAATTTTTAAAAGTTGTTATTACAAGGACGTTTTCTTTTATTTTGCACAGAGGTATTCGATTATGAATATCCAGCACCTCATTCGACGAGGCAAGAGCCGAGATCACTTCACCGGGAATGACCTCTTGGGCAAAAGTTTGCGTTAGGGTAATAACTTCACTATAATCGATTACCTTTTTGCTTTGCATCACGGTATTCGGTTAGAATATCCTGCACCTCATTCTACGAGGAAAGAGCCGAGATCCCTTCACTGGGAGTGACCTCTTTAGCAAAGGTAATATTTGTAAAAAGCTATCCAGTTCTTTCAACGATATCAAGTTCATTACGTTAAAGGTTTTTCGCCAAAAACCATTCGTAGCCCTCTGTCATTTCAGACAGGTAGCACTTAGTATTCATGTTATGTTTGTTGACCTTTGTCAAGGCATAGTGTATGGTAGTTGTTTGTTACCTTTCTATTGTATAGATAGATGCGTTGTTTTGGGACAGTCGTACTACTTTGTTGGCCTTCATCAAGGGTATGTACGGGTGGGTTCAAATTAACCTAGACAGTGACGGGTAAAACTTGACATACGACTTATAATTTGTTGACCATCGTCAAGGTCATAAGAGCATGGGGTAAAAATCATATCGGGAGTTTCAAATATACAGGAAACTTACTAGGCATGCGCATACCTTCTGGAGTGTGATAACTTGAGTGTATTCCATCAGGTTATCATACGATGATAGTTGGATCCCGATTCCCACTGATGAGTTGGTTTACTCCTCGGGTGATTTTAGATGATCCCGACTAATTCTTCTTTTAGGGTTTGGAGGAGAATTTGAGGAAACAGTGGGAGACATCCTGATTAGATAAAGTGATTAACCATTCTGATCTAGGTTAGAGTGCACGCTAGGTGTTTCTTTTCTCTCTCTCTTTGGCAGCGACCATGGCCCAACCCTAAACTAGAACTCATAAACCAAGTTAACCGAACCTTCTTAAAATACACTGACTTTTGGATTGTCAGAGTTGCATACTTCATTGCCACTCCTAATTTTACCCTTTGCTTTTCTCCGGGACATTCCGTATCACTACAAAGATCCACATTTATTGGATATGACCATCGTATAATTACATACGAACTCGAAGAAACTTGTTTTAGATTCGAGAATGGTTTCCGGTTCTGCAGAAATTGAATAGGACTATTCAGTTGTCTTTTTCTTTTACCTTCTCTCAAGTTGTGAGGGCTCCTAGGATTAGGAGAGGGTACATCTATTGCGCTTATTGGATAGTCTTCTTCCAAACCATAGGCAGGTACCGAAAGGTGGGGAATGAAGAAAACCAATTAGCCTAAGTGTGGTGTACAGAAGGTAATAAGTAAAGACAAATAAAGGGATTAAAAAAATGGCAAAGTAAATTGCGACTGCTATCATTCACGACGAAACCACGTATACCATCTCCACTCCTACTTCACCTTTGAATTTCTCCAGAACACCTCGTATGACTACGAAGATCCACATTTATTGGATAATCCATCGTATAGTTATATACGAACTCGAAGGAACTTTTTCCAGTTCGAGAATGGATTCTGGTTCAGGAGAAATAGAATAAGGATTATTCAGTTGTCTTTTATCTTTACCTTCTCTCAGGTTGCGAGGGCTTCTAGGATTAGGACAGTACACCTATTACGCTTATTGGATAGTCTTCTTCTAAGCCATAGGCTTGTGTCGAATGGTAGGGAAGGAAGAAAACCATTTAGCCTAAGGGTTGTGTACAGAAGGTAATAAGTAAAGACAAATAAAGGGATTTGGAGAGATGGTAAGGAAATATACGGTCACAGTCATGAATCTGGATAATGGAAGAGGCATTACTAGGAATACCCGGCTACCCCTTCAAGAAATTTTCATGTTTCAATTTCACTATGCGTTGTTAATTGAAAACTGATTTCCCAATTAGATCCTTACTCCAGGGTATGTATTTATCAAGTTTGATTCTCACATCTGTATGGTTTTACATATGATGAGTGGGAGTAGGTTATTGGGAATTAGGTGATTATATCCTCATTATATCGTAATTCGTTGCAATTGGTGATATTTGAGGAAATCACCTGGGGGTTTTGCCTGACGGCAAATGTTTAGTTTTGAATATCAATTGTTATGCACCAATTTCAAATTGTTATATCTGTACGTTTATTTTATAAAGTGAGATATAACCTTTTGAAATTATGTCCATGACATTTACCTATACCAGTTGATGATTGGGTAAGGAGTATTAAACAGCGGTGTAATTCTTCTTAAACATAGTACAATTTTCAACCTACGATGCACAGGGTTTTGGTTATTCAACTTTGGGGACTTATACATAGTATTGTATGCTGTCCAGTGTCCATTAGGACAAAGGGGTTGGTCCTCGTACTATATTCTGTATACTTGTGACTTCTCCAGTTTTAGACAAGTATTTCGTAGAAATACAAGGTCCAAGTTTTGAGAAGTTATCGGTATAAGAATAAATTATAGAACCATGTGTTGCAAGTATCGGGATTCCTCAAGGTGATCGAAGATGTAGATACTTTTGTTTGGTATTCAGTTGATAGTAATGGTTTTGAGAACTTGCTTCTCTTTCAGATTACTCATATTTGGATGCACTCCTAGTTGAGTAATGTTGATCGGCCTCCTTCCATTTAGTTGACATGCACTGGAGACAGATGCATGATTTGAATCTGGTTCCAATTAAATCAGTGCCTCTGTTTCTATATTTTATATAGAATGGTTCATATCTTAACGATGTCAAGGTATATGGAGTTGTCCGGCTTATGCTTAAAACCAGACTCTGGATAACTCAAGACATGTTTCAGTAATGGGAGTTTGTGGGTTATCCCGGGCTATGACAAGGGTTAACTTTCTACCATCTGGAAGATCAATAGTGATATTGTTCTTGACTCGCCACAGTTTTAGTAAAATGGACTTTTTCAGAAAACAGTAGTGGGAGTATGGTAGAACTGGAAGTGATTCCAGAACCACAAATGATTACTGAAAATTTAATAGAACCTAAAGATTCAATCGGGTTTGATATTCCATTTGCCACTCCGCAAATATGGTGGGTAACTTCAGGCACCCGAGAGGTACTTCGGTATCCTCAAAAACGGTGACAGGGAGGTTCTTGTTTACCCAGACTTGCCATTACTATTGTTATAGACTATGAGACCTGGCAGGAGGATGGGTACAGCATCGTTCTAAACTAGCATTAGAAGTGCACGTGTATATGACTCTTCAGAGGGTTGTTGTAGTCAGTGGGAGCAGTAGAAGTATAGTGGACAAGCAACTTGTGTCTATTTATAGATTAAAGCAGGTATAGCGGAGATAAATCATCTATTTTTGATGTGACGGTCATAGGCATTGACTTCATCAGAATAGGAGATGGATCTGTTAAGAAGGTAGTAGGGTGTGATGTCCTGGTATTTGGATGACATACACTTTATAGGAAGTATAATTCCTATACTACGATCGGTTATACTGTGGTTGTCACGCAGTGGTTTCTCCACATTGGATATGAATATTATATCAGGCATTCTGGTTACTAGATCTATGATTTTAGATCTAGATTTGGGTAGTTTCCCAATCGGGGTACTTAGACAACATTCTAAAGGTGTTTTAGAATGGACGACTCCTGGAAAAGTGGTGTACCTGCAGGTGATGGAATCACCCTATCTAAAAGTGTCTTACAGACTAAAGAGGAGAGAGATGTGCATGATTGGTATATCACTTGCTTAGGAAGTGTAAGTGCACGGCAGCGTCCCGACCGTCTGAACGAGGCCAAAATGCGGAATCAAAACTTTTCTATAAACTAGAACCGGCGCTACCGGGGACTGTTAAACCCGGATCGGGCCATTAATCTAATGCTAGCTAACTAGAGAAGGGGTAGAGAGATATACCGAGCGATCCGTGTCCTTCGGTCTTCTCGTCGTCGTCCCGATCTCCCCGCGGAATCTCCGGTCTTCATCTCCTCGTCGGAAGGGCACACATCGCCGGTTTCTTTTACGGGCTCCCACCTCTGGATCAAGGCAACTCGGGCACGAAGTTGGCGAGTCTACATGTCCAAGAATGCTGTAGGATAGTGTAGAACCCTTTTGTCTCAATGAGGTTAAGGAAGTTGCCATATCGATGTGGAGGAAGAGTAGTAAGCTTTTTAGATGAACTAGAGAATTTTGTGGCAAGCAAAAGAGATCAATTTCTCTCCTCAAATTTTGGACAGCCCCCTTATCAAGAATTGGCCGGCCCTTGATGAAAGAAGAGGAGGGAGTGAGCACACCCAAGGTGGTGTGAGCCAAAAGAGAAAATAATGCAAAAAAAAATGAGTGGTCATCATGAGGAATAATCATCACACCACCATCCTTTCACAAAAAGCAAGTCATGATAAGAAAAAGAAGTCAAAGTCAATCTAGAGCCATCATGAATCAACTATTAACAAGAAACACCCTCCATATTGCTAATTTGCACATTTGCAAATTAGCCCTCCTCCACCAATTTTCAGCCAAGGAAAGAAACAAAGGAAAATGGCCGAAACGGAATGCAAACTGGCAACTTCAAAAAAACCGATCCGGTAATAAATTACAGGAAAACCCCGCGACAGTATTGTTGGAGATAGTGCCCTCAGAGTCAATTATTAGGTCACAGGTACGTGATTGTAATGATTGAGGGAGGACCTATCCCGGTAGGACAGTCTTACTCGAGATGATAGTATGCTATCTGGTTTACCTTTATCATCGTGTACTGCTTTAGGTGAACTGACACGTCGCTATTACACGTTGATAGAGCCCCTAGGATTCTTGCTTGACCACCAGCAGTATGAGGGCGATCATATAAGTGGGAGCTGGGGGTCTATAAGCTTATCCTTAAAAGGTCCCTAGTCGTGGGAGTTTCGAGACTGGGCATCGATACTCCATTAGTAGACTAGTGTATACAGTCGAGACCCCGACGAGGGGCGGTGGCCGGTCTCACAAGCCACTGGTGTCAGTTGGATCACCTAAGATGTATACAGGTGCTCATTGGGTTATGAGTACACCGGACAGGACTCGCCGGGAACATGCTAGTTGGTCATATACCAGACGTCAGATGGCAGTTCCCTGGTGACATGTATGCAGGTTAGTTCATCGACCTGGGGATCGTCATTTATCTCGTGTGAGTTCCCACTGTACTTTGATTACTACCCTACCACGGCTCAAAGGAGTCGTGCAAACAGGTTTTAGTTGGGTACAGTCCCGAGCCACATGGAGGCAGTGAGCGTATCTTCAGGGGTTCGTCTCTCCCGGTATTGGGGGTGAGGTCGTGCTGTGTCTAGGAGAGCCATTACACAAAGTCCTTGGCCAAGGCAAGGAGATTTACTGGTAGGTATTCCAGTAGTATCTCAGGGTGTTCTGGGCTACACTCCGACACGACTTGTACCGCTTTTGGGGGTCTGACTTTTACCAACCCCCTAGGCCCGCCATGCGATACTCATAGACGAACGGACCGGACTGCACGGATATTGTCACTGACAGGTTCAGTAGGGTTGTCAGGCTGAGTTCACTCACAGACATCCCTTTTAGTCAGTACCTGGTAGCCCGTTACGTATTGGCTTATACCTATGACGTGCTAGTGGTTAAATCCACAACCAAGGTGTTGACGAGTCTTTAGAGTCCCCCACATTCTGTTACTCAGCTTTCGGGCGAAAGGTTGTAGAGGCCGTATGGAGATATGGCAAGGTCCGATCAGATACGTGCGGTATTGCACGGATCAGGATCGGACAGTTTGTACTATAGGCCGTATGGTTATATGGCAGGGTTCGATCAGATACGTGCGGTATTGCACGGATCAGGATCGAACAGATATTACTAGCCGGTTTTGGTATAAGCCGGATCCTAGTATAGTACAGTGTAGACTTTGTCTCATTGCATTTGTATTTCGGTCGAAATACAGATGCGGGTGTGTATGCACAGTATCGGGGCTTTCCTGTAAATTATTACGGGACCAGTTTTCTGGAGTTGCCAGTTTGCTTTCCGTTTCGGCCAATTTCCTTTGTTCCGTTCATTGGCCGAAGTTTGGTGGAGGAGGGCTTATTTGCATTGATGCAAATGAGTTTGTGGAGGGGGTTCTTTGCTTATTATCATGACATGATTCTTGTCCCATCATTTGACTTCATAAACTCATGATTGCTTGACTTTCTTTATCATCATGGTTTTAGTCATGGTTGTTGGTAGAGTGTTGGGATTGTTGTTGATGATGGATGATCATTGGTGTTGGAGTGTTGGACTTTCCTTGCTATCATTTCTTTTGCATGATAGCTTTCCTCTCTCTCCCTTTTTTGGTATTAGATGAGAATGGCTCCCTCTTTGGATTTTCTTCTTGACTCTCCATTCTCACCCTCCTCTCATTGTCATGGCCGGCCTTGGCTCATTGGGGGCTGTCCCAATTTTTAGATGAGGGAATTACACTCATTTTGGTTTGGCAAAGTCTTTTTAGCTCCTCTCCAAAAGCTTGTATCTTTTCCTCCACCTTATGGCAACTCCTTCAACCCCAATAGAGACAATATAGCTCACTACACATTCTACAGCGAACCTTGGGCACGTCGAGTAGCCGGCTTCGTGCCCGAGTTGCCTCGGCATTGAGGTGGGAGCCCGTAAAAGAAGAAGGCGATGTGGTGCACTTCCGGCGACGAGGAGGAGACGGGACATTCCGCAGAAGATCGGGACGATGACGAGAAGACCGGAGGACTTGGATCGTCGGTATATCTCTAACCCATCTTCTAGTTAGCTTAGACTAGTTAATGGTTTCGATCCGAGTGTTTAGTGCGCGGTGGTGCCGGTTTGCTAAGTCCGCAAAATTTAAGTTTTCACCGCTTCCGCATTCCGGCGTCGGATTGACGGCCGGGGCGCCGCCGTGCACTTACAGTGGTATCAGAGCCTCGCCATTAACTTAGTATAGCTTTGTGTAATGTGTTTTTTAGTTCCGATCGATCGAAATGTCCAAAAACCCGTATTTGCCCACATCAGTTTTCTGTTGGAAATTTTTGGTGTCGAAATTTTTTTCAGGTTGTAAAATATTGATGTACTAGAAAATCTAAGAGCTCGGTAAAAATTCGACGAAGTAACTCCACAGTGGGAGCGCGGAAACGCCGCGAAAACCACCTTCCCGCCGCCCTTCCGCCGCGCACTGTGGAGATCACTTCACCAATTTTTTACAGAGGCCTTCTGGGCATAAAATATGGGTTTTGGAATATTAAAATTGGGCCCAGGTTTTCTGTGAGTGCTACAGTTTTGATTGGGGGCCCACTTGTTAATTTTTGATCGATCGGATATTTTAAACACATTTTTCACAGTATTTACATTATATCTGCGACCGTGAATGTCACTTGATCGGTAAATCCGGTCTAACTGCTATAGCCCGGTTAGACGGATTTACGAACGTGACTTTCACGTTGATGTTTTGTTTTTGCTGTGATGTTGCGGATCGGTCGTGGGGGATAGCCTGGATGCAATGCTAGTACAGTTCTGTTGTATTATGTACATTTGATATTGCGGGGCGAGCGTCCGACATGTGGACTGCCGTCACTGCCTGTTTGTATTATTATTTTGGGGCACGACCTGGTTGCGGTCGATGTACCCGTTGTATGTATATTTTACTTTCTGTACTAGGATTGCCCCACGGAGGGGTGCACGGATAGCCGAGTTCTGGAGGGCAACAAGCCCGCATCTCATGGCATTGAGACGGAGGGGGCTTCACTCTAGGATTGGCGGGCTATTCGCCGCACTCGTAGGGGGTACAGGTTGACCCAGGAGGGGTGCCCAAGTTACCGGATTCCGTGAAGTGCTGGGTGGTCCATTCACGTTGCTGAAGGGGGCTGCCTCGCTTCAGGTTTTGGCGGGTAACTTGCCGCGCCCGTAGGGGTCTAGGATTTCATTGCACAGGCTATCCATACGACCAGGGGAACGTCGGGTTTCAGCAGTGGCTCTGTGAAACCCGGGGATCCCAGATATCTGTATTGTTTCTGTGATGCTGTTCATTCTCTGTGATGTTGCATTTTATTCACGCCTTGAGCGAAATATAATATATTGGTATATATATTAGTAGATGTTGTATATGTTTTGCATCCGCGCTAGTCCAGTCCCCGCTCTGTCGTTAGTAAGCTAACCTAACGGGTAATGACGGGACCCAGTGGCGAATGCGGATGGCATATACGTACATCAGTATATTTTCGTTCTTTTTGGTGTGATCAATTGATGGGACTGCATTGATTCGGATCAATGCAAGTTAAAAACAAACCTAATCTGATGTTGTTGGAACACTTTTCAAAAGGCTGTTATTGCAAGGACGTTTACTTTTGTTTTGCACCGTGGTATTCAGTTGGAATATCCTGCACCCCATTCTACGGGGAAAGAGCCGAGATCCCTTCACCGGGAGTGACCTCTTTAGCGGAAGTTGTCGTCACTATATTTCTAAAAAGCTATCCGTTCCTTCGACGATATCAAGTTCATTACGTTAAAGGTTTTCGCCAGAAACCATTCGTAGCCCTCCGTCATTTCAGTTAAATATTCGGTAGTATTCAAGCTATGTATTTTGACCTCACGCCAAGGCATAGTGTTTGGTAGCTGCCGGTTATTTATCTGTTGCATAGATAGATGCGTTGGTTTGGGACAGTCGTACTACTATTTTGGCCTACGTCAAGGGTATGTACGGGTGGGTTCAAATTAACCTGGATAATGACGGGCAGAACTTGACATGTGACTTATGATATTTTGACCTCACGCCAAGGTCATAAGAGCATGGGGCAGAAATCACATCGGGAGTTTCAAAAGAACTGAAACTTGCCAGATATGCGCATACCTTCTGGAGTATGATGACGTGAACGGATTCCGTCACGTTGTCATGCGATGAGAGTTGGATCCCGATTCCCACTGATGAGTTGGTATACTCCTCGGGTGATCCCGACTAATTCTTCTTTCAGGTTTGGAGGAGAATTTGAGGTACAGTGGGAGGTTTCCTGATTAGATAAATTGGTGACCATTCTGATCTAGGTTAGAGTGCACGCTGAGTGTTTCTTTTCTCTCTCTCTTTGGCAGCGACCATTGACCCGACCCTAAGACTATGACTCAGTGACCAAGTTAACCGAACCTTCTTAACACTGGCTTTTGGATTGTCAGAGTTGCAAACCTCATTGCCACTCTTACTTTTACCCTTTTCTCCAGGACACCCCGTATTACTACGAACGTCCACTTCCATTGGACAAAACCATCGTATGATTAGATACGAACTCGAAAGAATTTATTCGAGGATGGTTTCCGGTTCTGGAGATAACGGATAGGATTATTCGGTTGTCTTTTCCTTTTACCCTCTCTCAGGTTACGAGTACTCCTTGGTTTAGGGGTAGTACACCTATTACGCAAATTGGATTGTTTTCTTCCAAACCTTAGGCTGGTGCCGACCGGTGGAGAATGAAGAAAACCAATTAGCATAACGATGGTGTGCAGAAGGTATTAAGTTAAGACAAAGCAAGGGATTAGTAAGAGGGCAAAGTAAATTGCAACAGATATTCACGACCAAACCAGGTATTTCGTTACCACTCCCACATCACCTTTATATTTCTCCAGGACACTCCGTATCACTACGAAGATCCACAGTTTATTTGGATACTCCATCGTATGGTTATATACGAACTCGAAAGGAACTTGTTCCAGTTCGGGGATGGATTCTGGTCAGGAGAAATAGGAATAAGATTTATTCAGGTGTCTTTTATCTTCATCTTCTCTCGTATTGCGAGTGTTCCTAGGATTGGGACATTACACCCATTATGCTTATTGGATAGTCTTCTTCCAAACCATAGGCTGGTGCCGAACGGTAGGGAATGAAGAAAACCATTTGGCCTAAAGGGGTGTACAGAAGGTAAAGACTAAAGACATATGAAGGGATTTGGAGAGGTGGCAAAGAATTATACGGTTACAATCGTGAATCTGGAAGAGGCATTACTAGGAATACCAGGATACCCCATCGAAACATTTCAATGTTTCAGTTTCACTGTGTACTGTTAATAGAAAACTGATTTCCCGATTAGATACTTACTCCAGGGTATGTATTTACCAGATATGATTCTCACATCTGTATGGTTTTACAGATGATGAGTGGGAGTAGGTTATTGGGAATTGGGTGATCATCCTCATTATATCAGGATTCGTTGTAATTGGTGATATTTGAGGAAATCACCTGGGCTGTTTGCCGGTCGGCAAATATTTGGTTTTGAATATCCGATGTTATGCACCAATTTCATATTGACATATCTGTACGTCTATTTTCATAGAGTGAGATATACCTTTTTGAAATTATGTCTACGACATTTACCTATATCAGTGGATGGTTAGGTAAGGAGCATTAAACAGCGGTGTAATTCTTCTTAACCATAAGTACAGATTTCAACCTACAACACACAGTGAATGAGTTATCAGACTCAAGGGAGTTATGCAGAGTATTGTATGTTGTCCAGGGTCCATCAGGACAGAGGGGTTGGTCCTCGTACTATATTCGGTTTACTTATGACTTCTCTAGTTTTTAGACAGGTGTTTCGCGGAAACACAGGGTCCAAATTTTGAGAAGTTATAGGTATTTGAATAGAGTAGAGAACCAGGTATAGCAAGTATCGGGATTCTTCAAAGAGATCGAAGATGTAGATACTTGTGTATGGTATTCAGTTGATAGTAATGATAAAGAGATCTTGCTTCTCTTTCAGGTTACTCATAATTGGAAGTATTCCTAAGTTGAGTAACGCTGATCGGCCTCCTTCCATTTAGTTCACATGCGCTGGAGACAGCTGCATGATTTGAATCTGGTTCAATTAAATCAGTGCCTCTGGTTCTATATTGGATATAGAACAATTCATATCTTAACGATGTTAAGGTACGGGGAGTTGTCCGGTTTATGCTTAAAACCAGACACTGGACAACTCAAGGCACGTTTTTGTAATGGCTGTTTGTGGGTTGACCCAGGCTATGACGAGGGTTGACTTTCTACCATCTGGATGAACAATAGCGATATTGTTCTAGACTCGCCACAGTTTTATTAAAAATGGATTTTTTCAGAAAACAGTAGTGGGAGTATGGTAGAACTGGAAGTGATTCCAGAACCACAAACGATTACTAAAGATTTGATAAGGAACCTAAAGATTCAATCTGGATTGACATTCCATTGGCCACTCCGCAGATAAGGTGGGTAACTTCAGGCACCCGAGAGGTACTACGGTAGCCTCAAGGACGGTGACAGGGAAGTTCTTGTTTACCCACAATTACCATTGCTGTTGTTCCAGGGAGCGAGACCCGGCGGGAGGATGAGTATAGCGTCGTTCTAAACCAGTTTTAGAAGTGTACGTCTATATGACTCTGCCAGAGGGTTGCCGTAGTCAGTGGGAGCAGCGGAAGCATTGGTGGACAGGTAGCTTATGTCTATTTATAGACTAAAGCAGATGTAGCGGAGATAGATCATCTATTTCTGACGTGACAGTCATAGGTTTGACTTCATCAGAATAGGGGATGGATCTGTTGAGAAGGTAGTAGGGTGTGATATCCTGGTATTTGGATGATATACACAGAGTAGGAAAAGAAACTCCTACACTACGATCGGTTATACTTTGGTCGTCACACAGTTGTTTCTCCACAAAGGAAATGGATTTTATATCAGACATACTGGTTACTAGATCTATGGTCTTAGATCTAGATTTGGGTGGTTTCCCAATCAGGGTACTTGACAGTATTCTAAGAGTATTTAGGATGGACGACTCCTGGCACGGTAGTGTACCTGCAGGTAATGGAGTCACCCTCTCCAAAGGTGTCTTACAGACTAAAGGGGAGAGGGACGGGCATGATTGGCAGATCACTTGCTCAGGCAATTGAGTCAATCGTGAGATGTCAAGTACCACACCAGATGTTGTTCTTGCACTAGATGCAATAAGTTGACATTAATCCAATCCTGGAGAAACAGTCGGAAGCAGTTTTAGAACATAAGTGGATGTTCTAGGGATATGATAACGACAGCCTCATTCAGGAGACAGTTATCATTCCAGGCTTCCAAGGTGACATGGACGACAAGGAGGTTGTCAGAGTTATAGTTTTCCTTCTGATGAGAGGCAGTATTTTGGACAGGTGGTCCAAGGCAATACTGAGGGAGGCATGGCGCGCAGGATACTGATTAAGTTCAGTTGACGATACAGTCTAAGAAGTTTGGATTTGGAGTTCATTTATGAGCTATGTCCCATCAGACATCCAGACACATTCTAAGACAGGTATTGCTCATTTCGGGAGATGGCTTTCTCCGCGAACTTGAGATATAGAGAGACATAGAAAGAAACAACTAAGCGGATCCACTCACTGAGGCTATTCCTCGAATGCAATAGTTCCGCAAACGAGCTTTGTGAGACTGACTAGTAGAGGAGTTGGATGTTCGGTATCACACGAGCTGTGAGTATGCGACATCGCAATAATTAGCCTTGAGTGCAAGTGGGAGATTGTTGGAGATAGTGCCCTCAGAGTCAATTATTAGGTCACAGGTACGTGATTGTAATGATTGAGGGAGGACCTATCCCGGTAGGACGGTCTTACTCGAGATGATAGTATGCTATCTGGTTTACCTTTATCATCGTGTACTGCTTTAGGTGACCTGACACGTCGCTATTATACGTTGATAGAGCCCCTAGGATTCTTGCTTGACCACCAGCAGTATGAGGGCGATCATATAAGTGGGAGCTGGTGTTGCGCCACGGCAGCGCCCCGGCCGTCTATCCGAGGCCAAAATGCGGAATCAAAATTTTTCCTTACTTGGAAACCGGCGCTACCGCGGACAATGAAAACCCGGATCGTTAACCATTAACCTATACTAGCTATCAAGAGATGGGAAGAGAAGTATACCGAGTGATCCGAGTCCTCCGGTCTTCTCGTCATCGTCCCGATCTCCCGCGGAAAGTCTTGCCTCCACATCGTCGCCTCCTCGCCGGAAGGGCACCACATCGCCTGCGTCTTTTACGGGCTCCCGCCTCGATACCGAGGCAACTCGGGCATGAAGCCGGCAACTCGACATGCTCAAGATATGCTGTAGAATGTGTAGTAGATCATGCTAGTCTCATTTGGGGTTTGTAGTTGCCTTGATGGAGGAATGGGATTAGGAAAAATGGTGCTTTCATTTTTCCAAAACAAGAAGAAGAAGGAGATGAAGAATTCCTCACAAAACCAAGATGAACTCTCTCATTATTTTCTTTCTCTCAAGTGTTTTCTTTTTCCATGAGAATTGTGGAGGAGGGAATACAAAACCACAACCTTAGAAGGAAGGTTATGGTAGTAAAAGAAAGTGGTGACTATATCCAAACATAATCATCACAAACTCACATCAACCATTCTTATCAATTCTAATCACAATAAAGCATGAAATGATGAAGGAAAAGAATGGTATCAAAAGATGCTATCATAATAAATCATCTTACAAATAAAACCTCCACCAAAAGTAATTTGCAAAACTGCAAATTACCCCCTCCATCAGAAAAGTCCGGCCGGGAAAGAACAAAGAAAAACCGGCCGGAACGGAATGCAAACTGGCAACTCCAGAAAACTGGTCCCGTAATAAATTACAGGAAAACCCCGATACTGTGCATACACACCCGCATCTGTATTCCGACCGGATACAAATGCAATGAGACAAAATCTACACTGTACTAAACTAGGACCGGCTTAAACCAAAGCCGGCTAGTAAAATCCGTTCGATCCTGATCCGTACAATACCGTACGTATCTGATCGAACCTTGCCATATAACTATACGGCCACTAGTACAAAACTGTCCGATCCTGATCCGTGCAATACCGCACGTATCTGATCGGACCCTGCCATATCTCCATACGGCCTCTACAGCGTTTCGCCCGAAAGCTTGAGTAACTGTAAGTGTGGTGGACTCTAAAGACTCGTCAATACTATGGCTGTGGATTTAACCACTAGCACGTCAGAGGTATAAGCCAATACGTGACGGGCCACCAGCTATTGACCAAAAGGGACGTCGATGAGCGAACTCATCCTGACACCCTACTGAGCCTGTCAGTGACAATATCCGTACAGTCCGGTCCGTTCGTCTATGAGCATCACATGTCGGGCCTAGGGGGTTGGTAAAAGTCAGACCCCCAAAAGCGGTACAAGTCGTGTCGGAGTGTAGCCCAGAACGCCCTGAGATACTACTGGAATACCTACCAGTAAATCTCCTGCCTCGGCCGAGGGCTTTGCGTAATGGCTCTCCTAGACACAGCGCGACCTCACCCCCAATACCGGGAGAGACGAACCCGTGCAGATCCGCTCACTGCCTCCATGTGGCTCGGGACTGTACCCAACTAAAACCTGTTTGCACGACTCCTTTGAGCCGTGGTAGGGTAGTAATCAAAGCACAGTGGGAACTCACACGAGACAAATGAAGATCCTCAGGTCGATGAACTAACCTGTACACATGTCACCAGGGAACTGCTATCTGACGTCAGGTATAAGACCAACTAGCATGTTCCCGGCGAGTCCTGTCCGGTGTACTCATAACCCAATGAGCACCTGTATACATCTTAGGTGAACCAACTGACACCAGTGGCTTGTGAGACCGGCCACCGCCCCTCGTCGGGGTCTCGACTGTATACACTAGTCTACTCTGGAGAATCGATGCCCTGTCTCGAAACTCCTACGACTAGGGACCTTTTAAGGATGTGCTTATAGACTTCCAGCTCCCACGTATATGATCGCCATCATACTGCTGGTCGTCAAGCAAGAATCCTATGGGCTCTATCAACGTGCAATAGCGACATGTCAGGTCACCTAAAGCAGTACACGATGATAAAGGTAAACCAGATAGCATACTATCATCTCGAGTAAGACTGTCCTACCAGGATAGGTCCTCCCTCAATCATTGCAATCACGTGCCTGTGATCCAATAATTGACTCTGAGGGCACTATCTCCAACAATCTCCCACTTGCACTCATGGCTAATTATTGCGATGCCGCATACTCACAGCCCGTGTGATACCGAACACCCAACTCCTCTACTAGTCAGTCTCACAAAGCTCGTTTGCGAAACAATTGCGTTCGAGGAATAGCCTCAGTGAGTGGATCCGCTGTGATGTTTCTTTCTATGTCTCTCTATATCTCAAGTTCGCGGAGAAAACCATCTCCCGAAATGAGCAATACCTGTCTTAGAGTATGTCTAGATATCTGATGGGACCTAGCTCATAAATGAACTCTAAATCCAAACTTCTTAGACTGTATCAATAACTGAACTTAATCAGTACCCAGCGCCATGCCTCCCTCAGTATCGCCTTGGACCACCTGTCCAAAATACTGCCCCTCGTCAGAAGGAGAAACTATAACTCTGACAGCTACTCTGCCATCCATGTCACCTTGGAAGCCTGGAGTGACAACCGTCTCCTAAAAGAGGCTGTCGTTATCACATCCCTAGAACATCAACTCATGTTCTAAAACTGCTTCCGACTGTTTCTCCAGGATTGGATTAATATCAACTTATTGCACCTACTGCAAGAACAACATCTGGTGTGGTACTTGACATCTCATGATTGACTCAATTGCCTAAGTAAGTGATCTGTCAATCATGCGTATCCCTCTCCCCTTTAGTCTGTAAGACACCTTTAGAGAGGGTGACTCCATCACCTGCAGGTACACTACCATGCCAGGAGTCGTCCATTCTAAATACTCATAGAATGCTGTCAAGGTACCCAGATTAGGAAACCACCCAAATCTAGATCTAAAACTATAGATCTAGTAACCAGAATGTCTGATATAATATCCAAGTCCTGTGTGGAGAAAACACTGTGTGACAACCAAAGTATAACCGATCGTAGTATAGGAGTTTCCTTTCCTACTCTGTGTATGTCATCCAAATACCAGGATATCACACTCTACTACCTTCTCAACAGATCCACCCCCTATTCTGATGAAGTCAAACCTATGACTGTCACGTCAGAAATAGATGATCTATCTCCGCTACATCTGCTTTAGTCTATAAGTAGACATAAGCTACCTGTCCACCAATGCTTCCGCTGCTCCCACTGACTACGACAACCCTCTGGCAGAGTCATATACACGTACACTTCTGAAGCTAGTTCAGAACGACGCTATACTCATCCTCCTGCCGGGTCTCGCAGCCTGGAACAACAGCAATGGCAAGTGTGGGTAAACAAGAACTTCCCTGTCACCGTCCTTGAGGCTACCGGAGTACCTCTCGGGTGCCTGAAGTTACCCACCTTATCTGCGGAGTGGCCAATGGAATGTCAATCCAGATTGAATCTTTAGGTTCCTTATCAAATCTTCAGTAATCGTTTGTGGTTCTGGAATCACTTCCAGTTCTACCATACTCCCACTACTTTTTCTGAAAAAATCCATTTTTAATAAAACTGTGGCGAGTCTAGAACAATATTTCTATTGTTCATCCAGATGGTAGAAAGTCAACCCTCGTCATAGCCTGGGTCAACCCACAAACAGCCATTACAGAAACGTGCCTTGAGTTGTCCAGTGTCTGGTTTTAATCATAAGCCGGGCAACTCCCCGTACCTTAACAACGTTAAGATGTGAACTGTTCTATATCCAATATAGAAACAGAGGCACTGATTTAATTGAACCAGATTCAAATCATGCAGCTATCTCCAGTGCATGTAAACTAAATGGAAGAAGGCCGATCAGCGTTACTCAACTTAGGAATGCTTCCAATTATGAGTAACCTGAAAGAGAAGCAATTTCTCTTTATCATTACTATCAACTGAATACCATACACAAGTATCTACATCTTCGATCACTTTGAAGAATCCTGATACTTGCTATACCTGGTTCTCTACTCTATTCAAATACCTATAGCTCCTCAAAACTTAGACCCTGTGTTTCCACGAAACACATGTCTAAGAACTTGAGAAGTTAAAAGTAAACAGAATATAGTACGAGGACCAACCCCTCTGTCCTAATGGACACTGGACAACATACAATACTCTGTATAAGTCCACTGAGTCTTACAACTCTTTCACTGTGCGTCGTAGGTTGAAAACTGTACTTATGGTTAAGAAGAATTACACCGCTGTTTGATGCTCCTTACCTAACCATCCTCTGATATAAGTAAATGTCATCGACATAATATCAAAAAGTATATCTCACTCTATGAAAATAGACGTACAGATATATCAATTTGAAATTGGTGCACAACAGCGGATATTCAAAACCAAATATTTGCCGACCGGCAAACAGCCCAGATGATCTCCTCAAATATCACCGATTACAACGAATCCCGATATAATGAGGATGATCACCCTATTCCCAATAACTTACTCCCACTCATCATCTGTAAAACCATACAGATGTGAGAATCATACCTGGTAAATACATACCCTGGAGTGAGTGTCTAACTGGGAAATCAGTTTTCTTTTAACTGTACACAGTTGAAACTGAAACATTAAAATGTTTCGTCGGGGTTGCCTGGTATTCTTAGTAATGCCTCTTCCATTATTCAGATTCACAACTGTAACCTTGTAATTCTTTGCCATCTTTCTAAATCCCTTTCTGTGTCTTTAGTCATTACCTTCTGTACACCCCCTTAGGCCAAATGGTTTTCTTCCTTCCCTACCGTTCGGCACCAGCCTATGGTTTAGAAGAAGACTATCCAAAAGGCATAAAGGGTGTACTGTCCCAATCCTAGGAACACTCGCAATGCGAGAGAAGGTGAAGATGAAAGACACCTGAATGTACTTAATTCCTATTTCTCCTGAACCTGAATCCATCCCCGAACTGGAACAAGTTCCGATGGATTATCCAATAAAATGGGATCTTCGTAGTGATACGGAGTGTCCTGGAGAAATACAAAGGTGATTTAGGATTGGCGAAGAAATACTTGGTTTGGTCGTGAATAGCAGTCGCAACTTACTTTGCCCTTTTACTAATCCCTTGCTTTGTCTTAACTTAATACCTTCTGTACACCGTTTTAGGCTAACTGGTTTTCTTCATTCCCTACCGGTCGGCACCAGCCTATGGTTTGGAAGAAGACTATCCAATTTGCGTAATAGGTGTACTGCTCCTAAACCAAGGAGTACTCGCAACCTGAGAGAAGGTGAAAAGAAAAGACAACTGAATAATCCTATCCGTTTTCTCCAGAACCAGAAACCATCCTCGAAGTCCTTCGAGTTCGTATCTAACCATACGATGGTTTTGTCCAATGGAAGTGGACGTTCGTAGCAATACGGGGTGTCCTGGAGAAAAGGGTAAAAGTAGGAGTGGCAATGAGGTTTGCAACTTTGACAATCCAAAAGCCAGTGTTAAGAAGGTTCGGTCAACTTGGTCACTGAGTCATAGTCTTAGGGTCGGGTCAAAGGTCGCTGCCAAAGAGAGAAAGAAACACTCAGCGTGCACTCTAACCTAGATCAGAATGGTTATCACTTTGTCTAATCTGGAAACCTCCCACTGTACCGTCAAATTCTCCTCCAAACCTTAAAGAAGAATTAGTCGGGATTACCCGAGGAGTAAACCAACTCATCAGTGGGAATCAGGATCCAACTATCATCGCATGACAACGTGACGGAATCCACTCACATTATCACACTCCAGAAGGTATGCGCATGTCTGGCAAGTCTCAGTTCTTTTGAAACTCCCGATGTGATGTTTTTACCCCTAGGACCCAAGTGACCTTGACAATGCCAACAAATCAAAGAGTCCTAGTCAAGTTCTACCCGTCATTATCTTGATTGCGTTAAACCCACCCGTACGAGTCCTTGACAATGCCAACAAGACCGTACGACTGTCCTAACCAATCTACTTATCCATGTGACAGAAAAGCATTACATAGCTACCGAACACTACGCCACGGCAATGCACGACAAACGCAGCACGAATACTAAGTAATACTAATCTGAAATGACGGAGGGTTACGACTGGTTTTTGGCGAAAAACCTTTAACGTAATGAACTTGATATCGTTGAAGGAACTGGATAACCTTTTAGAAAATATAGTGACGAAAACCTTTACTAAAGAGGTCACTCCCGGTGAAGGGATCTCGGCTCTTTCCCCGTAGAATGAGGTGCAGGATATTCCAAATGAATACCACGATGCAAAGCAAAAGTAATCGGCTATAGTGAAGTTAATGCCCTGACGCAAACTTCTGTCCAAGGGGTCACTCCCGGTGAAGGGATCTCGGCCCTTGCCTCGTCGACTGAGGAGCAGGATATTCCAAATGAATACCACGATGCAAAACAAAAGCGAACGTCCTTGCAATAACAGCTTTTTGAAAAGTGTTCCAACAACATCAGATTAGGTTTGTTTATCTTGCATTGATCCGAATCAACGCAGTCCCATCAATTAATCACACCACAAAGAACGAAAATATACTGACGTACGTATATGCCATCCGCATTTGCCACTGGGTCCCGTCATCACCCGTTAGGTTAGCTGACTAACGGCAGAGCGGGGACTGGACTAGGGCGGATGTAAAACATATACAACATCTACTAATATATATACCAATATATAGTATTTCGCTCAAGGCGTGAATAAAATGCAACATCACAGAAATGTACAGCATCACAGAACAATACAGATATCTGGAAGCCCCGGGTTTCACAGAGCCGCTGCTGAAACCCGACGTTTCCCTGGTCGTGTGGATAGCCTGTGCAATGAAAACCTAGACCCCTATGGGCGCGGTAAGTCACCCGCCAAAACCTGAAGCGAGGCAGCCCCCTTCAGCACCGTGAATGGACCACCCAGCACTTTATGGAATCCGGTAACTTGGGCACCCCTCCTGGGTCAACCTGTACCCCCTACGAGTGCGGCGAATAGCCCGCCAATCCTGGAGTGAAGCCCCTTCCGTCCCAATGCCATGAGATGCGGGCTTGTTGCCCTCCAGAACCCGGCTATCCGTGCACCCCACCGCGGGGCAATCCTAGTACAGAAAGTAAAATATACATACACCGGGTACATCGACCGCAACCAGGTCGTGCCCCAAAAGAATAATACAAACAGGCAGTGACGGCAGTCCACATGTCGGACGCTCGCCCCGCAATATCAAATGTACATAATACAACAAAAACTGTACTAGCATTGCATCCAGGCTATCCCCCACGACCGATCCGCAACAACACAGCATAAACATAGAACATCAACGTGAAAGTCACGTTCGCAAATCCGTCTAACCGGGCTATAGCAGTTAGACCGGATTTACCGATCGAGTGACATTCACGGTCGCAGATATAATGTAAATACTGTGAAATAATGTGTTTAAAATTTTCCGATTGACCAAAAATTAACAAGTGGGCCCCCAATCAAAACTGTAGCACTCACAGAAAACCTGGGCCCAATTTTAATATTCCAAAACCCCTAATATAAGCCCATAAGCCCACTGCAAAAAAACTAAGCACACGAACCCACACTCCTGCGGCGGAAGCGCGGCCAAAAGGGGGTTTTGGCCGCCCTTCCGCGGTCGTACGGATGAGTCATGTCACAAAATTTTTGCAGTGTTCTTAGAACTCCCTGCACATCATTCTGAGACCACCTGAAAAATTTTTGGACTTCAAAAAAATTTCGACAGAAACTGATGTGCTAGAAAAATACGGTTTTTTGGAAATTTTGGTCGATCGGAAACGCAAACACATCAAACGAAGCTAGGTAAGGTTAATGGCGTGTCTCTGATACCATGTTGCGCCACGGCAGCGCCCCGGCCGTCTATCCGAGGCCAAAATGCGGAATCAAAATTTTTCCTTACTTGGAAACCGGCGCTACCGCGGACAATGAAAACCCGGATCGTTAACCATTAACCTATACTAGCTATCAAGAGATGGGAAGAGAAGTATACCGAGTGATCCGAGTCCTCCGGTCTTCTCGTCATCGTCCCGATCTCCCGCGGAAAGTCTTGCCTCCACATCGTCGCCTCCTCGCCGGAAGGGCACCACATCGCCTGCGTATTTTACGGGCTCCCGCCTCGATACCGAGGCAACTCGGGCATGAAGCCGGCAACTCGACATACTCAAGATATGCTGTAGAATGTGTAGTAAATCATGCTAGTCTCATTTGGGGTTTGTAGTTGCCTTGATGGAGGAATGGGATTAGGAAAAATGGTGCTTTCATTTTTCCAAAACAAGAAGAAGAAGGAGATGAAGAATTCCTCACAAAACCAAGATGAACTCTCTCATTATTTTCTTTCTCTCAAGTGTTTTCTTTTTCCATGAGAATTGTGGAGGAGGGAATACAAAACCACAACCTTAGAAGGAAGGTTATGGTAGTAAAAGAAAGTGGTGACTATATCCAAACATAATCATCACAAACTCACATCAACCATTCTTATCAATTCTAATCACAATAAAGCATGAAATGATGAAGGAAAAGAATGGTATCAAAAGATGCTATCATAATAAATCATCTTACAAATAAAACCTCCACCAAAAGTAATTTGCAAAACTGCAAATTACCCCCTCCATCAGAAAAGTCCGGCCGGGAAAGAACAAAGAAAAACCGGCCGGAACGGAATGCAAACTGGCAACTCCAGAAAACTGGTCCCGTAATAAATTACAGGAAAACCCCGATACTGTGCATACACACCCGCATCTGTATTCCGACCGGATACAAATGCAATGAGACAAAATCTACACTGTACTAAACTAGGACCGGCTTAAACCAAAGCCGGCTAGTAAAATCCGTTCGATCCTGATCCGTACAATACCGCACGTATCTGATCGAACCTTGCCATATAACTATACGGCCACTAGTACAAAACTGTCCGATCCTGATCCGTGCAATACCGCACGTATCTGATCGGACCCTGCCATATCTCCATACGGCCTCTACAGCGTTTCGCCCGAAAGCTTGAGTAACTGTAAGTGTGGTGGACTCTAAAGACTCGTCAATACTATGGCTGTGGATTTAACCACTAGCACGTCAGAGGTATAAGCCAATACGTGACGGGCCACCAGCTATTGACCAAAAGGGACGTCGATGAGCGAACTCATCCTGACACCCTACTGAGCCTGTCAGTGACAATATCCGTACAGTCCGGTCCGTTCGTCTATGAGCATCGCATGTCGGGCCTAGGGGGTTGGTAAAAGTCAGACCCCCAAAAGCGGTACAAGTCGTGTCGGAGTGTAGCCCAGAACACCCTGAGATACTACTGGAATACCTACCAGTAAATCTCCTGCCTCGGCCGAGGGCTTTGCGTAATGGCTCTCCTAGACACAGCGCGACCTCACCCCCAATACCGGGAGAGACGAACCCCTGCAGATCCGCTCACTGCCTCCATGTGGCTCGGGACTGTACCCAACTAAAACCTGTTTGCACGACTCCTTTGAGCCGTGGTAGGATAGTAATCAAAGCACAGTGGGAACTCACACAAGACAAATGACGATCCTCAGGTCGATGAACTAACCTGTACACATGTCACCAGGGAACTGCTATCTGACGTCAGGTATAAGACCAACTAGCATGTTCCCGGCGAGTCCTGTCCGGTGTACTCATAACCCAATGAGCACCTGTATACATCTTAGGTGAACCAACTGACACCAGTGGCTTGTGAGACCGGCCACCGCCCCTCGTCGGGGTCTCGACTGTATACACTAGTCTACTCTGGAGAATCGATGCCCTGTCTCGAAACTCCTACGACTAGGGACCTTTTAAGGATGTGCTTATAGACTTCCAGCTCCCACGTATATGATCGCCATCATACTGCGGGTCGTCAAGCAAGAATCCTATGGGCTCTATCAACGTGCAATAGCGACATGTCAGGTCACCTAAAGCAGTACACGATGATAAAGGTAAACCAGATAGCATACTATCATCTCGAGTAAGACTGTCCTACCGGGATAGGTCCTCCCTCAATCATTGCAATCACGTGCCTGTGATCCAATAATTGACTCTGAGGGCACTATCTCCAACAGCTGGGGGTCTATAAGCTTATGCTTAAAAGGTCCCTAGTCGTGGGAGTTTCGAGACTGGGCATCGATACTCCATTAGTAGACTAGTGTATACAGTCGAGACCCCGACGAGGGGCGGTGGCCGGTCTCACAAGCCACTGGTGTCAGTTGGATCACCTAAGATGTATACAGGTGCTCATTGGGTTATGAGTACACCGGACAGGACTCGCCGGGAACATGCTAGTTGGTCATATACCAGACGTCAGATGGCAGTTCCCTGGTGACATATGTGCAGGTTAGTTCATCGACCTGGGGATCGTCATTTGTCTCGTGTGAGTTCCCACTGTACTTTGATTACTACCCTACCACGGCTCAAAGGAGTCGTGCAAACAGGTTTTAGTTGGGTACAGTCCCGAGCCACATGGAGGCAGTGAGCGTATCTTCAGGGGTTCGTCTCTCCCGGTATTGGGGGTGAGGTCGTGCTGTGTCTAGGAGAGCCATTACACAAAGTCCTTGGCCAAGGCAAGGAGATTTACTGGTAGGTATTCCAGTAGTATCTCAGGGTGTTCTGGGCTACACTCCGACACGACTTGTACCGCTTTTGGGGGTCTGACTTTTACCAACCCCCTAGGCCCGCCATGCGATACTCATAGACGAACGGACCGGACTGCACGGATATTGTCACTGACAGGCTCAGTAGGGTTGTCAGGCTGAGTTCACTCACAGACATCCCTTTTAGTCAGTACCTGGTAGCCCGTTACGTATTGGCTTATACCTCTGACGTGCTAGTGGTTAAATCCACAACCAAGGTGTTGACGAGTCTTTAGAGTCCCCCACATTCTGTTACTCAGCTTTCGGGCGAAAGGTTGTAGAGGCCGTATGGAGATATGGCAAGGTCCGATCAGATACGTGCGGTATTGCACGGATCAGGATCGGACAGTTTGTACTATAGGCCGTATGGTTATATGGCAGGGTTCGATCAGATACGTGCGGTATTGCACGGATCAGGATCGAACAGATATTACTAGCCGGTTTTGGTATAAGCCGGATCCTAGTATAGTACAGTGTAGACTTTGTCTCATTGCATTTGTATTTCGGTCGAAATACAGATGCGGGTGTGTATGCACAGTATCGGGGCTTTCCTGTAAATTATTACGGGACCAGTTTTCTGGAGTTGCCAGTTTGCTTTCCGTTTCAGCCAATTTCCTTTGTTCCGTTCATTGGCCGAAGTTTGGTGGAGGAGAGCTTATTTGCATTGATGCAAATGAGTTTGTGGAGGGGGTTCTTTGCTTATTATCATGACATGATTCTTGTCCCATCATTTGACTTCATAAACTCATGATTGCTTGACTTTCTTTATCATCATGGTTTTAGTCATGGTTGTTGGTAGAGTGTTGGGATTGTTGTTGATGATGGATGATCATTGGTGTTGGAGTGTTGGACTTTCCTTGCTATCATTTCTTTTGCATGATAGCTTTCCTCTCTCTCCCTTTTTTGGTATTAGATGAGAATGGCTCCCTCTTTGGATTTTCTTCTTGACTCTCCATTCTCACCCTCCTCTCATTGTCATGGCCGGCCTTGGCTCATTGGGGGCTGTCCCAATTTTTAGATGAGGGAATTACACTCATTTTGGTTTGGCAAAGTCTTTTTAGCTCCTCTCCAAAAGCTTGTATCTTTTCCTCCACCTTATGGCAACTCCTTCAACCCCAATAGAGACAATATAGCTCACTACACATTCTACAGCGAACCTTGGGCACGTCGAGTAGCCGGCTTCGTGCCCGAGTTGCCTCGGCATTGAGGTGGGAGCCCGTAAAAGAAGAAGGCGATGTGGTGCACTTCCGGCGACGAGGAGGAGACGGGACATTCCGCAGAAGATCGGGACGATGACGAGAAGACCGGAGGACTTGGATCGTCGGTATATCTCTAACCCATCTTCTAGTTAGCTTAGACTAGTTAATGGTTTCGATCCGGGTGTTTAGTGCGCGGTGGTGCCGGTTTGCTAAGTCCGCAAAATTTAAGTTTTCACCGCTTCCGCATTCCGGCGTCGGATTGACGGCCGGGGCGCCGCCGTGCACTTACAAGTATATACATACCCGCATTTGTATTCCGACCGAATACAAATGCAATGAGACAAAATCTACACTGTACAATACTAGGATCCGGCTTAAACCAAAGCCCGCTAGTATTATCCGTCCGATCATGATCCGTGTAATACCGCACGTATATGATCGAACCCTGTCATATCTCCATACGGCCTCTACAGCGTTTCGCCCGAAACTTGAGAAACTGTCTGTGGGGGACTCTAAAGACTCGTCAATACTTTGGTTGTGGATTTAACAACTAGCACGTCAGAAGTATTAGCCATACGTAACAGGCTACCAGCTATTGACCAAAAGGGACGTCGATGAGCGAACTCATCCTGACACCCTACTGAGCCTGTCAGTGACAATATCCGTACAGTCCGGTCTGTTCGTCTATGAGCATCGCATGGCGGGCATACGGGTTGGTAAAAGTCAGACCCCCAAAAGCGGTACAAGTCGTGTCGGAGTGTAGCCCAGAATACCCTGAGATACTACTGGAATACCTACCAGTAAATCTCCTGCCTTTGCCAAGGACTTCGTGTAATGGCTCTCCTGGACACAGCGCGACCTCACCCCCAATACCGGGAGAGACGAACCCCTGCAGATCTGCTCACTGCCTCCATGTGGCTCGGGACTGTACCCAACTAAAACCTGTTTGCATGACTCCTTTGAGCCGTGGTAGGGTTATAATCAAAGTACAGTGGGAACTCACACGAGACAAATGACGATCTCAGGTCGATGAACTAACCTGTACACATGTCACCAGGGAACTGCTATCTGACATCAGGTATAAAACCAACTAGCATGTTCCCGGCGAGTCCTGTCCGGTGTACTCATAACCCAATGAGCACCTGTATACATCTTAGGTGAACCAACTGACACCAGTGGCTTGTGAGACCGGCCACCGCCCCTCGTCGGGGTCTCGACTGTATACACTAGTCTACTCTGGAGTATCAAAGCCCTGTCTCGAAAACTCCCACGACTAGGGACCATTTAAGGATGTGCTTATAGACCCCAGCTCCCACGTATATGATCGCCATCATACTGCTGGCCGTCAAGCAAGAATCCTAAGGGCTCTATCAACGTGCAATAGTGACCTGTAAGGTCACCTAAAGCAGTACACGATGATAAAGATAAACCAGATAGCATACTATCATCTTGAGTAAGACTGTCCTACCGGTATAGGTCCTCCCTCAATCATTGCAATCACGTGCCTGTGATCCAATAATTGACTCTTAGGGCACTATATCCAACAATCTCCCACTTGTACTCAAGGCTAATTATTGTGATGTCACATACTCACAGCCCATATGATACCAAACACCCAACTCCTCTACTAATCAGTCTCACAAAACCCGTTTGTGAAACTATTGCGTTCGAGGAATAGCCTCAGTGAGTGGATCTGCGCTGATGTTTCTTTCTATGTCTCTCTTAATCTCAAGTCCGCGGAGAAACCCATCTCCCGAAGAAAGTAATACCTGTCTTAGAATATGTCTGGATATTTGATGGGACCTAGCTCATAAATGAACTCCAAATCCAAACTTCTTAGACTGTATCGTCAACTGAACTTAATCGGTATCCTGCGTAATGCCTCCCTCAGTTTCCACTTGGATCACTTGTCCAAAACACCGCCCCTCGTCAGAGGGAAAACTATAACTCTGACAGTCACTCTGTCATCCAGGTCACCTTGGAAGTCTGGAATGATAACTGTCTCCCGAATGAGGCTGTCGTTATCATATCCCTAGAACATCCACTTATGTTCTAAAACTGCTTCCGAATGTTCCTCCAGGATTGAATCAATATCAACTTATTGCATCTACTACAAAAACAACATCTGGTGTGGTACTTGACATCTCATGATCGACTCAATTGCCTAAGCAAGTGATCTGCCAATCATGTATATCCCTCTCCCCTTTAGTCTGTAAGACATCTTTAGAGAGGGTGACTCCATCACCTGCAGATACACTACCGTGCCAGGAGTCGTCCATTCTAAAACACCTTTAGAATGCTGTCTAAGTACCCTGATTGGGACACTTCCCAAATCTAGATCTAAAACCATAGATCCAGTAACCAGAATGTATGATATGATATCTATATCCTATATGGAGAAACCACTGTGTAACAACCAAAGTATAACCGATCGTAGTATAGGAATATCACTTCCTACTCTGTGTATGTCATCCAAATACCAGGACATCACACCCTACTACCTTCTTAACAGATCCATCCCCTATTCTGAGGAAGTCAAACCTATGACTGTCACATCAGAAATAGATGATCTATCTCCGCTATATCTGCTTTAGTCTATAAATAGACATAAGCCACTTATCCATCAATGCTTCCACTGCTCCCACTGACTACGACAACTCTTTGGCAGAATAATATACACGTACACTTGTAAAGCTAGTTTAGAACGACGCTATACTCATCCTCCTGCCGGGTCTCATAGCCTGGAACAACAGTAATGTCAAGTCCCCACTTAGCTTCCGTTGCTCCCACTGACCATGACAACCCTCTGGCGGAGTCATATAGACGTATACTTCTAAAGCTAGTTTAGAACGACGCTATACTCATCCTCCTGCCAGGTTTCACAGTCTGGAACAACAGCAATGGAAAGTCTGGATAAGCAAGAACCTTCCTACCACCGTCCTTGAGGCTACCGGAGTACCTCTTGGGTGCCTGAGGTTACCCACCTTATCTGCGGAGTGGCCAATGAAATGCAAAACCAGATTGAATCTTTAGGTTCTTATCAAATTTTCAGTAATCGTTTGCGGTTCTGGAATCACTTCCAGTTCTACCATACTCCCACTACTGTTTTCTGAAAAAATCTATTTTTGTTAAAACTGTGGCGAGTGTAGAACAATATCACTATTGATCTTCCAGATGGTAGAAAGTCAACCCACGTCATAGCCCGGATCAACCCACAAACAGCCATTACGGAAACGTGCCTTGAGTTATCCAGAGTCTGGTTTTAAGCATAAGCTGGACAACCCCCCGTACCTTAACATCGTTAAGATATGAACTGTTCTATATCTAATACAGAAACAGAGGCACTGATTTAATTGGAACCAGATTCAAATCATGCAGCTGTCTCCAGTGCATGTCAACTAAATGGAGAGAGGCCAATCAGCATTACTCAACTTAGGAGTGCTTCCAATTATGAGTAACCTGAAAGAGAAGCAAGTTCTCTTAATCATTACTATCAACTGAATACCATACACAAGTATTTATATCTTCGATCACCTTGAAGAATCCCGATACTTGCAACATCTGGTTCTCTACTTTACTCTTATACCTACAACTTCTCAAAACTTGGACCTTGTGTTTCTACGAAACACATGTCTAAGAACTAGAGAAGTCACAAGTAAACAGAATATGGTACGAGTACCAACCTCTCTGTCCTGATGGACACCGGACAACATACAATACTCTGTATAAGTTCCCTGAGTCTAATAACTCAAACCCTGTTTGTAGTAGGTTGAAAACTGTACTTATGGTTAAGAAGAATTACAACGCTATTTAATGCCCCTTACCTAACCATCCACTGGTATAGGTAAATGTCATGGACATAATTTCAAAAAGGTATATCTCACTCTATAAAAATAGACATACAAATATATCAATTTGAAATTGGTGCATAACAGCGGATATTCAAAACCAAATATTTTCCGTCCGGCAAACTACCCAGGCGATTTCCTCAAGTATCACCAATTACAACGAATTCCGATATAATGAGGATGATCACCTAATTCCCAATAACTTGCTCCCACTCATCATCTGTAAAACCATACAGATGTGAGAATCAAACCTGGTAAATACATACCCTGGGGCAAGTGTCTAATTGGGAAATCAGTTTTCCATTAACAATACACAGTGAAACTGAAACGTGAATATGTTTCGAAGGGGTATCCGGGTGTTCCTAGTAATGCCTCTTCCATTATCCAGATTCATAACTGTAACCATATATTTCGATGCTATCTCTCCGCATCTCTTCATATGTCTTTAGTCATTACCTTCTGCACACCCCTTCAGGCCAAATGGTTTTCTTCCTTCCCTACCGTTCGGCACCAGCCTATGGTTTGGAAGAAGTCTATCCAATAAGCATAATGGGTGTACTGTCCTAATCCTAGGAGCACTCGTAATGAGAGAAGGTGAAGATAAAAGACAACCGAATAAAACTTTATTTCTATTTCTCCTGAACCAGAATCCATCCCCGAACTGGAACAAGTTCCATTCGAGTTCGTATATAACCATACGATGGAGTATCCAATAAACTGTAGATCTTCGTAGTGATACGGAGTGTTCTGGAGAAATACGAAGGTGAAGTGGGAGTGGTAATGAAATACTTGGTTTAGTCGTGAATAGCAGTCACAATTTACTTTGCCCTCCTTCTAATTCCTTTATTTGTCTTTACTTAATACCTTCTGTACACCATCGTTAGGCTAATTGGTTTTCTTCATTCCCTGCCGGTCGGCACCTGCCTATGGTTTGGAAGAAGACTATCCAATTTACGTAATATGTGTACTGTCCTAATCCAAGGAGCACTCGTAACCTGAGAGAAGGTAAAAGGGAAAGACAACTGAATAGTCCTATTCGTTTTCTCCAGAACTGGAAACCATCCTCGAATAAAATCCTTCGAGTTCGTATATAACCATAACGTTCGTAGTAATATGGGGTGTCCTGGAGAAAAGGGTAAAAGTAGGAGTGGCAATGAGGTTTGCAAATCTGACAATCCAAAAGCCAGTGTTTAAGAAGGTTCGGTTAATTTTGGTCACTGAGTCATAGTCAAGGATCAGGTCATGGTCGCTGCCAAAGAGAGATAGAAAAGAAACACTCAGCGTGCACTCTAACCTAGACCAGAATGGCTATCAATTTATCTAATCAGGAAACCTCCCACTGTAACGTCAAATTCTCCTCCAAACCTGAAATGAGAATTAGCCGGAATCACCCGAGGAGTAAACCAACTCATCAGTGGGAATCGGGATCCAAATATCATCGCATGATAACGTGATGGAATCCACTCACGTTATCACACTCCAGAAGGTATGCGCATATGTGGAAAGTTTCAGTTTCTTTAGAAACTCCCGATGTGATTTTTGCACCATGCTCTTATGAACTTGACGAAGGCCAACATATCATAAGTCACATGTCAAGTTCTACCCGTCATTATCCAGGTTAATTTGAACCCACCCGTACATACCCTTGACTTTGGCCAACACGGCAGTACGACTGTCCCAAACCAACGCATCTATCTATGCTACAGAAAAGCAACAAATAGCTACTATACACTATGCCTTGACGAAGGCCAACATACATAGCATGAATACTATGTGCTACCTTTCTGAAATGACGGAGGGCTACGTATGGTTTTTGGCAAAAAACCTTTAACGTAATGAACTTGATATCGTTGAAGGAACCGGATAGCTTTTTAAAAAAAATATAGTGGCGAAAACCTTTGCTAAAGAGGTCACTCCCGGTGAAGGGATCTCGGCTCTTTCCCCGTAGAATGAGGTGCAGGATATTCCAACTGAATACCACGATACAAAGCAAAAGTAATCGACTATAGTGAAGTTATTGCCCTGACGCAAACTTCTGTCCAAGGGGTCACTCCCGGTGAAGGGATCTCGTCCCTTGCCTCGTCGACTGAGGTGCTGGATATTCATAACCGAATACCACTGTGCAAAACAAAAGAGAACGTCCTTGCAATAACAGCTTTTTGAAAAATGTTCCAACAACATCAGAATAGGTTTGTTAAGTTCTTTATTGGTGTGATCAATTGATAGGACTGCATTGATCCGGATCAATGCAGTCCTATCAATTGATCACACCAATAAAGAACGAAAATAATGACGTACGTATATGCCATCCGCATTCGCCACTGGGTCCCGTCATCACCCGATAGGTTACTTAACTGACGACAGAGCAGGGACTGGACTAGCACGGATGCAAAACATATACAACATCTACTAGTATATATATCAATATATAATATTCGCTCAAGGCATGATAAAATGCAACATCACAGAAATGTAATAAGCATCATAGAACAATACAGATATCTGGGATCCCCGGGTTTCATAGAGCAGCTATTGAAACCCGACGTTCCCCTGGTCGTGTGGATAGACTGTGCAATGAAATCCTAGACCCCTACGGGCGCGGCAAGTTACCCGCCAAAACCTGAAGCGAGGCAGCCCCCTTCAGCAACGTGAATGGACCACCCAGCACTTCACGGATTCCGGTAACTTGGGCACCCCTCCTTGGGTCAACCTATACCCTCTACGAGCGCGGCGAATAGCCCGCCAATTCTAGAGTGAAGCCCCCTCCGTCTCAAAGCCATGAGATGCGGGCCCGTTTCCCTCTAGAACCCGGCTACCCGTACACCCCTCCGAGGGATAATCCTAGTACAGAAAGTAAAATATACATACAACGGGTACACCGACCTCAGCCCGGTCGTGCCCCAGAAGAATAATATACAAACAGGCAGTGACGGCAGTCCACATGTCGGACGCTCGCCCCGCAATATCAAATGTACATAATAATACCAAAACTGTACTAATATTGAATCCAGGCTATCCACCACGACAAATCCGCAACATCACAGCACAATACAGAACATCAACGTGAATGTCACGTTCGCAAATCCGTCTAAAAGGGCTATAGCAGTTAGACAGGATTTACCGATCAAGTGACATTCACGGTCGCAGATATAATGTAAATACTGTGAACTAATATGTTTAAAATTTTCGATCGACTAAATTTATCGAAGTGGGCCCCAAGCACAACTGTAGCACTCAAAAATGAATCTGAGCCCAAACAGAATATTCCAAAACCCCCAATTTTAACTCAGAAGCCCACTGTAAAAATTTGGTGCAGTGATTACATTTTCCCGTCGCGGAACCGCGGCTAGAACAGGGGTTTGGCCACGGTTCCGCGGTCCAAATGAGGAATCACTGCATCGAATTTTTCCAGAATGCTTAGAAACGGCTGCATGAATTTCTGCAACACTCAAAAAAAAATTTCGAGCACAAAAAATTTCGACGGAGAACTGGACTTAAAGTTGGGGTTTTTAGAAAATCCGTTCGATCGAACTTGTAAACACGTTAGAGCAAGCTAGACTAGCTTAATGGCCTGGCTCTGATACCAGTGTAAGTGCACGTCAGCGCCTCGGCCGTCTGAACGAGGCCAAAATGCGGAATCAAAAATTTTCTATAAACTAGACCCGGCGCTACCGCGGACTGTTAAACCCGGATCGGGCCATTAACCTAATGTTAGCTAACTAGAGAAGGGGTAGAGAGATATACTGAGCGATCCGTGTCCTTCGGTCTTCTCGTCGTCGTCCCGATCTCCACACGGAATCTCCAGTCTTCATCTCCTCGTCGGAAGGGCACCACATCGCCGGGTTCTTTTACGGGCTCCCACCTCTGGACCGAGGCAACTCAGGCACGAAGTTGGCGAGTCGACGTGTCCAAGAATACTGTAGGATAGTGTAGAACCCTTTTGTCTCAATGGGGTTAAGGAAGTTTCCATATCGATGTGGAGGAAGAGTAGTAAGCTTTTAAGATGAACTAGAGAATTTTGTGGCAAGCAAAAGAGATCAATTTCTCTCCTCAAATTTTGGGCAGCCCCCTTATCAAGAATTGGCCGGCCTTTGATCAAAGAAGAGGAGGGAGTGAGCACACCCAAGGTGGTGTGAGCCAAAAGAGAAAATAATGCAAAAAAAATGAGTGATCATCATGAGGAATAATCATCACACCACCATCCTTTCACAAAAAGCAAGTCATGATGAGAAAAAGAAGTCAAATTCAATCTAGAGCCATCATGAATCAACCATTAACAAGAAACACCCTCCACATTGCTAATTTGCACATTTGCAAATTAACCCTCCTCCACCAATTTTCAGCCAAGGAAAGAAACAAAGGAAAATGGCCGAAACGGAATGCAAACTGGCAACTTCAAAAAAACTGATCCGGTAATAAATTACAGGAAAACCCCACGACAGTATATACATACCCGTATTTGTATTCCGACCGAATACAAATGCAATAAGACAAAATCTACACTGTACAATACTAGGATCCGGTTTAAACCAAAGCCCGCTAGTATTATCCGTCCGATCATGATCCGTGTAATACCGCACGTATAAGATCGAACCCTGCCATATCTCCATACGGCCTCTACAGTGTTTCGCCCGAAACTTGAGAAACTGTCTGTGGGGGACTCTAAAGACTCGTCAATACTTTGGCTGTAGATTTAACCACTAGCTCGTCAGAGGTATTAGCCATACGTAACGGGCTACCAGCTATTGACCAAAAGGGACGTCGATGAGCGAACTCATCCTGACACCCTACCGAGCCTGTCGGTGACAATAGCCGTACAGTCCGGTCCATTCGTCTATGAGCATCGCATGGCGGGCCTAGGGGTTGGTAAAAGTCAGACCCCCAAAAGCGGTACAAGTCGTGTCGGAGTGTAGCCCAGAACACCCTGAGATACTACTGGAATACCTACCAGTAAATCTCCTGCCTTGGCCAAGGACTTCGTGTAATGGCTTTCCTAAACACAGCGCGACCTCACCCCCAATACCGGGAGAGACGAACCCCTGCAGATCCGCTCACTGCCTCCATGTGACTCGGGACTGTACCCAACTAAAACCTGTTTGCACGACTCCTTTGAGCCGTGGTAGGGTAGTAATCAAAGTACAGTGTGAACTCACACGAGACAAATGACGATCTCAGGTCGATTAACTAACCTGTACACATGTCACCAGGGAACTGCTATCTGACGTCAGGTATAAGACCAACTAGCATGTTCCTGGCGAGTCCTGTCCGGTGTACTCATAACCCAATGAGCACCTGTATACATCTTAGGTGAACCAACTGACACCAGTGGCTTGTGAGACCGGCCACCGCCCCTCATCGGAGTCTCGACTGTATACACTAGTCTACTCTAGAGTATCGATGCCCTATCTCGAAAACTCCCATGACTAAGGACCTTTTAAGGATGTGCTTATAGACCCCAGCTCCCACGTATATGATCGCCATCATACTGCTGGCCGTCAAGAAATCCTAAGGGCTCTATCAATGTGCAATAGTGACCTGTAAAGTCACCTAAAGCAGTACACGATGATAAAGATAAACCATATAGCATACTATCATCTTGAGTAAGACTGTCCTACCGGTATAGGTCCTCCCTCAATCATTGCAATCACGTGCCTGTGATCCAATAATTGACTCTGAGGGCACTATATCCAACAGGAAATTGAGTCAATCATGAGATGTCAAGTACCACACCAGATGTTGTTTTCGCACTAGCTGCAATAAGTTTATATATTAATCCAATCCTAGAGAAACGTTTAGAAGAAGTGTATCAACATAAGTGGATGTTCTAAGGATTTGGTAACGGCAGCCTCCTTCGGGAGACGGTTATCATTCAAGGCTTCCAAGGTAACCTGGATGACAGAGTGACTATCAGAGTTATAGTTTTCCCTTTTTTGAGGGGCAGTAGTTTGGACAGATGGTCCAAGCGGATACTGAGGGAGGCATGGCGTAGGATACTGATTAAATTCAGTGGACGATACAGTTTAAGAAGTTTGCTAGATTTGGAGTTCATTTGTGAACTGGGTCCCATCAGATATCCTGGCATAGTCTAAGACAGGTATTGCTCATTTCAGGAGATGGCTTTCTCCGCGAACTTGAGATAAAGAGAGACATAGAAGGAAACATTGGAGCAGATCCACTCACTGAGGCTATTTCTCGAACGTAATAGTTTTACAAACGAGCTTTGTGAAACTGGTTAGTAGAGAAGTTGGGTGTTCGGTATCACACGGGCTGTGAGTATGCGACACCGCAATAATTAGCCTTAAGTTCAAGTGGGAGATTTTGGCTATAGTGCCCTCAAGTCAATTATTGGATCGCAGGCACGTGATTGCAATGATTGAGGGAGGACCTATACCGGTAGAACAGTCTTACTCGAGATGATAGTATGCTATCTGGTTTGTTTTTATCATCGTGTACATAATTTATGTGACATTACAGATCACTATTACATATTGATAGAGCCAATAGGATTCTTACTTAACTACCAGCAGTATGATGGCGATCATATACGTGAGAGCTGGGTGGTCTATAAGCACATCCTTTTAATGTCCCTAGTCATGGGAGTTTCGAGACTGGGCATCGATACTCCAAGAGTAGACTAGTGTATACTGATCGAGACCCCGAAGAGGGGCGGTGGCCGGTCTCATAAGCCATTAGTGTTAGTTGGTTCACCTAAGATGTATACAGGTGCTCATTGGGTTATGAGTACACCGGACGGACTCGCCGGGAACATGCTAGTTGGTATTATACCTATTGTCAGATAGCAGTTCCCTAGTGACATGTATACAGGTTAGTCTATCGACCTGAGATCATCATTTTTCTCGTGTGAGTTCCCACTGTGCTTTGATTACTACCCTACCATGGCTCAATGGAGTCGTGCAAACAGGTTTTAGTTGGGTACAATCCCGAGCCACATGGAGGAAGTGAGCAGATCGTCAGGGGATTCGTCTCTCCTGGTATTGGGGGTTGATGTCGCGGTGTGCACGGGTGGCCATCACCAGAAATTCTTAGCCAAGGTAGTCGAGAATTACTGATTTGGATCTGTAGTTTCTTAGGTGGTGATGGGCTTCATATCGATACTAATAGTCGCGTTATTAGGGGTCTGACTTTATCCACCCCCTAGACTCGATATGCGATACTCATAGACGAATGGACCAGACTGTACGGATACTGTCACTGTTAGGATCAGTAGAGGTTCAGGATGAGTTTGCTCGTCGGCCTCCCTTTCGCTCAATACCTGAATAGCCGTTACGTACAGCTAGTGCTATTGACGTGCTTGTGGTTAAACCCACTGCCAGCGTATTGACGAGTCTTTAGAATCCCACACAGAGGGTTTCCCTACTTCGAGCGAAACGTTGTAGAAGCTGTATGTGTTAGTTATATGTATGCCGTAGAGGCCATTACTATACATAGGATGTATATTGTAGTGGATGCTGGGACATATATAGGGAGGACTTTCTTGCTCGACATGATAGTATGCTATCTGGTTACTCTTTACCTTAACGTGTATACTGATTATCTCTCTGTTACATGTTGGTAAAGCCCTTAGGATGTGTACTTGACTACCTGGACTATGATGAGGATCATACTAGTGGGGACATGGTAGTCCATAAGTACATCCTTCAAGGTCCCTAGTCGTGGGTGTATCGAGACGGGGCATCGATATACCAGAGTAGACTAGAGTATACCTTCTCGACCCATACAGATGGGCGATGAATGATCCCATATCCATTGGTGTTTGACATCGGAGATGATATACGGGTGCTCAGTGGAGACTGGGTACACTGGACGGACTCGCCGAGAACTCCCAGATGGTATTATACCTTACGTCAGATGGCAGTTCTCTGGTGACACTGGTACAGGTTAGTCTGTAGACCCGAGATCGTCATAGAGTCTTATGTGATTCCCACTGTGCTTTGATTTCCACCTTACCACGTCCAAGAGAGCGTGCAAAACGGTGGTTTTTGGGTACAGTCCCGAATTATATGGAGGTAATGAGCGATAGGAGGGGATTCGTCTCTCCCGGTATAGGGAGTTGATGTTGAGCTGTTTTCGATTGGCTATAACCGGAAATCCCTGGCCAGGGTTGCTGAGATTTACTGGTAAGTGTTACCGGTAGTTCCTCGAACTGTTATAGACCTCATATCGACATGACTTATCGACCTATTGGGGTCTGACGTTTACCACCCCTAGGCAAGATATGTGACATATCAGACGAACAGACCGGACTGTACGGTAAGTGTTACTGGTTGGATTCACAGGAGTGTGAGCGGGCTTGCTCGTCGATCTTCTGATCGCTCAATACCCGGGTGGCCGTTACGTTTAGCAGACTGCTTGCGGCTTGTGGGTGCTTGATATGATCATCACCTGCTGCCGGCGTATTGACGAGTCTTTAGAGTCTTACACAGAGGTTTCCTGGCTCAAGCGAAACGAAATAGGAGCGCATATGAGATGTGCGGGACTGAGAATAATACCAGTATGTGATACTGGATTCTATTCTCGCGATTTGTATCATCGGCAGGTTATATGTGATATAGCCGGGTTACCGAATCAAGTGTTGATTTGATACATTGATACACTTGATACTAGTCGGTTATATGCGATATGACCGGATCATTAAATCAAGTGTTGATTTAATGATTTAATGCATAATTGTATATTTGATATATTGCTTTGCATTAACTAGTATTGGTTCACTTTAAATGGATTTTCTCACTTGATGTGCACATTGTATATGTGATATATATTTTTGTGTGCACTTGATTGTATCATGTTTGATGATACATGCTAACTTGAGTTTGTGTAAAGATTAAACCATGGTTATATGAATGGTTAGGGTTTTGTTTACTTATTCATTTATTTATTTTGTTTATTTATTTTGGAAAAGATAAATAGAAATGGCGGCTTTCTTTGTTTCTTTCATGAAGCTTCATGAAGAGTTGAAAGTTTGACCATTTTTGTTTACTTCCCTTGACCTAACCATTCACCTAACCCTAGTTTACTCTCTACACTTGACCATGGTTAATATATGATAAGTATTCATTTTATTTTCTATTTTAAATGAACTTATCATATATTCTTTCTTCTTCTTCTTCTTCTTCTTCATCTTCAACAAAGAAGAAAGCTTGCATCCTTTAATGGAAACTTGAGAAAAAGAGTGAGAAATCCAATTCTAAAGTGAACCCACTTCCTATTTCTTCATCCTCTACCACTTGCCAAGTAGTATAGGGTGTTTTCTTCACAAGTTTCATGGCTTGGTGAAGTTGGAGCTTGATCTTGTGTTGCCTCCACGTAGATCATCTTCGGCATCAAAGTCGACGACCTAGCCCGCCCATTTCTCCGAGGAAGCCGACGCTAGAGTCCGGGATCCGATGATCGCAGCGAGGGTACACCGACACGGAGCTATGGAGGTGGAGGACTGGATCTACAAAGGTTGTATTTCCGTTTACCCTTTAGTTAAGCTGTTAACTAGCTTCTAGTTTCGCCTAAACTCTAGTCAACGATCCGTATTAGGGTTTCTCGGCACTTGCAGTATTGAAATTGGCATGGTTGATGCCTTGTGAGACCTTATTAGTGTGCCTAGGAACCCTACAGTGGTATCAGAGTCTAGCTAGAGCCTTAGGCGATGTGTAGACGACGTTTGAAATCCGAACGAACATCGAAACCCTAATCAAAAATGCTCTCTGGACATTTTTTAAAAACTGGGTTTTTTCCAGATTAAAAATTCTTAAAAAATTCAGCAGGAAGTTCTAGGAATTACGGTGCAAAAATTACCAAAAGATACGTCTAAAGCGCCACGGAACCGCGGCAGAAGCCTGGCTTCTGCGGCGGTTTCGCGGCCATCTGATGACGTCAGCCTTCCAATTTTGCACAGTAATTTGTTTCTTGAGGTGCTGAGTTTTCTGGGATTTTTTAATCTGAACTCAAGAGTTGAGTTTTCTGGGGTGTTTTGGAGCTTCGATGATTCGATCGGATTATCCGACTTTGTCTATGTGGCTTTCCGGATATTTTAGAATATGTTGAAAAAGTTCGACCGGATATAAATACCCACATTTTCCCCTGTCGGGAAATTTCTAAGTGTTGGATCTTTCCGTGGTTTAATAACGTTCTATGTAGTGCAAGTAACGCGATGGTCCCTCTAGAAGACAACAAACCTTAACTCGATTATGTGACCGTCTTGAACTGCCCTTTGAACCTTAGGGTTTGGGGCAGTACGGCGTGCCACATGTGAGGCGTTGGCTTGACCCTTCTACGGCTGGACCGTTGGTACTGAGGCACGAAGTGAATGTTTTTGAACTTATTTCATGTGATGAGCTGTTTCGGGAAAACTTGGGTGTTCGATTGTTCGATCGGAAAGTTTAACATTTTCTATTTATCCGGAATGTGATACAATATTTGGAATCCACAAGTAGTTATGAGATAACTGAATGAATATTATAAACATAGCAGTTTAGTCTCAAATGATCGGTTGCCACGGAATTTTGATGTGATCAAAAGTCCGTCGCAATCACGTAGCGTACGCGGATACTCGCTGGGTAAACTTAATAGACAGCCTCACTCCATAGCCCCGACCAAGGGACTGTAGGAGAACCTCGTTGCCGAAAGCATCCGTTCGGGTGCTCGCGGCAGCGGTGTTCCGCCTTGGTGCACTTCATTGGAGGCATCGGGGGTGCATCCGTCTATTGAAGTTTGCGACGAGCATTCGACCAGGATGTCGGGAATCTTGTTGAATTGCCCAACTTGATATTGAAAAGAGTTTTCGATAATGAGACTAAAATGCGGGGTTTATAATTGTTAGGCATGCGATGTCTAAGGAATTCATTTAATTAGGCATGAGATGTCTAAGGAGTTTGCGGATTCCAACTGTTGTAGTTTTACACTTTCTTTTCTGTGACCGTAAGTGTAATATGTGATATCGCCGGTTTTGTTGCTATATGTCAACGACAATTGGGATGCGCATATTTACTTACGTTGATGACATGTGATGTTATGTGTTGCTGGATATGTTATATTGGATCGCCGTGTTTGAATAGCCGGGGGTTTTTATGTGAGATGAGTGTTTTTCATTTTCATTCATGTAAAAACTTGTATGTAATATTCTTTTATTGGGGCACTTCCAGGTTGCGGAAGATGTCACCCTTTATATATTATTTACTTTTCCGCACTAGAATAGACCCAAGGAAGAGGGCACAAGTAACCGGGTTCTGGAGTCCAGTGGGAGACCAACTCGAGGAGTCGAGTCCGGGTCTCCTAACTATAGAATTGGTAGGGTTGCTTGCCGCTCTCGTAGGGGTCTAGGGGTGTCTGTTTAGCTATTCATCGCGACCGTGGAATCCGTATTTTATACTGGCTCGTATTGAAAACACGGACGTCTTAGTATATCCAATATTTCATATGATTCTTCTGCTACGATATCTGTGATGTGATCATGTGATGTTCTGTGATAAATACTATATATAGTATATATGATATATTATATAGACGTTACTTATGTTTTACACCCACGCTAGCCCTGCCCTGCTCTACTGTTAGTTACCTAACCTAACGGTGGACGAGGAGACATCGAGGCGAATGCGGATGGCATAAGTGTACGTCGTATTTATCTGTGATGATTAGGTGCTTAAATGATGGGACTTCATTAATGTGATTAATGAAAGAAAAGAAACCTATGATGTTGTAGAATCGAATTTCAAAAATAAAACAGGTAGCTACAGTTCTTGCTTTGCATAGCGGTATATGAGATATATCCTGCACCTCATTCGATGAGGAAAGGACCGAGATCCCTTCACCGGGAGTACTCCTTTAGCAATAACTGGCAGATGCTACAACATTCGGTTTGTTTTTGATTGCTTCAATAAGTTTCTGCTTTGCACAGTGATATATATGATATATCCCGCGCCTCATTCGACGAGGAAAGGACCGACGATCCCTTCACCGGGAGTGACTCCTTTAGCAAAACTAGAAAAGCCTCAAAAGCACTCCATTTTAAAATCATTTAATTCTACAACGATATCAAGTTCATTACGCAATAGGTTTTCAGAAAAACCTGTCGTAGCCCTCCGTCATTTCAGATAAGTCCTGTTTAGTATTCGTGCTGCGTTTGTTGACCTTGTCAAGGCGCAGTATGCGGTAGCTAACCAGTATTTATCTGCTTATGCATATGATGCAGATTGGGTTAGGGTAGTCGTGCGGCCTTGTTGATCTTGTCAAGGGTCGTGCGGGTGGGTTTGATTCAATCAAGAAATGACGGGTTGAACTTGACTTGCGGTCTATGGTTTGTTGACCTTGTCGAGGTCATAGATCGTTCGGGGCAAAATATTATCGGGAATTTCAAGTGTTGAAATTTGCAATGAGATTGCATACCTTCTATGAGATAGTTGGATCCCGATACCCGCTGCGAGTAAGAGTTACTCCTGGGAGAGTTTTACACATTGCAACTAGCCGATCAAGTAGGTGTCTAGAAAGGTGTCAACGGGGTTACGCCTCTGGGAAAACGAGGTTTACATTAATTAGGTTCGTGCGAAAGCACGGGGGACCTCCCTCAAAGTACCGACACTGGCCTGGCTGAAAGATTGGCGAACCTGTAGCGTGTAATTAATCCCGGCTAGTCTTTCCTTTTAGGTTTTGAAGAAAGATTTGATAAAAATAGTGGGAGCCATCCTGATTAGATAAAATAATAACCAATCTGATCTTGCAAGAGCATACGCTGAGTGTTTTCTTCTCTCTCTCTCCAGGTAGCGACCATATCACGCCTTAATCAAGATAATAATACGGATTATTGACCGAACCCGCTTGTTATACTGAGCTGGGGAACGTTGGTTCCGCTCCAACTTATAATTGTTATAAGACAGAGCAGGAAATTGGGAATTACCAGAATTCCCGTGCCGCCCAAACGAAGAAAGTGCATATGATGCATCTCCTTCGGGTGTGTTCATTACAAAGAACTGTTTCTCTGTATCCTCTACGTCCTGGGTATTAGATACCGGATCAGGATCCCGCAAATGTAATCCGTTACATAGGATACAGAAAGGTAGAGAACTGAGAACGGGTGATAAGTTTCATGAGGCAGAAAACGGGGCAAGTGTTGCAGCCAAGTCTGTTGGTCACTGTCACCCTGTATTACCAATACATTGATTCTGAACGAATGTTATTAGATACCGAACCTGATATACAAAATCATATCACTTTCTTTATTAGTAAATAAATGATAAAATTTTGTATTGTTGGATAATGTTTTGAACATTTCCTATATCAAAAGTTGATCAGTTCAGGCACGTTATCTAAAAGCATTAATGTTCTAAATCAAACTACAGTTCTTAGTATACAGAACACACACAAGAGGAAGAGTTCAGAAATGAACGAATCCTTCTTGAGGCATTGTAGAATAGGTCATATCAATGCGACCCGACTGGCTGAAGTTACATTTTAGATGCATATTTAAATCAATTTGAATTTACATCTTGTGAAACTTTCCAGTCATGTCACAGAGATTAGATGACCATAACTCTGTTTACTGGAAACAGAGAAAGAGTTAGTGAACTCTTGGGATGATACATGTTGATGTATGTAGGTCCCCAGTCTACACATACCAAGACTGGTTCTTTGTACTTCATTACATTCTCTGATGATCTCTTTAGATTCAGACATATGTTCCTAATGAAACACAAGTCCGAACCTTTTGAGATATTCACAGAATATAAGTTAGAAGTAGAGAACCAATACGGGTTTAAGTATTATGTCCTTTGATGAGATCAAGGAGGAGAATACTTGTGCATAGAATTCCTGGACTATTCTAAAGGAGAATGAGATTCTCTCTTGGCATTACTCCTCCGAATACACCATAGCACGATGGTATATCGGGGTGGAGCAATCACACCCTATATGATAAGGTGTGCTCTATGATGAGTACTACTGAGTTACCTGTTTCCTTTTGGGAGTTATGCGCTTGAGAAGCTGCATACCTATTGAATAGGGTTCGAATCAGATCACAGCCTACCACTCCATATGAGATATAGTATGGGAAGAGCCCATGTCTTAAGTTAGTTAAGATTTGGGGTTGTCCGGCCTATGTTTAAAAGCAAAATCTGGACAAGCTCGAGACAATGTCAGTCATGTAGAACTGGAAAGGTTCCAGCTATACAAACTACAGCAGATGATTTGGTAGAACCAGAGGATTCAGTAGATACCAACGAACCTTAGCCTCTCCGCCGATCTAGTAGGGTTCCTCACCCACCTGAGAGATACTTCGGTTTCTCTATGACAGGGGGAGCGAGGATTGCATCATGAGATGATGACCCAACTAGTTTTGAGCAGGCCATCGAGAGTAGGGACTCTGTAAGAATGGCTGGATGCTTAGCGATCTGAGATGGAATCCATGTACACCAACAAAGTATGGACTTTGGTTACTATATCTGAAGGGTTAAATCCCCATCAGGAGCAAGTAAATCTTGAGAAGATTACTTGGTGTAGATGGAAAAGTTGAGACTTTCAAAGCTAGACTTGTTAAAGGTTTTCGTCATCGACCAGGCGTGGATAATGATGAAACCTTTTCTAGGGATCTATGCTTAAGTCCATCCAGATCCTACTTGCCACGGCTACATACCATGACTACGATATCTGGTGGTTGGGTATCATGACAGCTTTTTCTAAAATGATGTTTTAGAAGAGAGCGTCTATAAGTACACAGCCAGAGGGCTTCGTAGACAGTGGGAGCAGCGGAAACGTGTACAAGATGCTTTATAGGATAAAGCAGACATCGCGGAGATGGAACGTCTGTTTTGATGTACTTGTCAAAAAGTTTGACTTCATCAAAATGGTAGATGAACCTTGTATATACAAAAAGGGTAGTAGGGAGTATGATGGTGATCCTCGTAGAGCACGTGGATGACATACTCTTGATAAGAAAGGAGTTTCCTATGCTACGCTCGGTCAATCTCCGCTTATCACAAGGATTCTCCGTATAGGATCAAAGTGATACCTCCTAAATCCTGGATTTTAGATCTATGAGATAGATCTAATTGGATGTTAGGAGACTCACAAGTTGTAGTGAGATGGTATCAATTGGTCCTGGGGAGAATCACTGGAAAGGTTTCAGGGTGATAAGGACGACTGAATGTCAGTCACAGGCATTGTCTTTACCCTCAGTAAAGGGACGATATGTTGGAAGAGTTCCAAGCAAGATACCGTGGCAAACTAGACGATAAAGGCTGGATATACGCTACTTATGATACTACCAAAGAGGAAGTCTGGATGTATATTTGTTCATGAGATGAACTTCGTTCCTGCCATTGTGTGACAATAGAGTTGTGGCTTATGCCAAGGAACGCCCGTCCCATCAGTGATCCAGATATAATTCTAAGGCGGTATCACCTGATCATGGAGATGGCTGATCTCCAAGGTGATCGAGGTTAGGAGAGAAGACTCAGAGGATAACTCGACGGATCCACTCACGAAGGCTTATTCCCAGAGAGAGACTTTTATGGGATGGTTGAGTATGAGATCCTGCAACCACTGCTACAGATGGCCCTAGTGCAAGTGGGAGATTGTTAGTTATATGTATGCCCTAGAGGCCATTACTATACATAGGATGTATATTGTAGTGGATGCTGGGACATATATAGGGAGGACTTTCTTGCTCGACATGATAGTATGCTATCTGGTTACTCTTTACCTTAATGTGTATACTGATTATCTCTCTGTTACATGTTGGTAAAGCCCTTAGGATGTGTACTTGACTACCTGGACTATGATGAGGATCATACTAGTGGGGACATGGTAGTCCATAAGTACATCCTTCAAGGTCCCTAGTCGTGGGTGTATCGAGACGGGGCATCGATATACCAGAGTAGACTAGCGTATACCTTCTCGACCCATACAGATGGGCGATGGATGATCCCATATCCATTGGTGTTTGACATCGAAGATGATATACGGGTGCTCAGTGGAGACTGGGTACACTGGACGGACTCGCCGAGAACTCCCAGATGGTATTATACCTTACGTCAGATGGCAGTTCTCTGGTGACACTGGTACAGGTTAGTCTGTAGACCCGAGATCGTCATAGAGTCTTGTGTGATTCCCACTGTGCTTTGATTTCCACCTTACCACGTCCAAGAGGGCATGCAAAACGGTGGTTTTTGGGTACAGTCCCGAATCACATGGAGGCAATGAGCGATAGGAGGGGATTCGTCTCTCCCGGTATAGGGAGTTGATGTTGCGCTGTGTTCGATTGGCTATAACCGGAAATCCCTGGCCAGGGTTGCTGAGATTTACTGGTAAGTGTTCCCAGTAGTTTCTCGAACTGTTATAGAACTCATATCGACACGACTTATCGAGCTATTGGGGTCTGACGTTTACCATCCCTGGGCAAGATATGTGACATATCAGACGAACAGACCGGACTGTACGGTAAGTGTTACTGGTTGGATTCACAGGAGTGTGAGCGGGCTTGCTCGTCGATCTTCTGATCGCTCAATACTTGGGTGGCCGTTACGTTTAGCAGACCGCTTGCGGCTTGTGGGTGCTTGATATGATCATCACCTGCTGCCGGCGTATTGACGAGTCTTTAGAGTCCTACACAGAGGTTTCCTGGCTCAAGCGAAACGAAATAGGAGCGCATATGAGATGTGCGGGACTGAGAATAATACCAATATGTGATACTGGATTCTATTCTCGCGATTTGTATCATCGGCAAGTTATATGTGATATAGCCGGGTTACCGAATCAAGTGTTTATTCGATACATTGATACACTTGATACTAGTCGGTTATATGCGATATGACCGGATCATTAAATCAAGTGTTGATTTAATGATTTAATGCATAATTGTATATTTTATATATTGCTTTGCATTAACTAGTATTGGTTCACTTTAAATGGATTTTCTCACTTGATGTGCACATTGTATATGTGATATATTTTTGTGTGCACTTGATTGTATCATGTTTGATGATACATGCTAACTTGAGTTTTTGTAAAGATTAAACCATGGTTATATGAATGGTTAGGGTTTTGTTTACTTATTCATTTATTTATTTTGTTTATTTATTTTGGAAAAGATAAATAGAAATGGTGGCTTTTTTGTTTCTTTCATGAAGCTTCATGAAGAGTTGAAAGTTTGACCATTTTTGTTTGCTTCCCTTGACCTAACCATTCACCTAACGCTAGTTTACTCTCTAAACTTGACCATGGTTAATATATGATAAGTATTCATTTTATTTTCTATTTTAAATGAACTTATCATATATTCTTTCTTCTTCTTCTTCTTCTTCTTCTTCATCTTCAACAAAGAAGAAAGCTTGCATCCTTTAATGGCAACTTGAGAAAAAGAGTGAGAAATCCAATTCTAAAGTGAACCCACTTCCTATTTCTTCATCCTCTACCACTTGCCAAGTAGTATAGGGTGTTTTCTTCACAAGTTTCATGGCTTGGTGAAGTTGGAGCTTGATCTTGTGTTGCCTCGACGTATATCATCTTCGGCATCGAAGTCGACGACCTAGCCCGCCCATTTCTCCGATGAAGCCTACGCTAGAGTCCAGGATCCGATGATCGCAGCGAGGGTACACCGTCACGGAGCTATGGAGGTGGAGGACCGGATCTACAAAGGTTGTATTTCCGTTTACCCTTTAGTTATGCTGTTAACTAGCTTCTAGTTTCGCCTAAACACTAGTCAACGATCCGTATTAGGGTTTTATGAGACCTTATTAGTGTGCCTAGGAACCCTACAGTATGGTTTTATGGAAGGGTTCGATCATATTCGTGCACTTGTGCACGGATCATGATCGGACGGATAATACTTTTGGGCTTTGGTTTAAGCCGGATCCTAGTATTATATTGTTGGATTATTTTCGTCCTGTAGTATTCGTATTCAGTCGGAATACGGATGCGGGTATGTATATACGGATGAGGGGTATTTTTGTAATTCGTTACAAGATTACTTTAGATATTACCATTTCTTTTTGTGGATTAAACATTTAGTTTAAATGTTTATTTGTTGGAAGTGTGACTCATTGTTTACGTTGGATCTAGCTTGTGCACTTGGTGAGTCATGGTTGTGAGTCATGATGGCATGACTAGGTTTTTGTTTTGTGAGAGATATTTTGGGTGAGATATTTTTTTAGGCAAAGGCAGATCTTTTCTTGTAAGGATTTTCTTTAAATGCTCACAAAAATAACACACACAAAACACAAGCCAAAAACAACTCAAGAAAAGAGCAGACACTGTTCTTCACTTGCTCTTTTCTTTTCTTGAGCTCACATTCTCTCCATGGCATCTTCTTCAACCTCCACCCAAACCCTCTCATGAGTTGAGAATCCTTGGGTATATTGAGACAAAATATTCACACACATTCTCTACTTCATCTTGGCTATCTATGCTAGCAAACTAGATACCCGAGTTGCTTCGGTTTTGAGGTCGGAGCCCGTATTACTAACCCTCGACGTGGATCGTCTTCGATGGAGGGAGACCGAAGATCAAACATGATCGAGGAAGCCGTGAGTAGCTTGGGACAGAGGTTGAAGACCGAAGGACACGGATCGTTCGGTATAACCTCTCTAAACTCCTTTTCATACAACTAGTATAGGGTAAATGGTACGATCCGTAGATTAGAGTTCCATTAGCGCCGGTTTCTAAAAGTTTTTGTTCCGTATTTGGACACGAATTGATGGCCGGGGTGCTGGCGTAACCCAACAATTATCCCATTGTATTCATATTTTTTACAGTACGAATACGGTTATGTATATACGGTGAGGGTATTCTTGTAATTTCACAAGACATGCTTCTAGAAGGAGACACCTCATTATTAGATTTATCTATTTTTAGAAATAGATTAATGAGGTGGAAAATGGAGATATTTGTAGCATGGTTGAAGTATGGCTAAGTCATTTGTTTATTGCATTTGACTTCACTATTCAAGCATGGTTGCTTATTTTCTATTGGAAATAATCCATGCTTAATGATTGAATGACTTAGCCATTCTCATTTGCCTCTCTACACTTGAGCTCATTTGTGTTCTTCTCATTCTCTATCCGTTTTCTCTCCTCCTTCTTCTTCAAACCCTAACCCTCACATGTGTTGTGAATCCTAGGGTTCTTGAGATAAATAATCTAATCATCTCTCTCTATATCTTCTGTGTTGTCTAGATTAGCAAACTAGATATCTTAGTTACCTCACTCTAGAGATTGAAGCTTGACCCAAAGACTCTCGGGTGCATCGTCTTCGACAAAAAAGAGGCCGACGACCAAGTTCCATTCAAGTCACCTAGGAGCTAAGAAGAGGAGAAGAAGATTCAGGCCATCTAGGAGCTAAGAAGAGGAGAAGAAGACCTGAAGGACTTAAACACGGAGGTATAATCTCTCACCGAGTAGTTAGAATCTCTTTGTAGTTAGTTTTAGCTAGTTATGGTTTACGAAAGATCTTGGGTGTTTGGTCGATATTGTGAAGTTTCTCAGAAGAAAAAAACGTTTTTTGTGTATTCCGCCTCCCCGCGAACTCGCGGGGTGCACGACATCAACTTACACTGGTATCAGAGCCACATAAACCTTAACTAGCTAGTTAGCAAGTAGTTAGAACTTCGATCGACGAGAAAATACCCAAAATCAAAATTTTATGTCAAGCTTGTTGTCGTTTTTCAAAACTATTCAAAAAATTATTTCAGTGGTCTTAAAAATACATGCAGGCTTTTATAAGAACAAGAAAAAAGTTCGAGCTAGTAATCCACCAAGACGACTGCGGAACCGCGGCCAAACACATAGTTTAGCCACGGATCCACGGTCGAGTCATGGCCGATGCGCTCGTATTTTTTTCTGGTGTTCTTAATCTTGGAAATATGATTTATGGAATATTTGGTTTCTACCCAGACTTGTTTGTGTGCTGGTTTGTACATGGGGTAGATACGGAAAATATTTTCGATCGAAATTCTAAGTTACGTGGCTAATGTGGGTTTTTCTATGTTTATATGTGTTGCTAAATGTCTGCTAATTGCTATATGTCGATTGGTGGGGGTTGCACATATCTGTGTTTTGATGATAAAATGGAGTATTGGATCGTCGTGAATGAATAGCCGGGGGATGTGAGAAGAGTGTTTTCTTTTCTTTCATTCATGTATATTTGTAAATTGATATAATATTATTTTTGCGGGGCACATCCGGGTTGAGGTTGTAACTACCGTTGTATTATTTCATTTACTTTTTCTGGCACCTAGGATAGACCTAAGGTGGGGTGCACAAACTACCGGGTTCTTGATGTGTTGAGTGGCCTACTCATTTTATTAAGAGTGGTTGCTTCACTTCGAGAATTTGGAGGGTAGTTTTCCGCACCCGTAGGGGTCTAGGGTAGGGTTTGGCTATTCATCACAACCGTGGAATCCGTCGTTATAGGCTAAAATAAAACACGGAAATCCTAGTATATCCAATATATTCATCTGTGTTTCTATGATTTGGAATGCTTATTATTGCGTGAGACGAATGGCTATATATATATATATATATATATATATATATATATATATATATATATATATATATATATATATATATATATATATATATATAAAATAAATGTTGCTTATGTTTCGCACCGGCGCTAGTCCAGCCCCCGCTCTGTCGTTAGTTAAGTAACTTAACGGTGTATGACGGGGCCCCGTGGCGAATGCGGATGGTATAAGTGCACGTTCTTTCGTTTCTTTTCTGCAATGATAATATTAATTGATGGGACCGCATTAATATTGATTAATGCAAAGAAATAAACCTAAAATCTGATGTCGTTGGAACAATTCCAAAACCTCTCGGTTTTCTTCAAAAATCATTTTTTAAAACGGAGCTTAAACCACTCCTTTTCAAAAGCTATCCGGTTCCTTCAACTATATCAAGTTCATTACGTTAACGGTTTTCTCCAAAACCAGCCATAGCCCTCCGTCATTTCAGATAGGTATCTACTAGTATTCATGCTATGTGTTTTGACCTTCGTCAAGGCATAGTGTTTGGTAGCTAGTGGGTGCTTATCTGTAGCATAGATAGATGCATTAATTTAGGACAGACGTACGGGTGTTTTGGCTTTTGTCAAGGGCTTGTACGAATGGGTCTAGATTAATCTGGATAATGGCGGGTTGAACTTGACTTGCGACTTATGATGTTTTGACCTTCGTCAGGGTTATAAACGCTCGGGGCAAAAGTCACATCGGGAGTTTCAAACATAAAGGAAACTTGCTAGTGTTGCATACCTTTTGGAGTGTGGTGTTTTTGGTAGGCTTCCTTCAAAATCATCACACAATGACAGTTGGGTCCTGATCCTACTGTGAGTATCCGCTACTCTTCGGGAGAATTTTTCACTTTAACAATCAATGCTATAAACCAAGTAGGTGCCTAGAACGGTGTTAGAGGGGCTACGCCTCCAGGGAAAAGAGGTTATATAATTAAGGAACTTCACGAGAGCGTTGGAAAACCTCCCTCGAAGTACCAACACTAGCCTGGCCGAAAGGTTAAGCAAGAATTGTGAGGTGCGATTAATCCTGAATAATTCTTCTTTTAAGGTTTGAAGAAGAATTCGAGAAAACAGTGGGAGCCATCCTGTTTAGATAAACTAATAACCAACCTTATCATATGCTGAGTGTTTCTTTTCTCTCTCTCCTAATTACAGCGATCATGACGGGACTTAAGCTAATACTAAATAAAAATAAACTTGTTGGGCTAAACTATAAAGACTGGCTGAGGAATGTCTATATGGCCCTTACATATGATAAGGTCGCATACGTCCTCACGGCGAAAGCTCCCTCTGTTCCCGGTCCAGAATCCTCGGTCGAGGACATTAAGGTCCGTAAGACCTGCGATCTTGATTGCGCAAAAGCCAAGTGCCTCGTGCTGGCCTCCATGGATAATGAACATCATAGGCAGCACGAGAAGATGGACCTTACTTCCATCTTCCTCCAAACCAAAGATTTATATGGAGAGCAATCTCGTATCGCAAGATATGAGGCCTCGAAAAAACTGTTTCAAGCGAGCTTGGTTATCGGATCATCTGTTGGGGACCATGTCCTAAAGATGATTTCTCTCATAGAATAGCTCGCGGATCTCGGAACTACGTTGGAGAACGAGTTGTACATCGACTTGATTCTACAGTCCCTTCCCTCCACCTATGCCCAATTCATATTGAATTTCAATATGCAAAATATAGAAGTTTCACTTCCTGAGCTTCTCAACATGTTGAGGATGGTAGAGGGCACCTTGAATAAAACCAAGGAGACACCCATTCTGTTTATTGGGGAATCTTCTTCTACTAAATCTAAGGATAAGGCAAAGGGGAAAAGAAGAAGGCCTCAACCAAACAGAGAGGAGGTGTGCAAAAGGTGCAGGAAAAAGAAAAGATAGGTGGCAACCACAAAGGAAGAATGTTTCTATTGTCGGAAAAAGGGACATTGGATGAAGGACTGCAAGGCCCTAAAGGCCAGAAATCAGGACACGAAGCAAGTTGTGGCTTCGGCTTCACGTGTGTTCGTGATTGAAAACTGTTTCTCTATAAACTCTACTTCCTGAATATTGGATACCGGATCAGAATCTCACATCTGTAATTCATTACAAGCGCTGAGAAACCATAGAGTTTTGGGAAAAAGTGATATGACCCTCAGGGTTGGCAACAGAGCCAGTGTGGATGCTGTTGCGGTAGGAGAATATCACCTAGGATTGGCGAGTGGACATATTTTGTTATTGCGTAACTGCTTTTTTGTACCCAGTATGGTGTGTAATATTATATCTGTATCTTTGTTATAAAATGAAGGATATAATTTTTCACTTGTAAGAAATGTCATAAACATTCACCTAAATCATGAAATGGTTGGGTCGGGTACACTGAATAACGGAATATACATTCTCAATCAACATTAAGTTTTTAACATCCAAAACACACTAAAAAGAAAGGCTTCAAAATCAAACCAAGCTTTCTTATGGCATTGTAGACTTGGTCATATCAATGAAACACGACTGACTAAGTTACATAAAGAAGGATACTTAGATCCGTTTGAGTATCAATCATATGCAACTTATCAATCATGTATCAGAGGAAAAATGACAAAAACACCATTCACTGGACATGGAGAAAGAGCTACAAAGCTCGTGGGACCCATACACAGCGACGTGTGTGGGCCAATGTCTACACATGCAAGAAGTGGTTATTCCTACTTCATTACTTTCACAGATGATTTCTCAAGATATGGACATGTATTCTTAATGAAACATAAATCTAAGGATTTTGAGAAATTCCAAGAGTATAAGAATGAAGCGGAAAAGCAAACCGGCAAAACTATCAAGATACTCCGATCTGATCGGGGTGGTGAATACTTAAGTGCCGAGTTCCTGGATTATCTAAAAGAGAATGGAATTCTCTCTCAGCTTACTCCTCCATACACACCACAACACAACGGTGTATCAGAAAGATGGAATCGCACCTTACTTGATATGGTGTGTTCCATGATGAGTAATGCTGAGTTGCCGCCCTCCTTCTGGGGTTATGCACTAGAAGCTGCTGCATACTGTTAGTTATATGTATGCCCTAGAGGCCATTATTGTACATATGATGTATATTATAGTGGATGCTTGGAATACATAGGGAGGACTTTCTTGCTCGACATGATAGTATGCTATCTGGTTACTCTTTATCTTAATATGTACACTGATTGTCTCTCTGTTACATGTTGATAAAGCCCTTAGGATGTGTACTTGACTACCTGGATTATGATGCGGATCATACTAGTGGGACAAAGGTAGTCCGTGAGTACATCCTTTAATGTCCCTAGTCGTGGGTGTATCGAGACGAGGTATCGATATACCAGAGTAGATTAGCGTATCGCTTCTCGACCGATGTAGATGGGCGATGGATGATCCTATATCCATTGGTGTTTGACATCAGAGATGGTATACGAGTGCTCAGTGGAGACTGGGTATACTGGACGGACTCGCCGAGAACTCCTAGATGGTATTATACCTCACGTCAGATGGCAGTTCTCTGGTAACACTGGTACAGGTTAGTCTGTCGACCCGAGATCGTCATAGAGTCTTGTGTGATTCCCACTGTGCTTTGATTTCCACCTTACTACGTTCAAGAGAACATGCAAAACAGTGGTTTTCGGGTACAGTCCCGAGTCACATGGAGGCAATGAGCGATAGGAGGGGATTTCATCTCTCCCGGTATTTGGGGTTGATGTTGCGCTATACTCGATTGGCCATAACAAGAAGTCCCTGGCTAGGGCTGTTTCTGAGATTTACTGGTAAGTGTTATCAGTAATTTCTCGACCCGTTATGAGCCTCACATCGGCATAACTTATCAAGCTATTAGGGTCTGATATTTACCACCTCCAGGCGAGATATGCGACATATCAGACGAAGGGACCGGACTGTACGGTAGTGTTACTGATTGGATTCGCAGGAGTATGAGCAGGCTTGCTTGTTGATCTTCTGATCGCTCAATACTCGGGTGGACGTTACGTTTAGCAGACCGCTTGCGGCTGTAGGTGTTTGATATGATCATCACCTACTGACGGCGTATTGACGAGTCTTTAGAGTCCTACACAGAGCTTTCCTGGTTCATGCGAAATGAAGTAGGAGCACATATGTGATATGTGAGAGACCAAGATTAATACTGTATGTGATACCGTATTCCATTCTCGCAATTTGTGTGATCGATCGGTTATATGTGATATAGCCGGGTTATCGAATCAAGTGTTGATTCGATAAGCTGATACACATGATATTAGTCGGTTATATGTGATATAGCCGAATTGTTAAATAAAGTATTAATTTAATAATTTAATATATAATTATATATTTGATATATTAATATATATTAACTAATATTAGCTCACTTATGATTTCTTTTCTCACTTGATTGTGCACATAGTATATATGTGATATATATTAGTGTACAATATTGTGTGTCATGCTAGATGCCACATGAGACATGGGTGTATGAGACTTACACCATACTAATAATAATGATAAGGTTTTATTTATCTAAAGTAAATCAAAATTAGTGGAATTAAGTCACATGGTTGAAGCTTGGAGAAGCTTGTGGAACCATTGACCAAGTCGACTCCTTTTGTTTTACTTGTAGATATTTATTAACCTAACCATTATTGTTAGCCATGGTTTAATCTCTACATGGGTTAGTGTATGACACTAACTCATCCATGGTTGCTATTCTCATCTCATGAGTTCATTCTCTTTTTATCATTCTTCATCTTCTTCTTCATTGAAAAAGCATGCTAGCTTTTCTCAAGGTGAGAAAATATTGTGAGAAAAACAAATCTAAAGTGAGCTCATTTCCTACTTCATCATCATCTACTATTAGACATTTAGTTTAGGGTGTTTTCTTCACTAATTTCACCATTAGTGAAGAGGTAGCATGAGTTTGAGTCTTCTCGACGTAGATCATCTTCAACCTCGAAAGCATTGAGCAACGGTCTACAAAGGTTGTATTTCTCATTCACTTAGATGTAAAGTAGTTTACATATATTTTCGTCGGATTTTCTAGTAAAGATTTTAAGGTTAGGGTTATCTAGAACGTCAAATTTTTGAAATTGGCATGGACGATACCTCCCGAAGCCTTGCTGCCGTGCTAGGAAACCCTACACATACCTATTGAATAAAGTTACAACTAAGTCTGTGCTTACCACTCTATATGAAATGTGGAGTGGGAAAAAACCATGTCTTAAGTATCTGAAGATATGGAGATGTCCTGCCTGTCAAAAAGGTTCATCCCGGACAAGTTCGAGGTACGTTCAGTATTGTGTAAGTTTGTGGGATACCCCAGGAATTCTAAGGGGTATTATTTCTATTATGCTGAGGAACAAAAGGTCTTTATTTCTCATCATGCCCGCTTCATAGAAACTCAATTTCTTGAAAAGGAGATAAGTGGGAGCGCAATAGAGCTGCAAGAAATTCCAGAACCACAAACTATTACTAAAATATTAGTAGAACCTGAGATTTCAATGGAACCGGACGTACCTACGGCACTCCACAGATCTAGTAGACAGTCTCATTCCGCCCGAGAGATACTATAGTTTTCTCATAGACGGGGATCGAAAGGATTGCATCAGCGATGGTGATGAGCCGACTAGTTTTCAGCAAGCCATCACGAGTAAAGACTCGGTGAAGTGGCTGGATGCTATACGATCTGAGATGAAATCTATGTATGCAAACCAAGTATGGACTTTGGATTTTGCTCTTACTGGGGTAAAACCCATAGGATGCAAATGGATCTTCAAAAAGAAGATTGGTGTAGATGGTCAGATAGAAACCTACAAAGCTAGACTTATTGCTAAAGGTTTTCGTCAAAGACCAGGATTGGACTATGACGAAACTTTTTCACCAGTGGCTATGCTTAAATCCATTCGGATCCTACTTTCCATTGTTGCCTTCCATGACTATGACATTTGGCAGATGGATGTTAAAACCGCTTTTCTAAATGGAAGTTTAGAAGAGTGTTTTTACATAGATCAACCAGAGGGTTTCGCAGACAGTGGGAGCAGCAGAAAGGTATGCAAGTTGCTCAAATCCATTTATGGATTAAAGTAGGCATCGCGGAGTTTGAACGTCTGCTTTGATGAGACGGTCAGGGAATTTGACTTTATCAAAAATGTAGATGAATCATATATTTATAAAAAGATTGTAGGGAGGACTGTGGTTTTCCTCGTTTTATATGTTGATGACATTCTCTTGATAGGAAATGACATTCTTATGCTACAATCGGCCAAGCTGTTCTCATCACAGAAGTTCTCTATGAAAGACCTGGGTGATGCCTCATACATTCTGGGAATTAAGATCTATCGTGACAGATCTAAAAGAATGTTGGGACTTTCACAGTCGAGGTACATTGACACTATACTAAAGAGGTTTAGTATGGAAGATTCTAATCACAGTAGTTTACCCGCTTGTCATGGAATCACCTTATCCAAAGATATGTCTCCCAAGACTGATGAGGAAAGGGCTCGCATGAGTATAGTACCCTACGCTTCGGCGGTAGGGTCGATAATGTATACGATGTTATGTACCAGACCAGATATAGCTTACGTACTTAACGTGGTAAGCGGGTATCAGTCCAACCCAGGTGAGAAACATTGGATAGCAGTAAAAAACATTCTTAAGTACCTGAGAAGGACTAAGGAGATATTCCTAGTGTACAGTAATGGGGACCTCCAGATCGAGGCTTTTACCGACTCTGTCTTCCAAAGTGACAAGGATGACTCTACATCTGTCTCGGGTTATGTGTTTACCCTCAATAGAGGGGCGGTCTGTTGGAAGATTTCCAAACAGGACACCGTAGCAGACTTGACGATGGAGGCTGAGTACATCGCTGCTTATGATGCCGTAAAAGAGGCAGTCTGGATGAGGAAGTTCGTTTCTGAACTTCAGGTGGTTCCATCCATTTCTAATCTAATACCTTTGTATTGCGATAACAACGGAGCCATGGCTTTGGCAAAGGAACCACGGTCCCATCAGAAATCCAGACATATCTTGAGACGGTATCACCTGATCAGGAAGATCGTGGATTGCCAAGAGATCGAGGTGCGAAGAGTAGATACAAAGGACAAAATGGCAGATCCATTCATCAAGGCCATCCCTCAAGTCCAGTTCGAGAGACTGATCGAGATGTTGGGTATGCGGTATACCAGCAACTGGCTCTAGTGCAGACGTTGGGTACTTAATGCGCCAATTACAGGCCTTAGTGCAAGTCGGAGATTGTTAGATATGTATGCCCTATAGCCTTTAATTGTATAAGATGCTAAGGATATGTATGTACATGACAGTATTGATAGTATGCTATCTGGTTTGTCTTTATCTTAACATGTGATATGTTTTACTTAGTATTTCATATCTTGTATACATGTTGATAAAGCCAGTAGGATCCTTGCTTGACTACCAGCGTTGTGATGGAAATCATACTTGTGAGAGCTGGGTAGTCGATAAGCACATCCTTAAAGTATCCCTAGTCATGGGAGTATCGAGACTGGGCATCGATACTCCAGAGTAGACTAGTGTATACATATCTAAACCCTAACGAGGGGCGATGGATTGGTCCCACAGCCATTGGTGAGGTGCACCGAAAATTGTATGCAGGTGCTCACTGGGGGTGAGTACACCGGATGGACTCGCCAAGAACTGGCTAGATAGTATTATACCTAGCGTTAGATAGCATTTCTCTAGTGACATGAATGCAGATAGTCTGTTGACCTGAGGTCATCATTTGTCTCGAATGAGTTCCTACTGTGCTTTGATTACTACCCTACCACGGCTCTACTGAGTCATGCAAATAAGTTTTAATTGGGTACAGTCCTGAGCCACATGGAGGCAGTGAGCGACTGTTGAGGATTCGTCTCTCTCGGTATAGGGAGTTAATGTCGCGCTGTAATCGGTTGGTCAACACCATAAGTCTCTGACCATGGTGGATTGAGAATTACTAGTAGTTGGACTAGTAGATTCTCGGATGGTCTCGAGCCACACCGACACGACTTGTCTAGTTATTAGGGGTCTGACGTTTTCTACTCCCCTAGACCTTGGATGCGATACTCTCAGACGAACAGACCGGACTGCACGGAGATTGTCACGGACAGACTCAGTAAGGGTTCGGATGAGTTCGCTCGTCGGCCTTCTTTTCGACATGTACTTGGGTAGCCGTTACGTACAGCTAGTGCCACTGATGGACTTGTAGTTAAACCGACTGCCAGCGTACTGTCGAGTCTTTAGAGTCCCACACAGAGGGTTTTCCTGGTTCAGGCGAAACGATGTAGAGGCCGTATGGTTTTACGGCAGGGTTCCGATCATATACGTATACTGGCTACACGGATGTTGCTCGGACGGTTAATACTAGTGGGCTTTGGTTTAAGCTGGATTCTAGTATTAGATTATTGGATTATTATTATCTCATTGTATTCGTATTTTTTACAGTACGAATATTGGTATGTATATATATGGTGAGGGCATTCTTGTAATTTCACAAGACATGCTTCTAGAAGGAGACACCTCATTATTAGATTTATCTATTTTTAGAAATTGATTAATGAGGTGGAAAATGGAGATATTTATGGCATGGTTGAAGTATGGCTAAGTCATTTATTTATTGCATTTGACTTCACTAATCAAGCATGGTTGCTTATTTTCTATTGGAAATAATCCATGCTTAATGATTGAATGACTTAGCAATTCTCATTTGCCTCTCTACACTTGAGCTCATTTGTGTTCTTCTCATTCTCTCTCCATTTTCTCTCATCCTCCTTCCTCAAACCCTAACCCTCACATGTGTTGTGAATCCTAAGGTTCTTGAGATAAAATACTCTAATCATCTCTCTCTACATCTCCTATGTTATCTAGATTAGAAAACTAGACATCTTAGTTGCCTCACTCTAGAGGTTGAAGCTTAACCCAAAGACTCTCGGGTGGACCGTCTTCGAAAAAAAAGGAGGTCGACAATCGAGTTCCATTCAAGCCACTTAGGAGCTAGGAAGAGGAGAAGAAGATTCAAACCATCTAGGAGCTAAGAAGAGGATAAGAAGACCCGAAGAACTTGAACATGGACATATAATCTCTCACCGAGTAGTTAGAACCTCTTTGTAGTTAGTTTTAGCTAGTTATGGTTTACAAAAGATCTTGGTTGTTTGGTCGATGTTGCGAAGTCTCTCAAAGGAAAAAATCATTTTTTGTGTATTCCGCCTCTCCGCAGACCCGCGGGGTATGCAACATCGACTTACACCATTGGCCCTAGGATTATAGATTGAGGAGTATCTCTAGACTATCTTGTGTTGCTGTGCGAAATGACTTATTTTGTTGTTTCTATAGGCAAGTCCATTATCCGAGATTATCCATCGCGGAGTTCCGAACCGGTAGATGACATAGGTTTTGAAGAAGTGGAGGATATTCTCCGTCTTCACCTTCCTTAGCGGCACTGCTTCTGCCCACTTAGAGAAGTAGTTAGTTGTTACCAGTATAAATCGATGTCCCCTGGATAACGCCGGTTCAATAGGACCGATTATATCGGTTCCCCACATCTCAAACGGCCAACTGGCCACTGTCGGATGTAGCGGATTTGGATGCTGATGTATGAAGTCCCCGTGTATTTGGCACGAGTGACACTGCTTCGCATATTTGAGGCAGTTTTGAATCATCATGGGCCAGTAATAGCCCATCATTTTTATCTTCAGCTTCATTTTTGGTCTGCTTGATGAGAGCCGCAAAGTCTATCGTGTACTTCTTGGACAACTTTCTTTGCTTCTTTCGGCCCTAGACATCTTAACCATACGAAATCAAAAGATCTCTTGTACAGAGTATCATTGATGAAGACGAATGACAGAGCTCGTTTCATGAGCTAATGTCTAGATGACGCATCTTCAAGAGTGCTTTGGGACTTGAAGTAGCTTATTAATACTTCTCTCAAATTGTCAACCTCCTGCTCGTTCTCTATTTAAATAACTTTTCATTCGGTAGTTTCTTTTTTCTCAGATAGTTCTATCAAAACTTCTAAAGGTATATATGCTGGCGCCAGGATCCTGTGGTTTTGAACACTGATCCTTACATCATCGAGGTCTTCATCGGCCAATTCTTTAGCCAACTTAGCTAATGCATCCGCCTTACTATTTTCCGCTCACGGTATACTTTCTAGGATATAGGAAGGGATTTGGGTCAATAGCTATTGCACTCTTTCGCCATACATTATTAGTTCCGGCTTGCATGTCCTGTAATCACCATTTACTTGACTGACAATCAGCTGAGAATCTCCATATATGAGGAAGTCCTTGATTCCCATATTGAGAGCGATCTCAAGACTGGCTATCAAAGCTTCATATTCCACTTCATTATTAGACCTGGGTTCCGTTAAGAAGAGGGTGTAACGCAATATTCTTCCTTACGGGGTCATAAAGAGAAGACCCACCCCGGTTTTGATTATGGGAGTGTTCCTCTTTCACCGTTTCACGGAAGATGCTCCATCAAAATAGAGTTCCCACCGAGGCTCATTTTCTTCTTTCTCCTCTTCGACTACGTCGAACATTTGTTCATCCGGCAGCTCACAGTTTAGGGGAGAATCGGCTAGTATCGGATGTTCCGCAAAGAAGTCGGCGATAGCTTGTCCTTTCACCGCCTTAAGGGGACGATATGTTACCGAGAATTCCATAAATAGTAATACCCATTTGGCAAGCTTTCCCATTAGTATGACCTTTGACATCAAATACTTAAGAGGATCCACCTTTGATATGAGATGGACCTCATGCACTAAGGCGTAGTGTTTGAGCTTAGTTATTGCAAAAATCGGCATCAGGCAGTACTTTTCGATGGGGGAGTAATTGCTTTCTGCCACCAGGAGAATTCGACTTAGATAGTACAAAGCTCTTTTCTTTCCTTAATCGTTCTCTTGTGCCCATAGTGCACCTAGAGAATCTTCAAGGGCCGTTGTATATAGGATAAGGGGCTTTTTCTTAACCGGAGTAGCCAATACCGACAGATTTTACAAGTATTGTTTGATTTCTCCTAATATATTTTAGCATTTCTGATCGTAGACGAACAGGGTCCCTTTCTTCATTAAATAGTTAAAGGGACGACATTTTCCGAAGAGGTTGGTTATGAATCGCCGGATATACATGAGCTTTCCTTGGAGAGATCGCAGCTGCTTGAGGGCTCTTGGCGAGGGCATTTCCATAATCGCCTTGATTTTGGAAGAAAAAATTTCGATACCTCGGTGACGGATGATGAAGCTTAGGAATTTTCCTAAAGAGACTCCAAATGCACACTTTAGAGGGTTCGTCCTCAGATTATACTTCCGAAGACGTTCAAACATGATCTTCAGATGTTCCCAGTGTTCCTCATGAGATATGCTTTTGACCACAAGATCGTCGATATAACATTAGACGATCTCGTGTATGAAGTCATTGAATATCTTCATCATGGCTCTTTGGTATGTAGCTTCGGCGTTCTTCAAACCAAAGGGCATCCCCTTGTAGCAGAATACGCCTTACAGAGTCTGAAAAGCGGTATGATTCTGGTCTTCATAATCCATCTTTATCTGGTTGTATCCTGAAGATCCATCCATGAAGGAGAAGACTTCGTGGGTGGATGTGTTATTGATCATCAGCTCAGTAACGGGTACTGAGAAGTCATCTTTCAAGCAGGCTTTGTTAAGGTCCCGAAAGTCAATGCAAATACGAACTATCATGTTTTTCTTCATCACCGGAACGATATTGTTAGTAATATGTATGCCCTAGAGGCCATTACTGTACACACGATGTATATTGTAGTGGATGCTTGGACATATATAGGGAGGACTTTCTTGCTCGACAAGATAGTATGCTATCTGGTTACTCTTTATCTTAACATGTACTCTAATTGTCTCTATCTTACATGTTGATAAAGCCCTTAGGATGAGTACTTGACTACCAGGACTATGATGCAGATCATACTAGTGGGGACAGTGTAGTCGCAAAGTACATCCTTCAAATGTTCCTAGTCGTGGGAGTACCGAGACAAAGCATTGATACTCCAGAGTAGACTAGCGTATACGCTTCTTGACCCATAAGATGGGCAATGGATGATCCCATATCCATTGGTGTTTGACATCAGAGAAGGTATACGGGAGCTCAGTGGAGACTGGGTATACTGGACGGACTCGCCGAGAACTCCCAGATGGTATTATACCAAACGTCAGATGGCAGTTCTCTGGTGACACTGGTACAGGTTAGTCTGTAGACCCAAGATCGGCATAGAGTCTTGTGTGATTCCCACTGTGCTTTGATTTCCACCTCACCACGTCCATAGGGGCGTGCAAAAAGGTGGCTTTTGGGTACATTCCCGAATCACATGGAGGCAATGAGCAATAGGAGGGGTTTCGTCTCTCCCGGTATAGGGAGTTAATGTTGCGCTGTGTTCGATTGGCTATAACTGGAAATCCCTGGCCAGGGTTGCTTAGATTTACTGGTAAGTGTTATCAGTAGTTTCTCGAACTGTTATAGACCTCATATCAACACGGGTTATCAAGCTACTGGGGGTCTGACGTTTACCACCCCTAGGCGAGATATGCTGTTAGTTATATGTATGCCCTAGAGGCCATTACTATACATAGGATGTATATTGTAGTGGATGCTGGGACATATATAGGGAGGACTTTCTTGCTCGACATGATAGTATGCTATCTGGTTGCTCTTTACCTTAACGTGTACACTGATTGTCTCCCTGTTACATGTTGGTAAAGCCCTTAGGATCTGTACTTGACTACCTGGACTATGATGCGGATCATACTAGTGGGGACATGGTAGTCCATAAGTACATCCTTCAAAGTCCCTAGTCGAGGGTGTATCGAGACGGGGCATCGATATACCAGAGTAGACTAGCGTGTACCTTCTCGACCCATACAGATGGGCGATGGATAATCCCATATCCATTGGTGTTTGACATCAGAGATGTTATACGGGTGCTCAGTGGAGACTGGGTACACTGGACGGACTCGCCGAGAACTCCCAGATGGTATTATACCTCACGTCAGATGGCAGTTCTCTGGTGACACTGGTACAGAGTAGTCTGTTGACCCGAGATCGTCATAGAGTCTTGTGTGGTTCCCACTGTGCTTTGATTTCCATCTTACCACGTCCAAGAGGGCGTGCAAAACGGTGGTTTTTGGGTACAGTCCCGAATCACATGGAGGCAATGAGCGATAGGAGGGGATTCATCTCTCCCGGTATAGGGAGTTGATGTTGCGCTGTGTTCGATTGGCTATAACAGGAAATCCCTGGCCAGGGTTGCTGAGATTTATAGGTAAGTGTTACCAGTAGTTTCTCGAATTGTTATAGACCTCATATCGACACGACTTATCAAGCTATTGGGGTCTGACGTTTACCACCCCTAGGCGAGATATGCGACATATCAGACGATCAGACCGGACTGTACGGTAGTGTTACTGGTTGGATTCACTGGAGTGTGAGCGGGCTTGCTCGTCGATCTTCAGATCGCTCAATACCCGGGTGGCCGTTACGTTTAGCAGACCGATTGCGGCTTGTGGGTGTTTGATATGATCATCATCTGCTGCCGGCGTATTGACGAGTCTTTAGAGTCCTACACAGAGGTTTCCTGGCTCAAGCGAAACGAAATAGGAGCGTATATGAGATATGTGCGGGACCGAGAATAATACGTGTATGTGATACCGTATTTCATTCTCGCGATGAATGTGTCGTATGGTTATATGCGATATAACCTAGTTATGGAATCGAGGGTTGATTCAATAAGCCGATACATTCGATACTAGTCGGTTATATGCGATATGACCGGATCATTAAATCAAGTGTTGATTTAATGATTTAATGTATAATTATATATTTGATATATTACTTTGCATTAACTAGTATTGGTTCACTTTAAATGGATATTCTCACTCGGATGTGCGCATTGCATATGCGATATGATTTTGTGCACTTGCTTGTATCATGTTTGATGATGCATGCCTGTTGGTTAAGTGTAAAGAATTAAACCTTGGTTAATGAAATGGTTAGGGTTTACTTTTTCCTTATTCATTTTATTCATTTATTTATCTATTTATTCTTTTTGGAAAATGATTTGCATAAAGAATAAATGGTGGCTTTCTTTGGATGCATTGTGAAGCTTCATGATACTTTGACTAAGTCACCATTTTGTCTTGATGCTTAACCCTAACCCTTCATTCTAACCATGATTTATTCTCTACACTAAACTATGGTTGGTTAATGATAAGTATTCATATTTATTTCTTTTTACAAAATAACTTATCATAACTTTCATCATCTTCTTCTTCTTCACTTCAAGAAGAAAGCTTACCTCATCAATGGTGATTGATGAATTAGAGTGAGAAATCCAATTTTAAAGACTACCCACTTCCTATTTCTTCATACTCTACCTCTTGCCAAGTAGTAGAGTGTGTTTCCTTCACAAGTTTTCATGGCTTGGTGAAGGTGGAGATTGATCTAGCGATGCTTCGACGTAGATCATCTTCGGCACGTCGTCGATGACCTAGCCCGTCCATTCTCCGATGAAGCCGACACTAGAGCCCGGGGTTCGACTTAGACAGCGAGGAGACTTCATTACGGAGCTATGGAGGTGGAGCACCGGATCTACAAAGGTTGTATTTCCGTTTCCTTATAGTTAAGTGTTAACTAGTTTCAAATTCCGTCTAGACTTCGCCAAAGGCTCTAGCTAGGCTCTGATACCACTGTAGGTCAGGCAGCAACCCCATCCAATGGAGTCGCCGTGGCACCAACGGGTCCCTCAGCAGCTACTTTTTACGCAAACCTCCTACTCGATCCGTACACTAGGGTTTCTTGGCACCGTAATTTTTTAAATTGGCATGGTTGATGCCTTGTGAGACCTCTTGAGAGTGCCTAGGAACCCTACAGTGGTATCAGAGCCTAGCTAGAGCCTTAGGCGAAGTCTAGACGGAATTTGAAAGCCGGACGAACCGAAAACCCATTCCCAAAATAGCTCTCTGGACTTTTTCCAAATTCTGGGATTTTCCTAAATTAAAAATTGCTAAAAAATTCAGCAGGAATATCTAAGAGTTACTGTGAAATTCGTGGGCCCAATTCCACTATTCCACCGCATTTCCGCGGCATGAGCAAGGCTCATGCGGCGGTTCCGCGGTCGTACGGTCCTATCTCACTGTTATCTTTGCACAGTAACTCCTATTTTATTATGCTGGATTTTCTGGGAATTTTTAATATTTATTCAAGAGTTGAATTTTCTGGGATTGTTTTGGGGATTCGGTGTTTCGATCGGAGTATCAAATTTTGTCAATGTGGCTTTCCGGATAAATTTTAGAATATGTTAAAAAGTTCGACCGGATATAAATACCCAATTTTTCCCCTGTCGGGAAATTTCCAAGTGTTGGATTTTTCCGTAGTTTGACGACGTTCTAAGTAGTGCAAGTAACGCGATGGACCCTCTAGAAGACAACAAACCTTAACTCGATTATGTGACCGTCTTGAACTGCCCTTTGAACCTTCGGGTTAGGGGCAGTACGGCGTGCCACATGTGAGGCGTTGGCTTGACCCTTCTATGGCTGGACCGTTGGTACTGAGGCACGAACTGAATGTTGTTAGACTTGTTTCATGTAATGAGCTGTTTCGGGAAAACTTGGGTGTTCGATTGTTCGATCGAAAAGTTTAACATTTTCTATCTTATTCGGAATGTGATACAACAATTGGAATTCACAAATAGTTATGAGATAACTGAATGAATGTTATAAACATAGCACTTTAGTCTCACTTGATCGGTTGCCACGGAATTTTGATGCGATCAAAAGTCCGTCGCAATCACGTAGCGTACGCGGATATTCGCCGGACAAACTTAATAGACAGCTACATCCCATAGCCCCGACCAAGTGACTGTAGGAGAACCCCGTCGCCGAAAGCATCCGTTCGGGTGCTCGCGGCAGCGGTGTTCCGCCTTGGTGCACTTTGTCGACGGCATCGGGGGTGCGGCCGCATACTGAAGTTTGCGACGAGCATTCGATCAGGATGCCGGGAATCTTGTTGAATTGCCCGACTTGATATTGAAAAGTGTTTTCGATAATGAGACTAAAATGCGGGGTTTATAATTGTTAGGCATGCGATGTCTAAGTAATTCATTTGGTCAGGCATGCGATGTCTGAGGAGGTTGCGGATTCCAACTGTTGTAGTTTTACACTTTCTTTTCTGTGACCGTAAGTGTAATATGTGATATCGCCGGTTTCGTTGCTATATGTCAACGACAATTGGGATGGACATATTTACTTACGTTGATGACATGTGATGTTATGTGTTGCTGGATATGTTATATTGGATCGTCGTGTTTGAATAGCCGGGGGTTTTATGTGAGATGAGTGTTTTTCATTTTCATTCATGTAAAAACTTGTATGTAATATTCTTTTATTGGGGCACTTCCAGGTTGCGGAAGATGTCACCGTTTGTATATTATTTACTTTTCCGTACTAGGATAGACCCAAGGAGGAGGGCACAAGTAACCGGGTTCTGGAGGCCAGTGGGAGACCAACTCGAGGAGTCGGGTCCGGGTCTCCTAACTCCAGAATTGGTAGGGTTGCTTGCCGCTCTCGTAGGGGTCTAGGGGTGTGGGTTTGGCTATTCATCACGACCGTGGAATCCGTGTTTTATACTGGCTCGTATTGAAAACACGGACGTCCTAGTATATCCAATATTTCATATGATTCTTCTGCTGCGATATCTGTGATGTGATCATGTGATGTTCTGTGATAGATACAGTATATAGTATATATGATATATTATATAGGCGTTACTTATGTTTTACATCCGCGCTAGCCCTGCCCCGCTCTGCCGTTAGTTACCTAACCTAACGGTGCACGAGGGGACATCGAGGCGAATGCGGATGGCATAAGTGTACGTCGTATTTATCTGTGATGTTTAGGTAATTTAAATGATGGGACTTCATTAATGTGATTAATGAAAGAAAAGAAACCTAAGATGTTGTAGAATCGAATTTCAAAATAAAACAGGTAGCTACAGTTCTTGCTTTGCACAGCGGTATATGTGATATATCCTGCACCTTATTCGATGAGGAAAGGACCGAGATCCCTTCACCGGGAGTGACTCCTTTAGCAATAACTGGCAGATGCTACACACTCGGTTTGACTTTTGATTGCTTTTAACTGTTTTTGCTTTGCACAGTGATATATATGATATATCCCGCACCTCATTCGACGAGGAAAGGACCGACGATCCCTTCACCGGGAGTGACTCCTTTAGCAAAACTGGAAAAGCCTCAAAAACACTCCATTTCAAAATTCATTCGATCCTACAACGATATCAAGTTCATTACGCAACAGGTTTTCAGAAAAACCTGTCGTAGCCCTCCGACATTTCAGATAAGTTGTATATAGTATTCGTGATGCATTTGTTGGCTTTCGTCAAGGTGCAGTGTGCGGTAGCTATATGCTGCTTATCTGCAGCATACGATGCGATTGGATTAGGGTAGTCGTGCGGCTTTGTTGGCTTTCGTCAAGGGTCGTGCGGGTGGGTTTAATTCAATCAAGAAATGTACGGGCTGAACTTGACTAGCGGGCTATGGTTTGTTGGCTTTCGTCAAGGTCATAGCACGTTAGGGGCAAAATATTATCGGGAATTTCAAGTGTTGAAATTTGCAATGAGATTGCATACCTTCTATGAGATAGTTGGATCCCGATACCCGCTGCGAGTAAGAGTTACTCCTGGGAGAGTTTTATACATTACAATTAGCCGATCAAGTAGGTGTCTAGAAAGGTGTCAACGGGGTTACGCCTCTGTGAAAACGAGGTTTACATTAATTAGGTTCATGCGATAGCACGGGGGACCTCCCTCAAAGTACCGACACTGGCCTGGCTGAAAGATTGACGAACTTGTAGTGTGTAATTAATCCCGGCTAGTCTTTCCTTTTAGGGTTTGAAGGAAGATTTGATAAAAAGCAGTGGGAGCCATCCTGATTAGATAAAATAATAACCAATCTATTCTTGACAGAGCGCACGCTGAGTGTTTTCTTCTCTCTCTCTCCAGGTAGCGACCATATCACGCCTTAATCAAGATAATAATACGGAATATTGACCGAACCCGCTTGTTATACTGAGCTGGGGAACGTTGGTCCCGCTCCAACTTATAATTGTTATAAGACAGAGCAGGAAATAGGGGATTACCAGAATTCCCGTGCCGCCCAAACGAAGAGAGTGCATGCTGATGCATCATCTTCGGGTGTGTTCATTACAGAGAACTGTTTCTCAGTATCCTTTACGTCCTGGGTATGTGATACCGGATCAGGATCCCAGATATGTAATCTGTTACATAGGGCTGCAGAAAGGTAGAGAACTGAGAACGGGTGATAAGTTTCATGAGGCAGAAAACGGGGCAAGTGTTGCAGCCAAGTCTGTTGGTCACTGTCACCCTGTATTACCAATACATTGATTCTGAACGAATGTTATTAGATACCGAACCTGATATACAAAATCATATCTGTCTCTTTATTAGTAAAGAAACGGTAAAATTTTGTATTGTTGGATAATGTTTTGAACATTTCCTATATCAAAAGTTGATCGGTTCAGGCACGTTATCTAAAAGCGTTTATGTTCTAAATCAAACTACAGTTCTTAGTATACGGAACACACACAAGAGGAAGAGTTCAGAACTGAATGAATCCTTCTTGAGGCATTGTAGACTAGGTCATATCAATGCGACCCGACTAGCTGAAGTTACATGTAGATATATATTTAAATCAGTTTGAATTTACATATTATGAAACTTGCCAGTCATGTCACAAAGATATAATGACACCAGCTCTGTTTATTGGAAACAGAGAAAGAGTTAGTAAACTCTTGGGATGATACATGTTGATGTATGTAAGGTCCCCTGTCTACACATGCCAAGACCGGTTCTTTATACTTCATTATATTCTCTGATAATCTCTCAAGATTCAGATATATGTTCCTGTTGAAACACAAGTCAGAACCTTTTGAGATATTCACAGAATATAAGTTAGAAGTAGAGAACCAATACGGGTATAAGTATTATGTCCTTTGATGAGATCGAGGAGGAGAATACTTGAGCACGGAAATCCTGGACTATTCTAAAGGAGAATGAGATTCTCTCTCAGCATTACTCCTCCGTATACACCATAGCACGATGGTATATCGGGGCGGAACAATCACACCCTATATGATGAGGTGTGCTCGATGATGAGTAATACTTAATTACCTGTTTCCTTTTGGGAGTTATGCACTTGAGAAGCTGCATACCTATTGAATAGGGTTCGAATCAAATCAGATGCCTACCATTTCATATGTGATATGGAAAGGGAAGAACCCATGTCTTAAGCTAGTTAAGATTTGGGGTTGTCCGGCCTATGTCTAAAAGCAAAATCCGGACAAGCTCGAGGCAAGGTCTATTATGTAGAACTGGAAATGTTCCAGCCATACAAACTACAGCTGATGATAGAACCAATGGATTCAATAGTTACTAACGAACCTCAGCCTCTCCGCCGATCTAGTAGGGTTCCTCACCCACCTGAGAGATACTTCGGTTTCTCTATGACAGTGGGAGCAAGGATTGCATCATGAGATGATGACCCAACTAGTTTTGAGCAGGCCATCAGGAGTAAGACTCTGTAAGAATGGCTGGATGTTTAGCGATCTGAGATGGAATCCTTATACACCAACAAAGTATGGACTTTGGTTGCTATATCTGAAGGGTTAAATCCTCATCAGGAGCAAGTATATCTTGAGAAGATTACTTGGTGTACATCGAAAAGTTGAGACTTTCAAAGCTAGACTTGTTAAATGTTTTCGTCATTGACCAGGCGTGGATAATGATGAAACCTTTTCCCGTACCTATGCTTAAGTCCATCCAGATCCTACTTGTCACGGCTACATACCATGACTATGATATCTGGTGGTTGGGTGTCATGACTGCTTTTCTAAATGATGTTTTAGAAGAGTGCGTCTATAAGTACACAGCCAGAGGGCCTCGTAGACAGTGGAAGCAGCGGAAACATGTGCAAGATGCTTTATAAGAATAAAGCAGGCATCGCGGAGTTGGAACATCTGTTTTGATGGATTAGTCAAAGAAGTTGACATCATCAAAATGGTAGATGAACCTTGTATAAACAAAAAGGGTAGTAGGGAGTATGGTGACGATCCTCGTAGAGTACGTGGATGACATACTCTTGATAGGAAAGTAGTTTCCTATGCTACGCTCGATCAATCTCCGCTAATCACTATGATTCTCCATATAGGATCAAAATGATACCTCCTAAATCCTGAGTTTTGGATCTATGAGATAGATTTAATTGGATGTTAGGATTCTCACTAGTTGTAGTGAGATGGTATCAATCGATCCTGAGGAGAATCACTGGAAGGGTTCCAGGGTGATAAAGACGACTGAATGTCAGTCACAGGCATTGTCTTTACCCTAGTAAAGGGACGGTATGCTGGAAGAGTTCCAAGATAGATACCGTGGCATACTAGACGATAAAGGCTGAATACATTGCTACTTAAGATGCTACCATAGAGGCAGTCTGGGTGTATAATAGTTCATGAGATGAACTTCGTTCCTACCATTGTGAGACAATGGAGTTGTGGCTTATGCCAAGGAACACCCGTCCCATCAGTGACCCAGGCGTATTCTGAGGCCGCATCACCTGATCATGGAGATAGTTGATCTCCAGGGTGATCGAGGTAAGGAGAGTAGATTCTGAGGACAATACAGCGGATCCACTCACAAAGGCCTGTTCCCAAAGAGAGATTTTTTTTATGGGATGGTTGAGTATGAGATACTGCAACCACTGCTACAGATGGCCCTAGTGCAAGTGGGAGATTGTTAGTTATATGTATGCCCTAGAGGCCATTACTATACATAGGATGTATATTGTAGTGGATGCTGGGACATATATAGGGAGGACTTTCTTGCTCGACATGATAGTATCCTATCTGGTTGCTCTTTACCTTAACGTGTCACTGATTGTCTCCCTGTTACATGTTGGTAAAGCCCTTAGGATCTGTACTTGACTACCTGGACTATGATGCGGATCATACTAGTGGGGACATGGTAGTCCATAAGTACATCCTTCAAAGTCCCTAGTCGAGGGTGTATCGAGACGGGGCATCGATATACCAGAGTAGACTAGCGTGTACCTTCTCGACCTATACAGATGGGCGATGGATGATCCCATATCCATTGGTGTTTGACATCAGAGATGTTATACGGGTGCTCAGTGGAGACTGGGTACACTGGACGGACTCGCCGAGAACTCCCAGATGGTATTATACCTCACGTCAGATGGCAGTTCTCTGGTGACACTGGTACAGAGTAGTCTGTTGACCCGAGATCGTCATAGAGTCTTGTGTGGTTCCCACTGTGCTTTGATTTCCATCTTACCACGTCCAAGAGGGCGTGCAAAATGGTGGTTTTTGGGTACAGTCCCGAATCACATAAAGGCAATGAGCGATAGGAGGGGATTCGTCTCTCCCGGTATAGGGAGTTGATGTTGCGCTGTGTTCGATTGGCTATAACAGGAAATCCCTGGCCAGGGTTGCTGAGATTTACTGGTAAGTGTTACCAGTAGTTTCTCGAATTGTTATAGACCTCATATCGACACGACTTATCAAGCTATTGGGGTCTGACGTTTACCACCCCTAGGCGAGATATGCGACATATCAGACGATCAGACCGGACTGTACGGTAGTGTTACTGGTTGGATTCACTGGAGTGTGAGCGGGCTTGCTCGTCGATCTTCAGATCGCTCAATACCCGGGTGGCCGTTACGTTTAGCAGACCGATTGCGGCTTGTGGGTGTTTGATATGATCATCATCTGCTGCCGGCGTATTGACGAGTCTTTAGAGTCCTACACAGAGGTTTCCTGGCTCAAGCGAAACGAAATAGGAGCGCATATGAGATATGTGCGGGACCGAGAATAATGCGTGTATGTGATACCGTATTTCATTCTCGCGATGAATGTGCCGTATGGTTATATGCGATATAACCTAGTTATCGAATCGAGGGTTGATTCGATAAGCCGATACATTCGATACTAGTCGGTTATATGCGATATGACCGGATCATTAAATCAAGTGTTGATTTAATGATTTAATGTATAATTATATATTTGATATATTACTTTGCATTAACTAGTATTGGTTCACTTTAAATGGATATTCTCACTCGGATGTGCGCATTGCATATGCGATATGATTTTGTGCACTTGCTTGTATCATGTTTGATGATGCATGCCTTTTGGTTAAGTGTAAAGAATTAAACCTTGGTTAATGAAATGGTTAGGGTTTACTTTTTCCTTATTCATTTTATTCATTTATTTATCTATTTATTCTTTTTGGAAAATGATTTGCATAAAGAATAAATGGTGGCTTTCTTTGGATGCATTGTGAAGCTTCATGATACTTTGACTAAGTCACCATTTTGTCTTGATGCTTAACCCTAACCCTTCATTCTAACCATGATTTATTCTCTACACTAAACTATGGTTGGTTAATGATAAGTATTCATATTTATTTCTTTTTACAAAATAACTTATCATAACTTTCATCATCTTCTCCTTCTTCACTTCAAGAAGAAAGCTTACCTCATCAATGGTGATTGATGAATTAGAGTGAGAAATCCAATTTTAAAGACTACCCACTTCCTATTTCTTCATACTCTACCTCTTGCCAAGTAGTAGAGTGTGTTTCCTTCACAAGTTTTCATGGCTTGGTGAAGGTGGAGCTTGATCTAGCGATGCTTCGACGTAGATCATCTTCGGCACGTCATCGATGACCTAGCCCGTCCATTCTCCGATGAAGCCGACACTAGAGCCCGGGGTTCGACTTAGACAGCGAGGAGACTTCATTACGGAGCTATGGAGGTGGAGCACCGGATCTACAAAGGTTGTATTTCCGTTTCCTTATAGTTAAGTGTTAACTAGTTATCTTTTCGCCTAGAATTCTAGCCAACGATCCGTACACTAGGGTTTCTCGGCATCGTAATTTTTGAAATTGGCATGGTTGATGCCTTGTGAGACCTCTTCAGAGTGCCTAGGAACCCTACATATGCGACATATCAGACGAAGAGACTGGACTGTACGGTAGTGTTACTGATTGGATTCATAGGAAAATATACAGGCTTGCTTGTTGATCTTCTGATCGTTCAATACCTGGGTGGCTGTTACGTTTAGCTGACCGCTTGCAGCTTGTGGGTGTTTGATATGATCATCACCTACTGCCGGCGTATTGATGATTCTTTAGAGTCCTACACAGAGGTTTCCTGGTTCAGGCAAAAAGGAGTAGGAGCACATATGTGATATGTGCGGGATCGAGAATATTACGATATGAGATACCGTATTCTATTCTTACGATATTAGATATCGGCCGGGTATATGTGATATAGCCGAGTCATCGGATCAAGTGTTGATTCGATGAACTGATACAAATTATATTAGTCGGTTATTTGAGAAATAGCCGAATTGTCGGATCAAGTGTTGATTCGATAATTTAATGTATAATTATATATGTGATTTATTACATTACATTAACTGATATAAGCTCGCTTTATTGATTCATTTTCTCACCGGATAGCATATTGATATATATGCGATATATGTTAATTGTATTATTTTCTTTTGTTATAAAAATATATTATATGTGTGATATATAATATTGTAACAAGTTATGATTACAAATGCAACATGATTTGTGGAGATTAAACATAGTTAGGGTTTGATTTGGGTTAGCATTTTCATGAAGCTTCTAGAAGCTTTACTTTTGTTTTATGCTTAGATATTTTGGATTGATATTTTGAGTTGATATTTCTTAACCCAACCCAAACACTTTACCCTAGTCAATTCTCTACAAGGGTTAAGCCATCATAGTTAACCCATGGTTGGATTTATAACCATGAGCAATAATTCATTATTCATCACAAAAAGACTTCTTCTTCTTCCTCCTCCTTAAAAAGCTTGCTAGCTTTTTGAAAAGTGATGAATAAAAAGTGAGAAATTGAAATAAAAAGAGAGCTGAATTCCTACTTCATCATCCTCAACTATTCTAGCCACTTAGATTAGTGTGTTTGCTTTGCTAATACTTGATTAGTGAAGCATGAGCTTGGGTTTGAGATTCCTCAAGGTAGATCATCTTAGTTGTTGAAGATTGGAAGTAAGCTTGCATCTTTCTCTTCATGGAGCCTCTCTAGAATCCGGATACATGATGATCGCGGCGAAAGGGACCTCAACACGGAGTTTAAGAAGTGAAGGAACGGACTACAAAGGTTGTAATCCCTAACTCTTAGATGTAAAGTTGTTTACATGCTTTGTTATGCCTAATACTCTAGTTAAGATCTTGGTTAGGGTTTGTTTAGCACCCCAAAAATTTTTAAGTAGCATGATTGATGCTTTCCATAACCTTCCCAAGGTGCTAAGCTAACTCTATAGTGGTATCAGAGCTAAGCTAGAGCATCAGGCGATGTGTAGGCGAAGTTTGAAGTCCGATCGAACTCCGAAACCCCAATAAATCCTAGTTTCTGGAAATTTTTTCAAAAGTTGCAATTTTTCATATTAAAAATACTCAGAAAATCATGCAGGGAATTCTAAGAATTACTGTGAAGTACGAAAGCATAACTCATCCAAGAGACCGTGGAACCGCGGCCAAACCATGCGTTTGGCGGCGGTTCCGCGGCCATCTTAGGGAGTTGGGGGCTCATACTTTAGGGGTTTATTCTTAGGTATTTTTTCATGCTTCTGGGAATTTTTAGTTCTACTCAAATGTTGAGCTTTCTGGGATATATTGGGAACTCATTGATTCGATCGGAAAGTTTAACTTCGTTTAACTTTTTCCGGATAATTTAGAATGTGTTAAAAAGTTCGAACGGATATCAATAACTCACTTTTTCCCCTGTCGGAAAACTTTCAAGTGTTGGATTTTTCCTGAGTTTAAAACTTTCAGAAAATCATGCAAGCGAATCGGTGGACCCTCTAGAAGAACACAAACCTTAACTCGATTATGTGACCGTCTGAACCGCCTCTAAACCTTAGGGTTTGGGGCAGTACGGAGTTGCCACATGTGAGGCGTTGGTTTAACCCTTCTACTGCTGGACCATTGGTACTGTGGCATGTGATGGATGTTTTTAAACTAAGTTCAAGTGTTGAGCAAAAAAGGAAATTTTGGGTGTTTGTTTATTCGATTGGAAAGTTTAACATTGTTTATTTATCTGGAATGTGATACAATATTTGGAATCCACAAGTAGTTATGAGATAACTAATTTGAATGTTATAAATCTAGCAGTTTAGTCTCATTTGATCGGTTGCCACGGGATTTTGATGTGATCAAAAATCCGTCGCAATCACATAGCATACGCGGATACTCACCGAGTAAACTTAATAGATAGCCGCGCCCCATAGCCCAGACTAAGTGACTGTAGGAGAACCCCGTCGCCAAAAGCATCCGTTCGGGTGCTCACAGCAGCGGTGTTCCGCCTCAGTGCACTTCGTCAACGGCATCAGGGGTGCGGCCGTCTACTAAAGTTTCCGACGAGCATTCGATCAGAATGTCGAGAATCTTGTTGAATTGCCTGACTTGATATAGAAAAGAGTTTTCGATATTGAGACTAAAATGCAGGGTTTATAATTGTTAGGCATGCGATGTCTAATGAATTCATTTGGTTAGGCATGAGATGTCTTAGGAGGTTGCGGATTCCAACTGTTGTAGTTTTACACTTTCTTTTCTGCGACCGTAAGTGTAATATGTGGTGTATCGCCGGTTTCGTTGCTATACATCAACGACAATTGGGATACGCATATTTACTTACGTTGATGACATGTGATGTTATGTGTTGCTGTGATATGTTATATTGGATCGTCATGTTCTGAATAGCCGGGGGGTTTATGTGAGATAAGAGTTTTTCTTTTTCATTCATGTAAAATTCATTGTATGTAATATTTTTTTATTGGGGCACTTCCGGGTTAAGAATGATGTCATCATTGTATATTATTTACTTTTCCGTATTGGGATAGACCCAAGGCGGGGAGCACAAGTAACCGGGTTCTAGGGTCCAGTGGGAGACCATCTCGAGGAGTCGAGACCGGGTCTCCTAACCCTAGAATTAGCAGTGTTGCTTGCCGCTCTCGTAGGGGTTTGGGTTGTGGGTTTGGTTATTCATCGCGACCGTGGAATCCGCGTTTTATACAGGCTCGTATTAAAACACGGACCTCCTAGTATATCCAATATTTCATATATGTTCTTCTGCTGCATTGTTATATGATGAGATCATATTACTGCCTGAGACGAATGTTCATATTATATATATGAGATATATATTGTATATTGTTGATTTCGTTTCATATCTGATGCTTGTAAAGCATAATAAAATGGGACTTCATTAATGAGATTAATGAAACTAAAAGAATCCTAAAGATGTTGTAGAAACTTGTCTCAAAAACTGGTAGCTCTAGTTCTTGCTTTGCATAGCGGTATTCCTTGAAGAATATCCAGCACCTTATTCGGTAAGGAAAGAGCCGAGATCCCTTCACCGGGAGTGACCTCTTTAGCGAAACTAGCAGATGCTATAAACTCGGTTTGTCTTTTGATTGTTTTTATAGTTTTTGCTTTACATGGTGATATTTGTGAAATATCCTGCACCTTATTCGATGAGGAAAGAGCCGAGATCCCTTCATCAGGAGTAACCTCTTTGGAAAAACTAGAAAAGGCCTCAAAAACATTCCATTTAAAATCACTCGTTTGTACAACGAAATCAAGTTCATTACGCAAAGGGTTTTCTTAAAAACCTGTCGTAGCCCTCTGTCATTTTAGGAAGTAGAGTACTTAGTATTCATTCTGCGTATGTCGACTATAGTTGAGGTGTAGTGTACGGTAGCTAAGTGATGTCTTCCTATACAGCATATAATGCGATTAATTAGGACAGTCATGTGATTATATCGACCATAGTTGAGGATCATGTGGGTGGGTCTAATTAATCATGAAATGACGGGAAGAACTTGACTAGTGCTTATGATATGTTGACCATAATTAAGGTCATAAGTACTAGGGGCAAAATATTATCGGGAATTTCAAGTGTTGAAATTTGCAATGAGATTGCATACCTTATATGAGATAGTTGGATCCCGATACCTACTACGAGTAAGAGTTACTCCTGAGAGAGTTTTACACATTAAAATTAGCCGATCGAGTAGGTGTCTAGAAAGGTGTTAACGGGGTTATGCCTCTGGGAAAATGAGATTTATTATAATTAGGTCCGTGCGAAAGCACGGGAAACCACCCTCAAAGTACCGGCACTGGCATGGCTGAAAGATTGGCGAACTTGTAGGGTGTAATTAATCCAAGCTAGTCATTCCTTTTAGGGTTTGAAGGAAGATTTGACTAAAACAGTGGGAGACATCCTGATTAGATATATTAATAACCAATCTAATCTTGCAAGAGCATACGCTGAGTGTTTTCTTCTATCTCTCTCCAGGTAGCGACCATGTCACGCCTTAATCAAGTTAATAATACGGATGTATTGACCGAACCCGCTTGTTATACTACGCTAGGGAACGTTGGTCCCACTCCAACTTATAATTGTTATAAGACAGAGTAGGAAATAGGGGATTACCAGAATTCCCGTGCCGCCCAAACGAAAAAAGTACATGCCGATGCATCTTCTTCGGGTGTATTCATTACCGAGAACTGTTTCTCAGTATCTTTTACGTCCTGGGTATAAAACACCAGATCAGGATCCCACAAATGTAATTTGTTACATGGGCTACAGATAGGTAGAGAACTAAGAATGGGTGATAAGTTTCAAGAGTTGGAAATGATGCAAGTGTTGCAGCCAAGCCTGTAGGCAATTATCACCCTGTATTACTAGAATGCATTGATTCTGAATGAATGTTATTAGATGGATATACAACATCATATAAAGAAGGATATAATTTTGTATTGATGGATAATTTTTGGAACATTTCCTATATCAACATCATATCAGTGTCTTTATCAGTAAAGAAGGATATAATTTTGTATTGATGGATAATGTTTGGAACATTTCCTATATCAAGAGTTGATCGGTTCAGGCACGTTATCTAAAAGTATAGACGTTCTAAATCATACCACAGTTCTTAATGTACAGAACACAAACAAGAGGAAGAGTTTAGAAATGAACGAATCCTTCTTGAGGCATTGTAGACTAGGTCATATCAATGCGACCTGATTGGTACGAAAAAGTGTTTGTAGAATAACCGCAATCAATAACGGTGTCGCTTGTAGCTAGCCGAGATGAGTACGGGTCGTCCTCAGGGAAACGTGGAACCTTTTATTCTTACTTTAGACGTGTTGAGAAAGAAAGGAGGAAGAATAAAGAATGGTTGTAGGTTCTACATCTATGTTAAACACGGATGCAAAATATAGATCTAGATTAATTATGGATGTAAGTTTAATATAAAAAGGGGGCTTGTACGGTTCATTAGGATTTAGTAGTTATGGATGGTTAATTAAAGATTACTCTTTTTATCATTTAATAGATTTAAAACTAGAACGACAGAGATGCATGTAGATTAGGGTTTCTGGAGGGAAAAGGGTTCCCACTCTTAACCCCTATCTTGACATGGAACTCCGTTCATATCTAGCCTTTACCAAAACAATCATTAATCTAATCTCTAATCGCGGTCGAGACTAACAATAAATTGGTAGCACGCCCGATTAGGATGTTAATGATTCTTTTAGTAAAGTTTATAAACTTTATAGGACGTAAAAAGAGTTTAAAAATCTTCATCATCCATTAATCTACCATAATCCTATGAACCCTAACAAGCGGAGAATTACTCGCGCATGTTGGGAAAAGAAGATGGAAAGATAGAGAGGGAAAACATAATGTAAAATGCAAAAGAATTAAATAAAACAACTACCTTTATTAATCAACTTGAACAATCTACACTTTATTCCTTAGAAAATGATTACAAAAACTTGGTTTGCTTCTCGAACTCTTCCGAAAGAGGTAGATGAACAGTTGATGATCAGCCTGGATGCGTGAGCCGTCTTGGACTTCGTGATCTCTTCGGCTTGATGCTTTCTAATTTTAGCCCTTGGTCCTTTATATAGCCCTCAAAGAAGAATACTAGTTACCATATATGGTGACTTCCTAATATGGTGACTTTCCATGTCTGGATTCTGAGTCCCTGTCAGTATTGAATTTATGATTTTGGCAGATTTTTGATCCTGACATCTTGAACATCTTGATCTCTTGACCTGAGCTAAATCTTCCACAATATCTCTATGAATAATGTTAGTTTATTTATTAAATTAGAGAGAGTATCTTAATCGCTATATATGGTAATAAATGTTTAAGAAACTTGATTAAGAATATTTAATATGCTATGCACTTTATATGGTAATAAATCTTTAAGAAACATGATTAAGAATATTTGATTACTAAAATATTATGCATAATATTTTAGTAATTAAAAGATGCATAGCATATTATATCTTTTAAGAATTGTGATTAGAATATTTGATATGATATGCATATTTTCAATTACCAAAATATTATATAAATATAAAATGCCTATATTTTTCTTCATAATGTTAATTATAATATAGAAACATATGGTAAATAGCATTTTGCATATAAATCCAAATATGTTCTATATTTATAATTAACACCTTTAAATATTTAAGAAATGTAAGGAAAATGTTATATCAAAAGTGCAATATTTTCGATTGAACAAATACCCCCAAACTTAACTTTGATCGTGCCGAGCAAACTAGTTATTCAAGAGAAGGAGAAAAAGAAAGGAGAAAACTAAGCACACTTTCGTAGGCAAACACGATTGCACTGAGCACGTGCAACAAGCCGTTAAACCTCTAGGTGTCCCTAGTAGGAGGAGTGTTGTCTCCTGAGGGTTTTTAGCGGATTACACCCACAAAATCCAATAACAAAAGAGAGATGCTGAAATTTACATATAAAGATAAGAACCATAAAAGAAAGACTTTGAAAATAAGAGTTTCCAACTACACTAGCTTTTCAGTTATCATGAGCCCTATCTTAATAGTCATGAAAAGATGTTAGAAATCATATCATCCCTCAATAAAACATCGTCTTTATTCTTCATTCCTACCTTTAATCCAAACATCGATCATATACCCCTACGTGTGTGAAATGGACATCCCTACACTCGGAGAATTCAATTCAAGCTATCATACTCTTGTCCATCTACCTCAGTACTTTTTATCTTGATGAATATTTATGGATTTGCTCACACATTTTCATGCGACCGTTAATACTTCTTAAGGTACTAACCGACCGATTACTCTTGTGCTTGCTGAGTAGGTGATAGTATTTTCCTCGTCTTGCACCACCTAAGGCTTAGCAGTGACTCCCAGACCAGTTGGCCTTAGGGCACTAGGTGAAGAGGCACCCTCGCTATATTTTTTTATTGCTGCCTTGGCGATAACAAAACCAGTGTTCATTTTTCTCTTTTCGCCATTTTATATTTTCTTCATTTATTTCATTTCATTCATACTTTGGCTTTTAGACAAGAGCATTTCAAGGTATCCTCTACTATCCCGAGTTTCAAGACGTGTGTAAGTGCATATAGTAGGGTATCAACATTCAAATGTTTGGCTTCCAAAATATAAACTATTTTTCAAACTTAATTTTATCTTCAGATTATTGACTTCCTTTATCTTACTAACCCTTGGGACAACGGCTCATAACTACTTATTACCAGTTCGTTTAAGAAAACTTCTAATTTTCTTGGTTTTCTTAAACTATTCCTATCTTTTGGATGTATTTTTTCACTTTCTACTCTTTTGTTATATAAAAAAAAATTAAATTTTTGAAAATGTTGTGCTTATGCAAAGTATGATGCAAATTGATGTGTAAATAAGCACAAACCTCCCCCAAACCTGTTTACAGTAGTGTCCTCACTGATGTCATCCGTTAAGCTCAAAAACCTGTAGACTTGGGAGGAAATTATTAATGGAGGCAAGAATATATGAAAGTGAAAATCCTCCCTCAAACTTATTTTAGGCTCATAATTTTGTAAAAATCATTTTCTTTCAAGAGCCAAAATATAAACCCCCCCCCCAAACTTGAGTTAAACAATTTTAATCTTTTAAAATCACACGAAGGGGTCAAGGTTATTGGTCAATGCCAAGCTTTGCAAAGACCAAAAGTCAACACCAACCATTCAAAAAATTTATCGATGAAGTACTAAGGTTGGTGGAAGAATATGTCACCTTTCGACAAGAAGAAGTGGGGAGGTGATAAGAGGTGTAATGGAAAAGGATTGCATCTCAATTTGGAGAGACGACACAGTGATAGTAATGATGGATTACTCGCATTATCATGATTGTCCAAAAGAAGGGGTGGAGGTCCAATTTCTTCATCTTGGAGTTGATTTATCTCAACACCCGTATCTTTTAAAAATGCGAGATCATTAGCGAAAATTTCCTCAAAGCTTTCGTCGATACCCCGAAGAACAATGTCATCAGAAAAAATGGGGTGATCGTCAGACTCTATAAAAATTTCCTCATCAGCGTTAGATGTTGACCCGGAAGAATACATAGTTGGGTCAAACAACAACATATGAAAAGAGTCAGTATCATGAGGTTGATCAAATTCGCTGCTGTCGATATCTATTAATTCGACAGAACATACATGAGCTTAGGGTTCGGAGGGTTCACTTCCCAACTTATAAATATTAAGCTCAATTGACTTCTTTCCAAAGGATAGGGTCATAGAGCCGTTTCTACAATTGATTACTGCGTTGGAAGTAGCCAAAAAGGATCGACCGAGTATCACCGGGATTTGATTACGTGGGTTTGCAACAAGTTGTGTATCTATAACGATAAAGTCCACAGGGAATTTGAATTCCCCGACTTTCATTAACACATCCTCTAGCTCACCCCTGGGTTGGGTGATAGATCGATCGGCCATCTGAAGAGTGCAATGCGCAGGTTTTAACTCTCCGATCCCTAATTGCTCATAAACAGAATACGGAAGCAAGTTAACACTAGCACCTAAATCGAGTAGAGCACGATTAATATTTTTACCCCCAATAGAAATTGAAATTGTAGGACTTCCGGAGTCCTTTCATTTCTTGGGTAATTGTTGTGTAAAAGATGTGCTCACATTACTCGCAAGGAAAACTTTTTTAGGTACTTGAACTTTTCTCTTCCTAGTGCACAAGTCCTTTAGGATTTTCGCATATGACAAAATAGCATCTAGGAGAGGAATGTTTATGTTAACTTGCTTAAAAATTTCCACAATCTTCTCCATTTGTGGACTTGGTCTGTTTCCCCTTAACCTGTTTGGATAAGGTGCTTTATCAATAAGGGTTTGGTCCAACATTGGAGAGAATTGTGGGGACGGATTCGATCCCAAAACTGGAGTGGGAATCGACTTAGATAGATTTGGCGAAATGTTTGAGCCTTGGGGAAAACGGAGAATAGGCTCGGATGAAGGTGGGAGACTAGACGAATTAGGGGAAGAAGAAGCTGGGGTATCATTGGTGTTACTATCATCACATTGCTCACCCACTCGGTTATTCAGCACTTTTCCCGATCTCAACGTAGTAACGGCACTCACATTATAACTTTGTGAGTGGCCAGGATTAGGTATGGGTTGAGATGGGAGTTTCCCTTTCTCTCTCGCACTCATTGCGGCGTTCAACTGTACAAGTTGGTTTTCTATTGATTTAATACTCTCGCCGTGGGAGGCGGAGTCTTTCTGTATGGTATCAATAGAAGACTTCATCTTAGCCGACAATTGCATGGAATGTTTCATGAACATATCCAAAGTTTGTGCGAGTGAAGAGTTGTCAGTACCGGCCACTTGTGGTGTAGGAGTGTTGGACGGATTTTGAAAATTTTGGGACTAAAAGGGGAGTTGATTCTGTGGTTGTGGTTGCTGTGGAGGAGGTCTTTGATAATTGCTTTGTTGGTTTTGATTCCAAGCAAAGTTAGGATGATTCCTCCATCCTTGATTGTATGTGGAAGAATAAGAATCGTTTCTAGGTCGCTGCTGAAAAGCAGCATTAGCTTGAAACGATACATTCATAGGGCATTCTTCCGTTAAGTGTGAAAGATCCGAACAGCAACCACAGACGGTCTTGGGAAGCGTGACCTAATTTAGGGAGACTGATGAAAGTTTGTTCTCAATAGAATCGAGTTTCTTCTGCATCGCTGCCATTTCGGCTTTTACTGCGATGGAAACATCGAGCTGGTGAATACCTCCCCTAGATGAAGGTGGTCTTACGCTTTCCCACTGCAAAGTGTTTTCAGCGAGATCTTCCAGATACTTCCAAACTTCACCGTCATCTTTAGACATGAAATTGCATTGACACATTGTTTCAAGCATCTGCTTTGTCGCTGGATTAATGCCCTCATATATAATTCGACATAAATCCCATCTTTGTATTCCATGATGAGGACATTAGACAAGCAGAGCCTTGAAACGTTCAAAGCACTTCCAAAATGGTTCATTGGGAAGCTGGGTGAACTGGTTGATCTCGCTCCTAATATGGGCAGTCTTATGGTTTGGGTAAAACTTCTTAAGAAATGCTATGACGAATTCTTCCCAATTAGTGATAGAGTGTGCGACAGTATTATAAAGCCATTTTTCTGCCAAGTCGCACAGTGTGAATGGAAGAAGACGCAAGTGCAAAGCATCGACAGTCAATTGTGAAGTACCCATCATTGCGCATACGTTTTCGAATTTGGTGATGAAAACGTACGCGTCTTCCGACTCAAGCCCGTGAAATTTGGGCAGCAGATTAATGTAGTAGGGTTTAATTTCGAAATTATCCCCGTTAGCTGGTGGAAGAGATAGACAAGTGGGAAGAGGACCACGGATAGGATAGCATCTCTCTGGGAGAGAGATGCGCGGTGGATTCTGCGCACCTACGGGCGGTGGCAGCATGGTGTTATATTCTGATGGAATGTCGTCCATCTCGGTTGTGGTGTGTGGTGGGGGAAAAGAAGATGAAGAAGTACCGACCTCGGAGTCGATAGCAGGAACGCGGACAAGACGGGCACTAGTATCCCGTGTCCAGCCGAGCATGCACTAAGCGGGTTTAGTGCAAGTGGCAACGTGTGTGTGATTTTAAAATTGGTTTGTTTTGAAAGAAGTGGGACTCAAGAAAAATCACTCTAAAATGCACAAGCAACCCTAGAACTAAGGTCACCTAGGTCTAGTCTCTAGACTGCTCCTAGACTTCCAAAGGACAAACCGCGTGATCAATCCTCTACCGCCTCTGTACTACCCTTGTAGCTAGGTAAGTGCCAGGTAAGTGGGAAGGAACCACAGTAGTGGGCCTAATTAAAAACCACTAGCCTTAGTCACACTTGCCTAGACACTACAAAAGTAATGCGAATAAGCGATAGATTACCCACGACCTTCCTCTGTCCTTATTGAGCGCGACAGTCCTTAGAGTCTGGTCTAGATATTTTTTAAATTAATGAAGGGTTGATCTCGATGCTCGGTTTGTGATTTGTGGGGCTTAGGAAGGGTGATGAAATCCCCACCTAATCTTGATTTGGTCTTTGGCCCTTAAAGTCCGTATTAAAATATGCAAAACAAAACCAATCACAAAACTTTTGCAAAAGATTTTTGAGCGGCGATATTTTGCAAAGAATCCTACAGAAAAGATATTTTATTGGATTTCAGAGGAGAGAGAAAGAGTTGGGAAAGATACCAGAGAAGTTTGGAACCCTAGATCTCCTGTTTCCACAAGTCTGTGACTCCAGATCTCCTTGCAAAAATTCACGCACAAATCGTTAAATATGCAATTTGCAGTTTTGTGTTAATTATGATATGGATCAAGTAAAAATTCAACAAAAATAGTAAGAATAAAAAATTACGCACGTATCCCCGGCAACGGCGCCATTTGATTGGTGCGAAAAAGTGTATGTAGAATAACCGCAATCAATAACGGTGTCGCTTGTAGCTAGCCGAGATGAGTACGGGTCGTCCTTAGGGAAACGGGAAACCTTTTATTCTTACTTTAGGCGTGTTGAGAAAGAAAAGAGGAAGAATAAAGAATGGTTGTAGGTTCTAGATCTATGTTAAACACGGATGCAAAATATAGATCTAGATTAATTATGGATGTAAGTTTAATATAAAAAGAGGGCTTATACGGTTCATTAGGATTTAGTAGTTATGGATGGTTAATTAAAGATTACTCTTTTTATCCTTTAATAGATTTAAAACTAGAACGACAGAGATGCATGTATATTAGTGTTTCTGGAGGGAAAAGGGTTCCCACTCTTAACCCCTATCTCGACATGGAACTCCGTTCATATCTAGCCTTTACCAAAACAATCATTAATCTAATCTCTAATCGCGGTCGAGACTAACAATAAATTGGTAGCGCGTCCGATTAGGATGTTAATGATTCTTTTAGTAAAGTTTATAAACTTTATAGGACGTAAAAAGAGTTTAAAAATCTTCATCATCCATTAATCTACCCTAATCCTATGAACCCTAACAAGCGGAGAATTACTCGCGCATGTTAGGAAAAGAAGATGAAAAGACAGAGAGGGAAAACATAATGTAAAATGCAAAAGAATTAAATAAAACAACTACCTTTATTAATCAACTTGAACAATCTACACTTTATTCCTTAGAAAATGATTACAAAAACTTGGTTTGCTTCTCGAACTCTTCCGAAGAAGGTAGATGAACAGTTGATGATCAACCTGGATGCGTGAGCCGTCTTGGACTTCGTGATCTCTTCGGCTTGATGCTTTCTAATTTTATCCCTTGGTCCTTTATATAGCCCTCAAAGAAGAAAACTAGTTACCATATATGGTGACTTCCTAACATGGTGACTTTCCATGCCTGGATTCTGAGTCCCTGTCAGTATTGAATTTATGATTTTGGCAGATTTTTTATCCTGACATCTTGAATATCTTGATCTCTTGACCTGAGCTAAATCTTGCATAATATCTCTATGAATAATGTTAGTTTATTTATTAAATTAGAGAGAGTATCTTAATCACTATATATGGTAATAAATGTTTAAGAAACTTGATTAAGAATATTTAATATGCTATGCACTTTATATGGTAATAAATCTTTAAGAAACATGATTAAGAATATTTGATATGCTATACATCTTTTAATTACTAAAATATTATGCATATATTTTGAAATATTATTCTAACCATTTGTATGATATTATATCTTTTAAGAATTGTGATTAAAATATTTGATATGATATGCATATTTTCAATTACCAAAATATTATATAAATATAAAATGCCTATATTTTTCTTTATAATGTTAATTATAATATAGAAACATATGGTAAATAGTATTTTGCAGATAAATCCAAATATGTTCTATATTTATAATAAACATCTTTAAATATTTAAGAAAAGTAAGGAAAATGTTATATCAAAAGTGCAATATTTTCGATTGAACACGACCCGACTAGCTAAAGTTACATAAAGATGTATATTTAAATCAGTTTGAATTTATATCTTGTGAAACTTGCTTGTCATGTCACAAAGATAAGATGACCATAGCTCAGTTTATTGAAAACAGAGAAAGAGTTAGTGAACTCTTAGGATTGATACATGCAGATGTATGAAAGTCCCCTGTCTACATATGCCAGGACCGATTCTTTGTATTTCATTACATTCACCAATGATCTCTCAAAATTCAGACATATGTTCCTATTGAAACACAAGTCCGAATCTTTTGAGATATTCAATGAATATAAGTTAGAAGTAGAGAACCAAAACAGGTATAAGTATTATGTCCTTTGATGAGATCAAGGAGGAGAATACTTAAGCACGGAATGCCTGGACTATTATAAAGGAGAATGAGATTCTCTCTCAGCATTACTCCTCCGTATACACCACAGCACGTCGGTGTATCGAGATGGAGCAATCGCACCCTATGTGATATGGTGTGCTCTATGATGAGTACTACTGAGTTGCCTATTTTCTTTTGGGGTTATGCACTTAAGAACTTGCATACCTATTGAATAGGGTTCCAACTAAATCAGATGCCTACCACTCCATATGTGATATGGTATGGGAAGAGCCTATCTCTTAAGGAAGTTAAGATTTTGGGTTGTCCGGCCTATGTCAAAAGCAAAATCCGGAAAAGCTCGAGGCAAGGTCAGTTCTATGGAAGTTTGTTGGATATCCCAAACATTCACAAGAGAATATCTTCTACCAAACTGAGGAGTAAGAGATGTTTTCTCAACATGCCACCTTTGTGAAAGGTAATTTCTTGTGAAGAAATTAGTGGTCATAAAGTAGAACTGGAAGTAGTTCCAACTAAAACAAACTGCAGCTGATGATTTGGTAGAACCGGAGGATTCAATAGTTTCCAACGAACCTCAGCCTCTCCGCCGATCTGGTAGGGTTCCTTATCCACCTGAGAGATGCTTTGGTTTCTCTATGACAGTGGGAGCAAGGATTGCATCATGAGATGATGACCCAACTAGTTTCGAGCAGGCCATCAGGAGTGGGGACTCTGTGAGAATGGTTGGATGCTTAGCGATCTGAGATGGAATCCTTATACACCAACAAAGTATGGACTTTGGTTGCTCTATCTGAAGGGTTAAATCCCCATCAAGAGCAAGTATATCTTGAGAAGATTACTTGGTGTACATCGAAAAGTTAAGACTTTCAAAGCTATGCTTAAGTCCATCCAGATCCTACTTGCCACTGCTATATACCATGACTACGATATCTGGCGGTTGGGTGTTATGACTGCTTTTCTAAAATGATGATTTGGAAGAGAGCGTCTATAAGTACACAGCCAGAAGGTTTCGTAGACAGTGGAAGCAGCGGAAACGTGTGCAAGAAATTTTATGTGATAAATCAGGCATCGCGGAGTTGGAACGTCTTTTTTGATGTAGTAATCAAAGAGTTTGACTTCATCAAAATGGTAGATGAACCAAATATATACAAAAAGGTAGTAGAGAGTATGGTTGTGATCCTCGTATAGTACGTGGATGACATACTCTTGGTACGGAAGGAGTTTCCTATGCTACGCTCGGTCAATCTCCTCTTATCACAAAGATTCTCTATATAGGATCAAGATGATACCTCCTAAATCCTGAATTTTGGATCTATGAGATAGATCTAATTGGATGTTAGAATTCTCACTAGTTGTAGTGAGATGGTATCAAATCGATCCTGGGGAGAATCACTGGAAAGGTTCAAGGGTGATAAGGATGACTGAATGTCAGTCGCAGGCATTGTCTTTACCCTCAGTGGAGGGACGGTATGTTGGAAGAGTTCCAAGCTAGATACCGTGACTTACTAGACAATTAAAGGCAAGATACATCGTTACCAAGGATACTACCAAAGAGGCAGTCTGGATATATATGAGTTCATGAGATGAATTTAGTTCCTATCATTGTGTGACAATGGAGTTGTGGCTTAGGCCTAGGAACCCCCGTCCCATCTGTGATCCAGACATATTCTTAGGCAGTGTCACCTGATCATGGAGATGGTTGATCTCCAGGTAGATCGAGATTAGGAGAGTACACTCAGAGGACAACAGCGCGGATCCACTCACAAAGGCCTATTTCCCAGTAGAGACTATTATAGGATGGTTGAGTATGAGATACTTCAACCACAGCTGATTTTTGGGTATGCGATACCACAACAGATGGCCCTAGTGCAAGTGGGAGATTGTTAGTAATATGTATGCCCTAAAGGCCATTACTGTACACACGATGTATATTGTAGTGGATGCTTGGACATATATAGGGAGGATTTTCTTGCTCGACATGATAGTATGCTATCTGGTTACTCTTTATCTTAACATGTACTCTGATTATCTCTATCTTACATGTTGATAAAGCCCTTAGGATGAGTACTTGACTACCAGGACTATGATGCAGATCATACTAGTGGGGACAGTGTAGTCGCAAAGTACATCCTTCTATTGTTCCTAGTCATGGGAGTACCGAGACAGGGCATCGATACTCCAGAGTAGAATAGTGTATGCGCTTCTTGACCCATAAGATGGGCAATGGATGATCCTATATCCATTGGTGTTTGACATTAGAGAAGGTATACGGGTGCTCACGTCAGATGGCAGTTCTCTGGTGACACTGGTACAGGTTAGTCTGTAAACCCAAGATCATTATAGAGTCATGTGTGATTCCCACTGTACTTTGATTTCCACCTCACCACGTCCATGGGGGCATGCAAAAAGGTGGCTTTTGGGTACAGTCCCGAATCACATGGAGGCAATGAGCGATAGGAGGGGTTTTGTCTCTCCCGGTATATGGAGTTGATGTTGCGCTGTGTTCGATTGGCTATAACTGGAAATCCCTGGCCAGGGTTGCTGAGATTTACTGGTAAGTGTTATCAGTAGTTTCTCGAACTGTTATAGACCACATATCGACACGACCTATCAAGCTACTGGGGTCTGACGTTTACCACCCCTAGGCGAGATATGCGACATATCAGACGAAGAGACCGGACTGTACGGTAGTGTTACTGATTGGATTCATAGAAGAATGTACAGGCTTGCTTGTTGATCTTTTGATCGCTCAATACCTGGGTGGCTGTTACGTTTAGCTGACCGCTTGCAGCTTGTGGGTGTTTGATATGATCATCACCTACTGCCGGCGTATTGATGATTCTTTAGAGTCCTACACAGAGGTTTCCTGGTTCAGGAAAAAATGAGTAGGAGCACATATGTGATATGTGCGGGGCCGAGAATATTACGATATAAGATACCGTATTCTATTCTCGCGATATTAGATATCGGCCGGGTATATATGATATAGCCGGGTCATCGGATCAAGTGTCGATTCGATGAACTGATACAGATTATATTAGTCAGTTATTTGAGAAATAGCCGGATTGTCGGATCAAGTGTTGATTCGATAATTTAATGTATAATTATACATGTGATATATTACATTACATTAACTAATATAAGCTCGCTTTATTGATTCATTTTCTCACCGGATAATACATTTATATATATGCGATATATGTTAATTGTATTATTTTCTTTTGTTACAAAAATATATTTTATATGTGATATATAATATGTAGGGTTCCTAGGCACTTTAGTGAGGTCTCCCAAGCCATCAACCATGGCAATTTCAAAAATTATGGTGCCTACAAACCCTAAACTACGGATCGATAACTAGATTTCTAGGCGAACAAGAACTAGTTAACAAATTAACTAATGAGAATACGGAAATACAACCTTTGTAGATCCGGTCCTCCACCTCCACGGCTCCGCAACGAGGTCCTCTCCGCTGTCCAAGTCAAATCCGGGCTCTAGGATCGGCTTCGTCGGAGAATGGGCAAGCTAGGTCGTCGATGTCCATGCCGAAGATGATCTACGTCGAAGCATCGCAAGATCAAGCTCACAACTTCACCAAGTCATGAAACTTGTGAAGTAAATACACTCTACTACTTGGCAAGAGGTAGAGGATGAAGAAATAGGAAGTGGGTAGACTTTAGTTTTGGATTTCTCACTCTTTTCCAACAATCACCATTGATGGACCTTGCTTTTCTTCACTTGAAGAATGAAGAAGAAGAAGGAAAAATCATATGATAAGTTAAAAGAAAATGAAAAGAAAATAAATTCTTATCATAATTTTAACTAGAGTTAAGTGTAGAGAATGAATCATGGTTAGTGGGAATGGTTAGGGTTAAAGATGAGATAAGTATGGTTGACTTGAACAAAGCTTCATGAAGCTTCAACTAAAGAACAAAAGAAGCCACCATTCTTTTTCTCATTTCTTTTATTCATTTATCAAAAATAAAAAGCATAATTAAATAAGATAAATGAATAATAAATAATAAACCCTAACCATTTCATTAACCAAGGTTTAATCTTTACACTTGAACCCTAGCATGACATGTATCATCAAACATGATACAATCAAGTGCACAAAAGTATATCGCATATACAATGCGCACATCCGAGTGAGAAAATCCATCTTAAGTAAACCGATACTAGTTGATGCAAAGTAATATATCAAATATATAAATATGCATTAAATCATTAAATCAACACTTGATTCAATGACCCGGTTATGTCGCACACAACCGACTAGTATACAATATATCGGCTTATCGAATCAACGCTTGAATCGATAACTAGGTTATATCGCATACAACCATTCGATATATTTATCGCGAGAATAGAATACGGTATCACATACACGCATTATTCTCGGTCCCGCACATATCTCATATGCGCTCCTATTTCATTTCGCTTGAGCCAGGAAACCTCTGTGTAGGACTCTAAAGACTCGTCAATACGCCGGCAGCGGATGATGATCATATCAAACATCCACAAGCCGCAAGCGGTCTGCTAAACGTAACGGCCACCCCGGTATTGAGCGATCTGAAGATCGACGAGCAAGCCCGCTCACACTCCAGTGAATCCGACCAGTAACACTACCGTACAGTCCGGTCTGATCGTCTGATCTGTCGCATATCTCGCCTAGGGGTGGTATACGTCAGACCCCAATAGCTCAATAAGTCGTGTCGATATGAGGTCTATAACTGTTCGAGAAACTACTGGTAACACTTACCAGTAAATCTCAGCAACCCTGGCCAGGGATTTCCTGTTATAGCCAATCGAACACAGCGCAACATCAACCCCCTATACCGGGAGAGACAAATCCCCTCCTATCGCTCATTGCCTCCATGTGACTCGGGACTGTACCCAAAAACCACCGTTTTGCACGCCCTCTTGGACGTGGTAAGATGGAAATCAAAGCACAGTGGGAACCACACAAGACTCTATGACGATCTCGGGTCAACAGACTACTCTGTACCAGTGTCACCAGAGAACTGCCATCTGACGTGAGGTATAATACCATCTGGGAGTTCTCGGCGAGTCCGTCCAGTGTACCCAGTCTCTACTGAGCACCCGTATATCATCTCTGATGTCAAACACCGATGGATATGGGATCATCCATCGCCCATCTGTATGGGTCGAGAAGGTACACGCTAGTCTACTCTGGTATATCGATGCCCCGTCTCGATACACCCTCGACTAGGGACTTTGAAGGATGTACTCATGGACTACCATGTCCCCACTAGTATGATCCGCATCATAGTCCAGGTAGTCAAGTACAGATCCTAAGGGCTTTACCAACATGTAACAGAGAGACAATCAGTATACACGTTAAGGTAAAGATCAACCAGATAGCATACTATCATGTCGAGCAAGAAAGTCCTCCCTATATATGTCCCAGCATCCACTACAATATACATCCTATGTACAGTAATGGCCTCTAGGGCATACATATAACTAACAATCTCCCACTTGCACTAGGGCCATCTGTAGCAGTGGTTTGAAGTATCTCATACTCAACCATCCCATAAAAGTCTCTCTCTGGGAACAGGCCTTTGTGAGTGGATCCGCTGTGTTGTCCTCCGAGTCTACTCTCCTAACCTCGATCTCCCTGGAGATCAACCATCTCCATGATCAAGTGATACTGCCTTAGAATATGTCTGGATCACTGATGGGACGGGCGTTCCTTGGCATAAGCCACAACTCCATTGTCACACAATGGTGGGAACGTAGTTCATCTCATGAACCAATATACACCCAAACAGCCTCTTTGGTAGCATCTTAAGTAGCGATGTATCGTGCTTTTATCGTCTAGTATGTCACGGTATCTAGCTTGGAACTCTTCCAACATACCGTCCCTTTACTGAGGGTAAAGACAACGCCTGTGACTGACACTCAGTCGTCTTTATCATCCTGGAACACTTCCAGTGATTCTCCCTAGGATCAACTGATACCATCTCACTACAACTAGTGAGAATCCTAACATCCAATTAAATCTATCTCATAGATCCAAAATCCAGGATTTAGGAGGTATCACTTTGATCATGTGTGGAGAATCATTGTGATAAGCGGAGATTGATCGAGCGTAGCATAAGAAACTCCTTTCTTATCAAGTGTATGTCATCCACGTACTCTACGAGGATCACCACCATACTCCCTACTACCTTTTTGTTTATACAAGGTTCATCTACCATTTTGATGATGTCAAACTCTTTGACTAATCCATCAAAACAGATGTTCCAACTCCGCGATGCCTGCTTTATCCTATAAAGCATCTTGCACACGTTTCCGCTGCTCCCACTGTCTACGAAGCCTTCTGGCTGTGTACTTATAGACACTCTCTTCTAAACATCATTTAGAAAAGCTGTCATGACACCCAACCACCAGATATCGTAGTCATGGTATGTAGCCGTGGTAAGTAGGATCTGGATGGACTTAAGCTTAGATCCTTAGAAAAAGTTTCATCATGATCCACACCTGGTCAATGATGCAAACCTTTAACAAGTCTAGCTTTGAAAGTCTCAACTTTTCCATGTACACCAAGTAATCTTCTCAAGATATACTTGCTCCTGATGGGGATTTAACCCTTCAGATATAGCAACCAAAGTCCATACTTTGTTGGTGTATAAGGATTCCATCTCAGATCACTAAGCATCCAGCCATTCTCACAGAGTCTTACTCCTGATGGCCAGCTCGAAGCTAGTTGGGTCATCATCTCATGATGCAATCCTCACTCCCACTGTCATAGAGAAACCGAAGTAACTCTCAGGTGGGTGAGGAACCCTACTAGATCGGTTGAGAGGCTGAGATTCGTTGGAATCTACTGAATCCTTTGGTTCTATCAAATCATCAGCTGTAGTTCGTATAGCTGGAACCTTTTCAGTTCTACATTACAGGCCTTGCCTCGAGCTTGTCCGGATTTTTCTTTTAGACATAGGCCGGACAACCCCAAATCTCAACTAACTTAAGATATGGGCTCTTCCCTTTCCATATCACATATGAAGCTGTAGGCAATTGATTTGATTCGAACCTTATTCAATAGGTATGCAGCTTCTCAAGTGCATAACACCCAAAAGGAAATAGGTAACTCAGTAGTACTCATCATAGAGCACACCTTATCATATAGGGTGTATCTGCTCCGCCCCGATATACCATCGTGCTATGGTGTATACAGAGGAGTAATGCTGAGAGAGAGAATCTCATTCTCCTTTAGAATAATCCAGGATTTCCGTGCACAAGCATTCTCCTCCCTGATCTCATCATAGGACATAATACTTATACCCGTATTCTGGTTCTCTACTTCTAACTTATATTCTGTGAATATCTCAAAAGGTTCGGATTTTGTGTTTCAACAGGAACATAGGTCTGAATCTTGAGAGATCATCAGAGAACGTAATGAAATATAAAGAACCAGTCCTGGCATGTGTAGACAGGGGACCTTACATACATCAACATGTATCATCCCAAGAGTTCACTAACTCTTTCTCTGTTTCCAGTAAACGGAGCTATGGTCATCTTATCTTTGTGATATGACTGGCGAGTTTCAAAAGATGTAAATTCAAACTAATTTAAATATGCATCTTTATGTAACTCTTGCCAGTCGGGTCGCATTGATCTGACCTAGTCTACAATACCTCAAGAAGGATTCGTTCATTTCTGAACTCTTCCTCTTGTGTGTGTTCAGTATATGAAGAACTGTAGTTTGATTTAGAACATTAATGCTTTTAGACAACGTGCCTGAACCGATCAACTTTTGATATAGGAAATGTTCAAAACATTATCCAACAATACAAAATTTTATCATTTCTTTACTGATAAAGAGACTGATATGATTTTGTATATCAGGTTCGGTATCTAATAACATTCGTTCAGAATCAATGTATTTGTAATACAGGGTGACAGTGACCGACAGACTTGGCTGCAACACTTGCCCCGTTTTCTGCCTCATGAAACTTATCACCCGTTCTCAGTTCTCTACCTTTCTGTAGCCCTATGTAACAGATTACATATCTGGGATCCTGATCTGGTATCACATACCCAGGACGTAAAGGATACTGAGAAACAGTTCTTTGTAACGAACACACCCGAAGATGATGCATCAGCATGCACTCTCTTCGTTTGGGCGGCACGGGAAATCTGGTATTCCCCAATTTCCTGCTCTGTCTTATAACAATTATAAGTTGGAGCGGGACCAACGTTCCCCAGCTCAGTATAATAAGCGGGTTCGGTCAATATTCCGTTTTATTATCTTGATTAAGGCGTGATATGGTCGCTACCTGGAGAGAGAGAGAAGAAAACACTCAGCGTGCGCTCTTGCAAGAATAGATTGGTTATTATTTTATCTAATCAGGATGGCTCCCACTGCTTTTTATCAAATCTTCCTTCAAACCCTAAAAGGAAAGACTAGCCGGGATTAATTACACACTACAAGTTCGCCAATATTTCAGCCAGGCCAGTGTCGGTACTTTGAGGGAGGTCCCCCTGTGCTTTCACACGAACCTAATTAATGTAATCCTCGTTTTCCCAGAGGCGTAACCTCGTTAACACCTTTCTAGACACCTACTTGATCGGCTAATTGTAATGTGTAAAACTCTCCCAGGAGTAACTCTTACTCGCAGCAGGTATCGGGATCCAACTATCTCATAGAAGGTATGCAATCTCATTGCAAATTTCAACACTTGAAATTCCCGATAATCTTTTGCCCCTAGCGTCCTATGACCTTGACGGAGGTCAACAAACCATAGGCTACTAGTCAAGTTCAACCCGTCATTTCTTGATCGAATTAAACCCACCCGCACGACCCTTGACGGAGGTCAACAAGGTCGCACGACTACCCTAACTCAATCTGCATCATATGCATAAGCAGATAAATACTGGTTAGCTACCGCACACTACGCCTTGACGGAGGTCAACAAACGCAGCACGAATACTAAACAGCACTTATCTGAAATGACGGAGGGCTACGACAGGTTTTTATGAAAACCTATTGCGTAATGAACTTGATATCGTTGTAGAATCAAATGAATTTTGAAATGGAGTGTTTTTGAGGCTTTTCTAGTTTTGCTAAAGGAGTCACTCCCGGTGAAGGGATCGTCGGTCCTTTCCTCATCGAATGAGGTGCGGGATATATCATATATATCACTGTGCAAAGCAAAAATACTTAAAAGCAATCAAAAGACAAACCGAGTGTGTAGCATCTGCCAGTTATTGCTAAAGGAGTCACTCCCGGTGAAGGGATCTCGGTCCTTTCCTCATCGAATAAGGTGCAGGATATATCACATATACCGCTGCGCAAAGCAAGAACTGTAGCTACCTGTTTTATTTTGAAATTCGATTCTACAACATCTTAGGTTTCTTTTATTTCATTAATCACATTAATGAAGTCCCATCATTTAAGTACCTAATCATCACAGATAAATACGACGTACACTTATGCCATCCGCATTCGCCTCGATGTCCCCTCGTGCACCGTTAGGTTAGGTAACTAACGGCAGAGCGGGGCAGGACTAGCGCGGGTGTAAAACATAAGTAACGTCTATATAATATATCATATATACTATATATGTATCTATCACAGAACATCACATGATCACATCACAGATATCGCAGCAGAAGAATCATATGAAATATTGGATATACTAGGACGTCCGTGTTTTCAATACGAGCCAGTATAAAACACGGATTCCACGGTCGTGATGAATAACCAAACCCACACCCCTAGACCCCTACGAGAGCGGCAAGCAACCCTACCAATTCTAGAGTTAGGAGACCCGGACTCGACTCCTCGAGTTGGTCTCCCACTGGACTCCAGAACCCGGTTACTTGTGCCCTCCTCCTTGGGTCTATCCTAGTGCGGAAAAGTAAATAATATACAAACGGTGACAACTTCCGCAATCTGGAAGTGCCCCAATAAAAGAATATTACATACAAGTTTTTACATGAATGAAAATGAAAAACACTCATCTCACATAAAAACCCCCGGCTATTCAAACACGACGATCCAATATAACATATCCAGCAACACATAACATCACATGTCATCAACGTAAGTAAATATGCGCATCCCAATTGTCGTTGACGTATAGCAACGAAACCGGCGATATCACATATTACACTTACGGTCACAGAAAAGAAAGTGTAAAACTACAACAGTTGGAATCCGCAACCACCTCAGACATCGCATGCCTGACCAAATGAATACCTTAGACATCGCATGCCTAACAATTATAAACCCCGCATTTTAGTCTCAAAATCGAAAACACTTTTCAATATCAAGTCGGGCAATTCAACAAGATTCCCGACATCCTGATCGAATGCTCGTCGCAAACTTCAGTAGGCGGCCGCACCCCCGATACCGTCGACGAAGTGCACCAAGGCGGAACACCGTTACCGGGAGCACCCGAACGGATGCTTTCGGCGACGGGGTTCTCCTACAGTCACTTGGTCGGGGCAATGGGGTGAGGCTGTCTATTAAGTTTACCCGGCATGTATCCGCGTACGCTACGTGATTGCGACGGACTTTTGATCACATCAAAATTCCGTGGCAACCGATCAAGTGAGACTAAACTGCTACGTTTATAATATTCATTCAGTTATCACATAACTATTGTGAATTCCAATTATTGTATCACATTCCAGATAAACAGAAAATGTTAAACTTTCCGATCGAACAATCGAACACCCAAGTTTTCCCGATACAGAACTATACATGAAATAAGTCTAACAACATTCAGTTCGTGCCTCAGTACCGACGGTCCAGCCGTAGAAGGGTCAAGCCAACGCCTCACATGTGGCACGCCGTACTGCCCCAAACCCGAAGGTTCAAAGGGCAGTTCATGACGGTCACATAATCGAGTTAAGGTTTGTGTCTTCTAGAGGGACCATCGCGTTACTTGCACTACTTAGAACGTCGTTAAACTTCGGAAAAATCTAACACTTGGAAATTTCCCGACAGGGGAAAAATTGGGTATTTAGATCCGGTCGAACTTTTTAACATATTCTAAAATTTATCCGGAAAGCCACACAGACAAAATTTGATACCCGATCGAAATACCGAATCCCCAAATCAACTCAGATTATTCAACACTGGAATAAAATTTTAAAAATATCCAGAGAACTCAGCACAGTTAAATAGGAGTTACTGTGCAAACGTAACCACATAAGACGACAAAACGGCCGCCCTTCCGCCGCACGAGCCATGCTCGTGCCGCGGAAGCGCGGCGCTTTAATGGAGTTAGGGCTACGGGTTGCACAGTTACTCTTAGATTTTCCTGCATGTTTTTCTGAATATTTTTAATGTGGAAAAATCCCAGATTTTAAAAATTGGACAGAGAGCATGTGTGTTTTGGACTTTCGGGTTCGATCGGACTTCAATTTCCGTCTGGACTTCGCCTAAGGCTCTAGCTAGGCTCTGATACCACTGTAGGGTTCCTAGGCACTTTAGTGAGGTCTCCCAAGCCATCAACCATGGCAATTTCAAAAATTATGGTGCCTACAAACCCTAAACTACGGATCGATAACTAGATTTCTAGGCGAACAAGAACTAGTTAACAAATTAACTAATGAGAATACGGAAATACAACCTTTGTAGATCCGGTCCTCCACCTCCACGGCTCCGCAACGAGGTCCTCTCCGCTGTCCAAGTCAAATCCGGGCTCTAGGATCGGCTTCGTCGGAGAATGGGCAAGCTAGGTCGTCGATGTCCATGCCGAAGATGATCTACGTCGAAGCATCGCAAGATCAAGCTCACAACTTCACCAAGTCATGAAACTTGTAAAGTAAACACACTCTACTACTTGGCAAGAGGTAGAGGATGAAGAAATAGGAAGTGGGTAGACTTTAGTTTTGGATTTCTCACTCTTTTCCAACAATCACCATTGATGGACCTTGCTTTTCTTCACTTGAAGAATGAAGAAGAAGAAGGAAAAATAATATGATAAGTTAAAAGAAAATGAAAAGAAAATAAATTCTTATCATAATTTTAACTAGAGTTAAGTGTAGAGAATGAATCATGGTTAGTGGGAATGGTTAGGGTTAAGGATGAGATAAGTATGGTTGACTTGAACAAAGCTTCATGAAGCTTCAACTAAAGAACAAAAGAAGCCACCATTCTTTTTCTCATTTCTTTTATTCATTTATCAAAAATAAAAAGCATAATTAAATAAGATAAATGAATAATAAATAATAAACCCTAACCATTTCATTAACCAAGGTTTAATCTTTACACTTGAACCCTAGCATGACATGTATCATCAAACATGATACAATCAAGTGCACAAAAGTATATCGCATATACAATGCGCACATCCGAGTGAGAAAATCCATCTTAAGTAAACCGATACTAGTTGATGCAAAGTAATATATCAAATATATAAATATGCATTAAATCATTAAATCAACACTTGATTCAATGACCCGGTTATGTCGCACACAACCGACTAGTATACAATATATCGGCTTATCGAATCAACGCTTGAATCGATAACTAGGTTATATCGCATACAACCATTCGATATATTTATCGCGAGAATAGAATACGGTATCACATACACGCATTATTCTCGGTCCCGCACATATCTCATATGCGCTCCTATTTCGTTTCGCTTGAGCCAGGAAACCTCTGTGCAGGACTCTAAAGACTCGTCAATACGCCGGCAGCGGATGATGATCATATCAAACATCCACAAGCCGCAAGCGGTCTGCTAAACGTAACGGCCACCCGGGTATTGAGCGATCTGAAGATCGACGAGCAAGCCCGCTCACACTCCAGTGAATCCGACCAGTAACACTACCGTACAGTCCGGTCTGATCGTCTGATCTGTCGCATATCTCGCCTAGGGGTGGTATACGTCAGACCCCAATAGCTCAATAAGTCGTGTCAATATGAGGTCTATAACTGTTCGAGAAACTACTGGTAACACTTACCAGTAAATCTCAGCAACCCTGGCCAGGGATTTCCTGTTATAGCCAATCGAACACAGCGCAACATCAACCCCCTATACCGGGAGAGACGAATCCCCTCCTATCGCTCATTGCCTCCATGTGACTCGGGACTGTACCCAAAAACCACCGTTTTGCACGCCCTCTTGGACGTGGTAAGATGGAAATCAAAGCACAGTGGGAACCACACAAGACTCTATGACGATCTCGGGTCAACAGACTACTCTGTACCAGTGTCACCAGAGAACTGCCATCTGACGTGAGGTATAATACCATCTGGGAGTTCTCGGCGAGTCCGTCCAGTGTACCCAGTCTCTACTGAGCACCCGTATATCATCTCTGATGTCAAACACCGATGGATATGGGATCATCCATCGCCCATCTGTATGGGTCGAGAAGGTACACGCTAGTCTACTCTGGTATATCGATGCCCCGTCTCGATACACCCTCGACTAGGGACTTTGAAGGATGTACTCATGGACTACCATGTCCCCACTAGTATGATCCGCATCATAGTCCAGGTAGTCAAGTACAGATCCTAAGGGCTTTACCAACATGTAACAGAGAGACAATCAGTATACACGTTAAGGTAAAGATCAACCAGATAGCATACTATCATGTCGAGCAAGAAAGTCCTCCCTATATATGTCCCAGCATCCACTACAATATACATCCTATGTACAGTAATGGCCTCTAGGGCATACATATAACTAACATAATATTGTAACAAGTTATGATTACAAATGCAACATGATTTGTGGAGATTAAACATAGTTAGGGTTTGATTTGGGTTAGCATTTTCATGAAACTTCTAAAAGCTTTACTTTTGTTTTATGCTTAGATATTTGGATTGATATTTTGAGTTGATATTTCTTAACCCAACCCAAACCCTTTACCCTAGTCAATTCTCTACAAGGGTTAAGCAATCATAGTTAACCTAAGGTTGGATTTGTAACCATGAGCAATAATTCATTATTCATCACAAAAAGACTTCTTCTTCTTCTTCCTCCTTAAAAAGCTTGCTAGCTTTTTGAAAAGTGATAGATAAAAAGTGAGAAATTGAAATAAAAAGTGAGCTAAATTTCTACTTCATCATCCTCATCTATTCTAGCCACTTAGATTAGGGTGTTTGCTTTGCTAATACTTGATTAGTGAAGCATGAGCTTCGGTTTGAAATTTCTCAAGGTAGATCATCTTAGTTGTTGAAGATTGGAAGCAAGCTTGCATCTTTCTCTTCATGGAGCCTCTCTAGAGTCCGGGTATATGATGATCACGTCGAAGGGACCTCAACACGGAACTTAAGAAGTGAAATAACGGACTACAAAGGTTGTAATCCCTAACTCTTAGATGTAAAGTTGTTTACATGCTTTGTTATGCCTAATACTCCAGTTAAGATCTTGGTTAGGGTTTGTTTAGCACCCCAAAAATTTTAAAGTAGCATGATTGATGCTTGCCATAACCTTCCCAAGGTACTAAGCTAACCCTACAAATGTTAGAGATCCAGTCGGGATATTGAACTTCTTGGATGAAACCAGAGTCGATTAATTTCTTGATTTCGGCGTTGATACTCATCTCAAATTTGAGCCGCATCCTTCTTGGAACCTGTTTGACTGGTTTTATGTCTGGTGATATGAACAGTTTGTATACCGTTACCTCTGGATCTAAACCCGACATTTCGGAATAGTTCCAAGCGAAACAGTTTTTGTACTGCATAAGTACATCTTTTAATGTGGCTATCTGTTTTGCAGAAAGCAGCTCACTGACAAACGTCTACCTCGGATCATCCTCCATTCCCAAGTTGATTTTACTTAGGTTGTCCACCGTGGTATGTATTCTATCTTCCTGCTCTTTTGGTGCTGGCGGAAATTCTAATATCTCATCGTCATCGTCTTCGTTTGTGAAGCATCCGAAAAGGTCAATCATATTCTCATCCCCTCCTTCTTTTGAGAGTGTTATCATGTGACAAGTACGAGTCCGCTTCCATTTTCGTGGTCGAGCCGGTCCCATCCTGATGGTATAAGTCTTCTTTGGCTCGTGTTTTTGCAGCGGGCTTATCCTCCAGCTGTCGGATAACATAAACCTGCCTTGTTGATATTAGTCCTTGACCTAGTTCTTGAACATGAAGCAATCTTCAAGGAGGTGACCTACTACTCAGTGATAGGAGAAATAATCTGGATGATGAACTTTATTTATCTGTTCGGGATGTCGAGACTCCGGAAACGTCATCATTTGGTGCTTCATGACAAGGCTAAAGATCTTCCCTGTCTTGTCTCGAGGAAATGAGTATTTTCGACCCATCTTCTTCATGAAGGACGAGCTAAGAGCGAACTTTTCTCGTTTAGAAGGCGTCCTGAACTTGCTTTGTTGTCCTTCAACGTTGCTCGCAATTACTTCCTCATTCTCATCTTCGCTTCGGGATTTTCCTTTTTCACGGGAGTACACAGCGGGCTTTAGATAGAGAGTATCATGATCTACGTTTTTCACTGATTGCTGACTAAAACGCTGCATCTTTGGCCTTTTCATACATGGTCATTTCGCGACCGTGCTTGTTTCAGCTGGCTTGATAAGCTTCTTTTATTATCTTGTCAATTTGCTTCTCGAGTGACGGACTTAAGTTTCTTCGAGCCAGACTTTTCCCTAGTTCAGCAGCATGGCTGTTTGGAGAAACATTTTCGTCTCCATTCGAGTTGTTTATGGCGTGGCAGTTGTAGATTCGCTCTCGTTTCTTAGACTGAATATATCCCAGCCCAGTTGTTTCCATCTTCTCATTGGACTTTTTTCGTTGAATCCCGGGAATATCCTAAATGTTTTTGTAGAATTGTGTTTGTCGAACCATTTGTTTAAGAGGTATGTCTTGGCGCTTTAACAGCTTCTTTAGTCCCTCTGCATAATACCTTGGCATATGGATAGGATGGAACCTGTCGAAAGTGAGGTTGGAACCATGCCAGACTTCCTTTTCCACTTTTTTTTCTATAAGTTTATAGAAGAGGATCGCTTTTTCATCTCTTCATCTTAGAGGCATGTAGAAGGTTTCCAGTTCCTGCATGATATATGTATTGAGTGCGTCAAGTTCCATATAGTGTTGAGGTGGAGTCATTATAATATGTAGACTCCAATCCACTTCGGCAAGAATTTGCGTTGATGAGCGAATAGAGAACACCACATTCGTCTCATCATCAAAGTCGCTACCAAAGACTAGGACAGGGGTCAATGGTCCGGGATTATTGTTTTCCTTCTGAGGCTGTCCCGAGTAGACTATTTGTTAATCTTACTCAATATCACTTCCGAAGACCGGGATGGTGGCCACCGACTTTTGCTTATTCTCCAGTTTATGCCACCTTTCAGTGTCTTGAAAATCCAACTGAAAGTACTTTTCATCTTCATACTTTCGCACCTCGTTCATCGAGAAAGGATTAAGCTCTCCCGTGACGGTGTACTCCGAGCCATCTTTGAAATACTTCATACACTGATGTTGTGTAGAAGGGATGACGTTGTACTCATGTAGCCAGGGCCTGCCTAGTAGAGTGTTATAACAAGTCTTGGTGTCAATGATATGGAATTTGATGTCAGTGACGAGCAACCCGAAGCAGAGCATCAATAATACAGACCCAAGCGTCCATGACGACTGCGACTCGAACCCCGAGATGGTAATTTTATCTCGGGAAAGATGCACAACATTCATACATATTTCCTTCTCACACTGAGAAGATTGACGGAGGATCCATTTTTGACAAGGATTTTTCCTATCTTAACGCCGTGGCAGTACCCAGTGACATAGAGCGGTCGATTATGTTCGCATATACCGAGGAGTAGATTTTCATCACTGAATGTGATGTCAGCCGCGTGGACCTCTATCAGTTCGTTTTTCTTTTTCTCTTCTGCAAGGAAGGCTTGAAACTGATCAGGCACTTGCAGGGCTTTGAACAAGGAGCTCGTGCCTCTTTAGAGAAAAGCAGAGCATCCAATATGCTCAATGTGAGGGTATTTTTCTCAGCTGTGCAAGAACATTATAATCCGCCTTAGTTTTCTTAGGCAGGTCTTTCGCGGCGAGCTCTTTGGATACTTCTTCATCAAGGGCAATCACGTCGGGCATTTTCCCCTTCCCTTTATACTTTTTATTCGAACCCTTGTTTATGGATCCAAAGTTCTTTTCGGGTAGCGTACGATTACGCAGTTGGATGTTCTCGCAATCCTTCTCCTCCTCTTCTTTTTCCAAGGGGGAGTTTTCAAAAAGAGGGTTGAGAGCCATTTCATCCTCGGAATCACTCCCGAACATGAGAACTCGAGATTTTTCCCTTTTTGAACTGGTACCAACCATATGACAATTGCCAGTTGTTCCTGCCATTTCACCATTCTCATCTCGACGAGCGCGAGCTTCATGCTTCTCCTTCTTAAAGTGTTTTCTATGGGCAACATATCCTTACCACTACTTCTTGAAGGCATTGCATTTCTTAATGGGATGAGCGATTCTTCGGTGGTATGCGTAGTATTTTGGGTGTCCCTTTCCATCATCAAAATATGGTATCTCAGGCGTGTACATCATAAGAGGTGGTAGCTTTATCCCCATTGATAGGGCTTTAGCAAATCGCTTCTCAACTTTGATACTGCTCTTATTTGTTGCAGACATGCCTTGGTTCGGTTGGAGAGCTTTATGACTCGTCATCACCGCAGGTTCTTTGTTCAAACGATGATATTTAGCCTTTTCATAAATGGCCATCTCGCGTTCTCGATCACCTTTGCTCTTTTGAAAATCTTCGTTTAGTAACCTTTCAATCGGGTCTTCTTCCGGCAGTTTCGAGGAGTTTAGCGCCGATTCTGCCGCCAGTTCATCCACGTCATTTTCTGACGCCGGCGGAGGTTCTTCATCATATGGTGATGAATGGGAGATCATGTGGCAGCATGCTACACGCTCTTCCATTTCTTCTGATGAGTCATCATCGTCGTCATTGTCCTCGTTCTCAAGAATATGCTTGAGGAATTCTTCGAGTGTGGCCAGTGTTCACGCTTTCTGATTGTATTCTTCTAGTGCATCTATATATTTCTAGAGGCCCGTGCGCTTGTCGATATATTTAGCAGGTTGCACATGCTTCTTATTCTTCTTCTTTTCCTTAGAAGATTTCGAAAGCTTGACTTGGGAACTTTTCCCTTTGTCAGTGACCTTCGGTGCGGAACGCGGTTTTAGCATCCCTTCTATAATTTCGGGCTCAAGCGGGCTTTTCCACTTGATCGCCGGACATGCTTGTAGATCTTTCAGCATTCTTTTAGTTTTTGCAGAAAAAAATACTTCCCATGGAGCTTCTTCCACGAGCAAGCAGGATCCCCCTTGCGCATCCACTTTTTTGGGAGCATGTTTTTGGGGCAGATCTATCCTTCAGCTATCGGACAGTGTGAATTTCCCCTGCTGGTATTGGTTCTAGACCCAGTTTTTGAAGACATAACAGTCCTTTATTGGATGGCTCACTACCCTGTGATAGGAGCAATAGTTGGAGTTATTGACGTCTCCGGCTTGCGCGGGTCACCGTGGGTCTGGCAATGTGATCAGATTATTTCGCATCGCCAGCTCAAACAACCTCCTCGTCTTATCATGTCACGCCCCACCCCCAATACAGAGAGTATTGTCCGCTCTGGCCGAAGCCGCACGGTTTTTCCCTTTAGAGCGAACCGGACCCGACCAGGGGCCACTTCCCAGGAGGTCACCCATCCCAAGACTTCCCTGGTCCGAGCACGCTTAACTATGGAGTTCTCAAGCTCCTGTAGTTCCGGTTCAATAAAAAAGCGCCTCTGTATTGACGAGTGGTATCATTCCATTTATAGTACAGATCTGCCCCCTTTCGGAATGTATTCCGAAGAGTCCCCATTGTTCTACAGTGGGTCCTACGGACTCAAGAGGTGGCCCCCACGGATTCAAGAGGTGGCCCCCGCCCACTTAACACGACACTTGGCGTGGCACTTTGTTCCGTGTGGCACATTGCTCCGTGAGCAAGAACCGGGTCCCGACATTCTCCCCACCTTTAAACAATGGTTCGTCCTCGAACCACAGACCTACTATTGAGGGACCAGCTCTGATACCATTCTGTCACGCCCCACCCCCAATACAGAGAGTATTGTCCTCTCTGGCCGAAGCCGCACGGTTTTTCCCTTTAGAGCGAACCGGACCCGACCAGGGGCCACTTCCCAGGAGGTCACCCATCCCAAGACTTCCCTGGTCCGAGCATGCTTAACTACGGAGTTCTCAAGCTCCTGTAGTTCCGGTTCACTTAAAAGGCGCCTCTGTATTGACGAGTGGTATCATTCCATTTATAGTACAGATCTGCCCCCTTTCGGAATGTATTCCGAAGAGTCCCCATTGTTCTACAGTGGGTCCTACGGACTCAAGAGGTGGCCCCCACGGATTCAAGAGGTGGCCCCCGCCCACTTAACACGACACTTGGCGTGGCACTTTGTTCCGTGTGGCACTTTGCTCCGTGAGCAAGAACCGGGTCCCGACATATCATGAGGGAACGAATAAGCATGTCCCAACTTTTCTTCCAAGGACGGGTGCGTACGAGTGTTGTTTTGGCGGACGGGTGCTTTCGGACCACCCGGTTGTTGCTGCATGTTGGCAACAAAGGCTACTTTCCCTTTGCCCTTGTTATTCCGGGGATCCTTGCTTGAAAAAGAAGGACCATGACCCATCTGATCTATCTATGCTAACTTATCAATCAGCGCCTGAAATATGGTGGGCTTGAAGAAGGTCATGAACTGGGATACGCTCGATTGAGGATCAATAGTCCCAATGAACATTCCCATAGCCAGAGACTCCTCCATGCGCTGTTCGCATTTGGACCACAGGTTCCGCCATCGAATCCCATTATTGGATCCACATTTCTCCTGGCTTGACCCTGGCATTAATCTGCGTTGTGGTTGGAGTGTGTTCACTTGCACTAGTGAACCTTTGCATGAACAATAGCTCCATTTCAGATAAAGTTTTTACGGAGTCATTTGGGAGCTCCGAGTACCATTCGAAAGCTATCTCTGATAAGCTTCGGACGAATTGGCAATGCAGAAGTTTGTCGTCGCTTCCGGTATTGTCGCACAGAGCTCGGAATTATGTGACGTGCTGATGGGGATTACCCATTCCATTATATACATGGAACTTCAGGATCGTATATCCCGGTGGGTACTTTATCTGGTCATACCAGGCAGGATAGGGTCTCCCAGTTTTGACCAGCTGCTTTGCGGCTTCATTGGCCTGGTGAGCTCTGATTTCATCCAATGCTGCCTTGGAGATCGTCTTCCCATTGGCCGCTGATAAGGCCTGAGGAGGATTCGACGTTTCCCCTCTATCATCTTCGATAATCACCGGAGGATTTTCAGCCGGTGATTCTGCTTGGATCATCATCCCAACCATATCTTGGAACAGAAGGGCCATCTGATTTATGTTAGCGGCCTACTCCGCAGCTTCCGTATCTTTCTTTTCCAGCACCCGTCATAAGAACTCTGTATTGGTTTCTTGCTCCTGGTGCTGTTCAGTTTCTTTGTCCGGACTTTCTTTAGGTCCGGTAAGTGTTGCCATCTTGGCAAGCATATCTTGGAGCTTCTGCTGTTGCTCCTATGCTTTTGTCAACGACCGGGTATGCGGTCTATGATTCACAGAAGCACGACTCTCCTCTTTACCGTTTGTCATATAGACTGTATGTACGATTATGCGCCTAGACTTAGGGTATTTGAAGCCTTCGCCTTTGAATTTTGCCGCTGGCGATAAAATTTTCTCCGGCCTCACTCTTTTATAAGAGGTTGGAATAGGAAGAGTTGCTATGACATGCACCTCTTTATAAGAAGTCCCCTGTTGTATGGCAGAGGAACACACTTTTTCTTTTCGGACCTTGGATTTCTTCGGTCAAGGAGCATAGCTTTCATCGAGAACCGAGTCTTGGAATTTTTGCCAGACTCTTTAGATTTGTGAGGAGAGCCATTGATAAGGCTGCTCCGACTTTGCCTGCACTGTAGCTTCTGCAGGTATAGGCAATCTCTTTTGTACCGCCGTCGGGGAGTTTTTTCTCACTCTCCTGAGCGGGTCAAAGTTGTTCCCGGTTAGAACAGCAGCGTCAATATCCACCATAGGAGCTGGTGAGGTGAGCCAGGAGAGAGAGTTTCCCCCAGCCTATCTCACTCGGCGCCAGAGGCAACATCGAGCATGCCTGGCAGTAGGAATCGCCTCAGCATTAGAGGCGTCTTCATCGTGCCCCGAGCGTTGCTAGGGAGCTTCGCTCGGTATTAGCCTAAGGAAGACGGACGTTCTTGGTGGAGCTGGAGAAGAGTTGGTCAATCTGTCGAAGACTGACCGCCTTAGAGGTGAAGCACTTTTGCTGGCTTCACGCATGGCGAGAGCAGGGAGGGCCAGCCGTTTTGGGACAACCCCCTCTGGAATCATGGGCTTCTTTACAAACCCGTTTGAGCTTTCTTTCAGCCTGTTAAAGACTGAACCTCCAAAGTTGGACGGCTTGCTGATCAGAGCCATCACAATAACTAGCCGATCAAAGACCAACCTTCGGGATGCTTCTTCTTAGGATGTTGAGATGCCAAAGCTCATGGGCGAGAGCATGGTCCTAAAGAATATCTTGGTAGTTTCCTGAGTGACCTGTCCCACCGGCATTAAGAAGATGGAGGCCGCGTTGGGCCCGTACGTCACTCCTCCGGCTAGGGTAGAAAGGGAGTTGTTGTTGCAGGAAGTATAGTGAGAGGCTATTGATTCTGCACAGAGATGAAATACCAAATTTTAGTATCTCGAATCTAAGGGCAACCATGATCATAGAGAACCATGATTTTGTTCGCAAAACACAACACACGAAGTGTGGAGTGGAAAAAGGAAGAGGTCCCACCGGACGTGCCAGAATCTGTTTACCGCCGAAGACAGAGACAAACTGGGATAGAACGTCTTGCCTGAATTTGGGGACAGATGCTATTTGGAATATATCCATCCACCTCTCCGAAGATGCCAAGTTGATTTATGGCACCGTATATCGGAGGTTTGGATAGATGCGACCGATGTAGAAGACTTATCAGATTTTCCCTCATTTGTGTGGGGGTTTTGATTATGGGGACGCTCTTCCCTGCAGTCGCAAACCCCTACAGTTAATTACGTTATCGCGTTACGATAACCACTTTCTTCTGCTCCATACAGATCACTTCTTGTCGTGTTATATATATATATATATATATATATATATATGTTGTTTATTATGGTTTCCCGTAGATTGTATACGAATACTATTTTATATCGTCGCATGTAGGGCGCGGATTAGTCTAAATCCGTATATTAAATTGGGGTTTAAAACTAGGTTATATGTTCCATTAGTTCAAGGGATATTTTATTTTAATTAAGGACCTTTAATCTGATTTTAGATTAAAATCAACTTAAATATATGAGCACATGGGCTCAATTTATTTTAACTAAGGATACATTATGAGACTAAGATCAACATAGAAATATGGTTAAAGATCATTAAATTTTGTTAAGATCCATCAACAAAGTATATGGGCTCGGCTGCAATGAACAATATGGGTTTAAGGAAATTTCAGGGACTTAACCAATTTTGGGCTCAGTCTTGGGCTTTTTCATCATCTAGCAGTGCTAAGCATTTAGTCTTTTGACAATCGATATAATATCCAACTTCTACTCTGGCGCTCACGTGGGTATCACGTGAGGCGCTCAGACTTGGGTGTTGCCCTATCAGTGCTAAGCACTTAAACACTTTGAATATATATATAATGCTTAGCACTTTTATACAGCGCTCATGTGGGTATCACGTGAAGCGCTCCATCTTGCCAATTTTTAAATGCTCACGTAGGTATCATGTGAGGCGCCAGATCTTTACTGATGGGCGCTCACATGTGAGGCACGTGAGGCGCTGAATCTTTATTTATGGGTGCTCACGTATGAGGCACATGAGACGTTGGGTTTTTGGAGATTTAATCTCTGTTTTTTTTATTTTTTGAAAGAAGTTAAATTTCTGTTGATGTTTTGGCCATTAATAATCACCAAGATCTCTATTTTTGAAGATCTGGAATCGATTTTTTTAGAACTAAGTTTACTTGTTCTTTTTTCATGAGAACTAAGTTTTTTCAAGGGTCGAACCCTATTTTAGAGGAATTAAATTCCTTGAATATACATTCCATTTCTTTTCTTCATGTTTCTTTTCTCATATCTATTTTCCCCCCTAGATCTTGAGTCTAAAGAACAAAATCTTTCCGATGAGAATTAAATTCTCAACTTATGGGAGATTTGTCTTACGGATCTTAGATCCAAATAAAGAACTAAGTTCTTTATAAAGGGTTAAACCCTTGTATTTATATATATTAGGTAAAAGAGATATTTTGATCTCTTCTTTTTTCATTACCTAGGATTTGAAGAGAGCAAGAAGGAGATTTTCTTCAACAAGAGAATTAAATTCTCAGTTGTAGCTTTCTTTTTTATCATCTTATAGGGTTGATTAGCTATATGAGACTTGAAGTCTCGGGTCCTTTATATAGGTGAGAAGAATTTATTGGTTAGTTTAAAAGATCACTTGTTTGAGAGATCTCAATCTGATTTCATAATCATGTGGTGATTTTTAATCACCGTTGGATCTTAGATCCAAGGTTTTCTGTTTAACAGAATATATGTTTCTTGTTTTTAACAAAATTAGAGGAAATATTTTCCATGTATAGAATTTAATTCTATCCTTTAATTCAAACGGTGATTTTTTAATCACCACTGGATTTTTAATCCAAGGGTTCTCTGTTTAACAGAGTATATTTTTCTTGTTTAGAAAGATTAGGGAAATATTTTCTCATATAGAATTTAATTCTATCTTTTGATGATTTTTAAAATCACCATTGGATTTTTTATCCAACGGCTCTCTGTTTAACAGAATATTGTTCTTATTTAATTTTATCAAGGAGATATTATTCCCTAATAGAATTTAATTCTATCATTGGATTTTTGATCGAACGGCTCTCTGTTTGACAGAGAATATTGTTCTTATTTTAGAGAAATATTTTCCTATGTGGAATTTAATTCTACCCAAAGCAAATCTACTTTAACTTTGGAGCTGATACTCACATGCTATGCACATGGGCGTAGCCAAAGAATTTAGTTCTTACTGAAACAGTTACCTACGTGCTTTGCATGCCAACGCTCACGTGCTTTTCACGTGAGGCGCCAGTACTAGAATTCAATCCTATTAGAGACAAGCGTCCACATGCTTTACACGCCGACGCTCACGTGTCCAGAAAGTGAGGCGTTGCCCTAGAATTTAATCCTATCAGCGGCAGGCGTCCACGTGCTTTGCACGCAAGTTCTCACGTGCATAACACGTGAGGCGCTGCCATAGGATTTAATCCTAACAGAGACAGGCGTCCACGTGCTTTGCATGCGGGCGCTCACCTGCTATAAACGTGAGGTGCTGCCTTATTTTTTATGAGGGTTTCGTTTCACCTTCTTTCTCTTCTTTTTCTGAATCAAGCTTTTCTTTTCCAACACCTTCTTTTAGTCAAACCTTGGAAATAGTTCCAACTGACACCATGCACAATATTTTATGTGCCAAGACTTGAATGCTTCTCTTTATAATCTGAAGCAATGTTCATCTTCTTCTTCACTTTCACAGAAAGAGAATCATGGCTTACGATCGTCTGCATGCTCCTCGACAGCATAGGAGGTGCCTATCGGGGAGATTATTTCTCGTTTTGCTGCTCGTCTGGCGAATCCCGCTCTTACGGATGATTAGTGCGACACGGTGATGCACAAGCTCATGATTCATAAGGGATCTCCTCTTCCTGCCGTCTCCATTGGCTTCGCACGATTTTCCTAGCCATCCTTGATGACATTCCCCCTCATCTGGCGGAGATGACTCTAACGATACTCAATGCAGTGGAGGACAAGATCGACTGCATTCATGAGGCACGCTTGATTACAAAGCCTCTGAAGAACCGCTCGATTCACATGCTGAGTCAAATCCGGGCTCGGTAAGCTGTCATGTATTCCTTTGCCGATGAGCGTGGCGCTGATAGATGGGGAGGGACCCTTCGAGAGAACCGCCGCTACGACATGGTAGAGAGGGCTGAGAGAGAGTTAAAGAACTTTGTATATTGTTTTATTAACCCCTGTAGTCCCGATCGCATGTTTGGTGATATTTTCCCTGTAGATTGAAATAAATATTTAAATGCATGTTTATTATTATTTGATGTGTTTTTCACGTTAAACAGGTGGAAATCTTCAGTTCAAGCCTGATTATCCCTAAACCCAATGTGAGTTTTTCTATTTTGACTTGCTCCCCCGCAGCGATCGAACGAGAATGGATAAGAGGCTTGTGGGATTGACGTGATAGGGTAGGGATGGCTATATTACTGGGAGCGAACTCCAGGCTAATATGAAGCCCATGGATTCATGTTATGCTTGGAATTAAAGAAATTCTGAATCAGCTTTGTCTACGAACAAGGAAGCTATAAGAAATGCAACTACGGATCTCATGGAGAGTTCGATCCTGGCTCAGGATGAACACTAGCGGCATGTTTAACACATGCAAGTCGGATGGGAAGTGATATTTCCAATGGTGGATGGGTGAGTAACGTGTAAGAACCTGCCTTTGGGAGGGGAACAACTGGAAACAGTTGCTAATATCCCGTAGGGTGAGGAGCAAAAGGAGGAATCCGCCTGAGGAGGGGCTCGCGTCTGATTAACTAGTTAGTGGGGCAATAGCTTATTAAGGCGATGATCAGTAGCTGGTCCGAGAGGATGATCAGCCACACTGTGACCGAGACACGGCCCAGACTCCTACGGGAAGTAGCAGTGAGGAATTTTCCGCAATGGGCGAAAGCCTGACAGAGCAATGCTACGTAGAGGTAGAAGGCCCATAGGTCATGAACTTCTTTTCTCGGAGAAGAATCAATGAAGTTAAGCATCGGCTAACTCTGTGCCAGCAGCCGTGATAAGACAGAGGATGCAAGCGTTATTCGGAATGATTGGGCGTAAATCGTCTATAGGTGGCTTTTCAAGTCCGCCGTCAAACCCCTGTGCTCTACTCTAGACAAGCGGTGGAAACTACCAAGCTAGAGTACGGTAGGGACAGAGGGAATTTTCGGTGGAACGGTGAAATGCGTAGAGATCGGGGTGAACACCAACGGTGAAAGCACTATCCTGGGCCGACACTGACACTGAGAGACAAAAGCTGGGGAAGAAAAGGGAATTAGATACCCCAGTAGTCCTAGCCGTAAACGATGGATACTAGGCGTTGTGCGTGTCGACCCATGCAATGCTGTAGCTAACGCGTTAAGTATCCCACCTGGGGAGTACGTTCGCAAGAATGAGACTCAATGGAATTGACGAGGGCCCGCACAAGCGGTGGAGCATGTAGTTTAATTCGATGCAAAGCGAAGAACCCTACCAGGACTTGACATACCGTGAATCCTCTTGAAAGAGAGCGGTGCCTTCGAGAACGTGGACACAGGTAGTGCATGGCTGTCGTCGGCTCATGCCGTAAGGTGTTAGGTTAAGTCCCGCAATGAGCGCAACCCTCGTGTTTAGTTACGACCATTGAGTATGGAACCCTGAACAGACTGCCGGTGATAAGCCGAAGGAAGGTGGGGATGACGTCAAGTCATCATGCCCCTTATGCCTTGGGCGACACACGTGCTACAATGGGCAGGACAAAGGGTCGTGGTCCCGCAAGGGTGAGCTAACTCCAAAAACCCGTCCTCAGTTCGGATTGTAGGATGCAACTCGCCTGCATGAAGCCGAAGTCGCTAGTAATCTCCGGTCAGCCATACGACGCTGAATTCGTTCCCGGGCCTTATATACACTACCCGTCACACTATGGGAGCTGGTCATGTCCGAAGTCGTTACCTTAACCACAAGGAGGGAGATGTCGCAGATGGGGCTAGTGATTGGAGTGAGTCGTAACAAGGTAGCCATACTAGAAGGTGCGGCTGGATCACCTCCTTTTTAGAGAGAGCTAATGCTTATACTTGTTGGGTATTTTGGTTTGACACTGCTTCACATCCAAAAAGAAGCGAGCTATGTCTGAAGTAACCTTGGATATTGAAGTCTTCTTTCATTTCTCGACGATGAAGTAAGACCAAGCTGATGAACTTATTATCCTAGGTCGGAACAAATTTATAGGATCCCACTTTTTACGTCCCCATGTCGCCACACGGGAGGGACATGGGGTGCAAAAAGGATGGGGAGGGATTGGGTTTCTCTCTCTTTTGGCATAGCATGCTTCCTACTGGGAGGCCTGCACGAAGGGCTATTAGCTCAGTGGTAGAGCGCGGCCCTGATAATTGCATCGTTGTGCCTGGATTGTGAGTGCTCTCAGCTATATGGATAGTTCAATATGTTCATCAGCTCCTAACCCAGAGATGTAGATCATCCAAGGAACATTAGCATGGCGTACTCCTCATGTTTGAATCAGAGTTTGAAACCAAACTTCTCTTAAAAGGATAGAAGGGGCGATTCAGGTGAGATCCAATGTAGATCTAACTTTCTATTCACTCGTGGGATCCGGGCGGTCCGAGGGACTATCGTGGCTCCTCTCTTCTTGAGAATCCATACATCCCTTATCAGTGTATGGATAGCTATCTTTCGAGCACAGGTTTAGGTTTAGCCTTAATAAGAAAATAGAGCACCTAACAACTCATTTTCACAGACCAAAAACTACGAGATCGTCCCTTTCATTCTGGGGTAACGGAGGGATCATACCATTCGAGCCTTTTTTCATGATTTTCCCGGAGGTCAGGAGAAATCAGCAATCAATAGGATTTCCCTAATCCTCCCTTCCTGAAAGGAAGAACCGAGTGGAACGGATTAATGAGTTCAAGTTGTTACGTGAAATTTTTTTCCTTTCCGTAAAGCTTAGATGATTGGATCTAGCCATAAGAAGAATGCTTGGTATAAATAACTCACTTCTTGGTCTTCGACCCTCTCGGTCACTACGAGCGCTCCCCGATCAGTGCAATGGGATGTGTCTATTTATCTATCTCTTGACTCGAAATGGGACACTACTAAAATAGGGGGTTGCCCCTACGGATAACGACATCCGTAGGGGCAATTTTAGTTTGGCCCTACGGATTAATCCGTAGGGCCAAAAGGTTGCCCCTACGGTCCTTACATATTTATTTAAAAATTATTAAATCTTAAATTGTTGCTTGCCCCTACGGAGCCGCAAACCAAGAACCTACGGACTTATCCGTAGGGGCATCTAAATAGGGATTTAAGTTAAAAGCTCAGATCGATCCCTACGCTCATTATTCCTAATCTCACGCAAGAAAAAATTCCCAAACCCTCGTTCCCGCCGATCGATCGTCGTTCTCGTCGTCGCCAGCGCCGCCAATTCGTCATAGCCACCGCCTGCTTTCGTCTTCGCCAGCGCCGGCTCATCTCCGTTCTCGTCGTCGCCTCTGCACAGGTAAGGAAATTTTCAATTACTCAAATTTTTGATTGGGGCTGGGGCTGCGGGCTGGGGCTAGGGTTGTGGCCGGGGCTGGGGCTCGGGCCGGGGCTGGGGCTACGGTTGGGGTTGGGGCTCGGGCTGCAGTTAGCGTTAGAGTTGGGGCTGGGGCTCAGTCTGGGGCTGGAGCTGCGGTTGGGGTTGGGATTCGGCAAGGGGTTGCTGTTGGGGTTGGGGTTGGGGTTAGGATTGGGGTTGGGGTTTTGGATTTCAGGGTCTAAATTAATTTCCATTCTAATTAGCATTAAGCTCGTTAATTGAAATGTTGATGATGATCATAAGAGGAAAATATGTCTAGTTTGAGAAGGTGTTTGAAACTGGACTAATAATGTGGGTAAAGCCCAGTTTAACTAATAATTTTATTTGTCATTCTCAAATTTTCTTAGAAACGGAGACTGTTTTGTGGAACTTTTAGCCTTTGGGCATGTTGGGGTTTTGTTTTTGGAGTCATGGGACCTGGCATTTGGTAGGTATCCAAAGACCTCGTGTCTGATTTTGGATATTTTTGATTGATTTAAACTGTGGGTCTGAGTAGTCCCTTAATTTGATCTGGTTATGGTTTGAGTATGCAAAGGATTTGTAGTCTGGTGGAAATTCTAGGGCTAGGGTTGTGGCCGGGGCTGGGGCTCGGGCCGCGGCTAGGGCTGCGGTTAGGGTTGGGGCTCGGGCTGCAGTTAGCGTTAGAGTTGGGGCTGGGGCTGGGGCTGGGGCTGCGGTTGGGGTTGGGATTCGGCAAGGGGTTGCTGTTGGGGTTGGGGTTGAGGTTAGGGTTAGGGTTAGGATTGGGGTTGGGGTTTTGGATTTCAGGGTCTAAATTAATTTCCATTCTAATTAGCATTAAGCTCGTTAATTGAAATGTTGATGATGATCATAAGAGGAAAATATGTCTAGTTTGAGAAGGTGTTTGAAACTGGACTAATAATGTGGGTAAAGCCCAGTTTAACTAATAATTTTATTTGTCATTCTCAAATTTTCTTGGAAACGGAGACTGTTTTGTGGAACTTTTAGCCGTTGGGCATGTTGGGGTTTTGTTTTTGGAGTCATGGGACCTGGCATTTGGTAGGTATCCAAAGACCTCGTGTCTGATTTTGGATATTTTTGATTGATTTAAACTGTGGGTCTGAGTAGTCCCTTAATTTGATCTGGTTGGGGTTTGAGTATGCAAAGGATTTGTAGTCTGGTGGAAATTTTGAGGGTGTTTTCGGTTGAATATGTTTGCTAATTGCATAAGATGCTCATAAAATTCTGGATTTTGAGGATGAGTTGTTGTAATTGGAAATGCTTAGAATTATAGGACCTTCTTTATTTTAGCTATATATAATTGCAAAAAAAGACACATTTCTGATTTGAAGAAAAGGAAGGGCAAGATAGGGATTTAGTTATGGATTTTACTTGGGCGTCTCCTCTTTTAATACATGTCTATCTTTACAAGAATATCGTGTCACATATTCGGTTTTAGCATCTGTACGCAACTGCTTTGATTATCATCATGTTATTAACATCTTTAACTTCTATCCTTTTCATAATATGTTTCATAATTAATATAATAATCCTTTCTTTATATTTGTTGACAGTGGCCTTTCTTTCGGATGAACATATTTTTTGATGCATGTTTCAGTCATGTGAATTCATATGTTGCGTATAACGTTTTATGATATCAGTATCCTACATTTGTAGTTTTAATTGTTGATTGTTATAGATGAATGCCATTGCAATAATATTTTTTGGTATATGAATGCCATTGCAATGTAGGATGATCAGTTCTATCAATCTTGATCTCAATGGTTTAAAATCATGTTACACATACAACACGAATGCACAACAAACGCATCATTAGAGAGTGGTTCGAGATGTTCAAGTTAAAACCAATATATGATACTCGATGATAATATGAAACCTTCATATTCTCATCGATACTTATATATGAAACTAAAAGCGCCATTTAGTCCCCGTCTATCGGTTAACATACGTGTGATGTTCGTCGTGACATAGAACTATACGAAAGTTGTTAAATATCGGACGGTATAGCTCGATACTAACAATCGTCGTATAGTCTACGCGACGAGAAAATTCAATCGTATGGTAACCGATAGATTTGTCCCGTGTTGACAAGTTAAGAATGTATAAACCAAACGCCTTCATTCACTTGTGTTTTCATCCGTTTCGAGATATTTCGTCGGTACCTTTCCGCTGGTTCTCCGTGTACAAAGATAGATTAGTTGTTCATTTCAACGTTGTTTCACAGCTTTGAAATGATTATCTATTCTATTATAGTGTACTCGGAGAACAGCGGGGAGGTGCTGCCGAAATTTACTCGAAATGGTTGAAAGCACAAGTGATGGGTGTTCGCTCTATACATTCTTAATAGGATAGAAGCCTACCCCCGACAGCCGGAACACACACATACAACAAGAATACACAACAAACGCATAATTAGAGAGTGATTCGAGATGTTCAAGTTAAAACCAATATATGATACTCGATGATAATATGAAACCTTCATATTCTCATCGATACTCATATATGAAACTAAAATCGCCATTTAGTCCCCGTCTATCGGTTAACATACGTGCGATATTCGTCGTGATATAGAACTATACGAAGGTTGTTAAATATCGGACGGTATAACTCGATACTAACAACCGTCGTATAGTCTACGCGATGAGAAAATTCAATCGTATGGTAACCCATAGATTTGTCCCGTATGGACAAGTTAAGAATGTATAAAGCAAACGCCTTTATTCACTTGTGTTTTCATCCGTTTCGAGAGATTTCGTCGGTACCTTTCCGCTGGTTCTCCGTGTACAAAGATAGATTAGATATTCATTTCAACGTTGTTTCACAGCTTTGAAATGATTATCTATTCTATTACAATGTACTCGGAGAACAGCGGGGAGGTGCTGCCGAAATTTACTCGAAACGGTTGAAAACACAAGTGATGGGTGTTCGCTCTATACATTCTTAATGGGATAGAAGCCTACCCCCGACAGCCGGAACACACACATACAACAAGAATACACAACAAACACATAATTAGAGAGTGATTCGAGTTGTTCAAGTTAAAACCAATATATGATACTCGATGATAATATGAAACCTTCATATTCTCATCGATACTCATATATGAAACTAAAAGCGCCATTTTGTCCCCGTCTATCGGTTAACATACGTGCGATTTTCGTCGTGACATAGAACTATACGAAGGTTGTTAAATATCGGACGGTATAGCTCGATACTAACAACCGTCATATAGTGTACGCGACGAGAAAATTCAATCGTATGGTAACCCATAGATTTGTCCCGTGTAGACAAGTTAAGAGTGTATAAAGAAAACGCCTTCATTCACTTGTGTTTTTATCCGTTTCGAGATATTTCGTCGGTACCTTTCCGCTGGTTCTCCATGTACAAAGATAGATTAGATGTTCATTTCAACGTTGTTTTACAGCTTTGAAATGATTATCTATTCTATTACAGTGTACTCGAAGAACAACGGAGAGGTGCTGCCGAAATTTACTCGAAACGGTTGAAAGCACAAGTGATGGGTGTTCGCTCTATACATTCTTAATGGGATAGAAGCCTACCCCCGACAGCCGGAATACACACATACAACAAAAATACACAACAAACGCATAATTAGAAAGTGATTCGAGATGTTCAAGTTAAAACCAATATATGATTCTCGATGATAATATGAAACCTTCATATTCTCATCGATACTCATATAAGAAACTAAAAGCACCACTTAGTCCCCGTCTATCGGTTGACATATGTGCGATAATTTATTCTTTTCAACGACAAACGCACACACAAAGCATATACACGGATTTTCTCCTTTGTCAGTAACAATCCCGTTCTTATATTTCTCAATATAGTCAGCATAACCTACAATTTATATGTTATACAGTCTAACATGGCCCATGAGTACGTCAGAGTTAAGGACTGGATGTATGTGGATTGGCAACAACGTATGCAACCTAAGTTTGTCGCAGGAGTTGCTGTTTTCCTTGAATTTGCACGTGGACATAATAAGATCATAATAGAGAAGATTCTCTGTCCGTGCGATAGATGTGGCAATAAGTACTGGCAGAAGGTAGAATTGGCAGAGCTTCATATTGTAAAATATGGGTTTACTAGACTTTATACAACTTGGAAATATCACGGGAAACGAGAAGAATGCAGTACTGCAGCAGAAGAAGAAGGAGAACACGATAATGCGGCAGGAGAAGAAGAAGAATTCGGTAATGCGGCAGAAGGAGAAGACGGTAATTTATTTCCATCAGAAGAAATGGAGGATATGGTAGAGGCTGCCCTAGGTGAATCTATTCGTACCAAAGATGACATTCCTTCTGGTCAAGGACCGCGTGCGGATAAATATGAAAATTTCATGAATGATGCTAAGAAACCAATTTATGAGAATGCGAAGTATTCCACCCTCTCATGGTTCATCCAGCTTTTCCAGATTAAGTGCCTAAATGGATGGAGCAACAAGTCATTCACAATGCTTCTTTCGTTCTTGAAAGATTCTATGCCTCCGGAAAATAACATGCCCGACAGCTGGTACGGAGCCCAGAAGATGATGTCTGATTTGGGTCTAAAGTGCGAGAAGATTCAAGCATATCCTAAAAATTGCGTGTTGTACCGGAAAGAGAATTCAGATTTGAAAGAGTGTCCAACATGCGGAGAGGCCAGGTATAAGCCGAAAGATTCTGATAAGAAGCCTGATATACCTGTCAAGATAGCACGATACTTTCCCATAACACAGAGGCTACAGAGGCTATTCAAGTGCAAGAAAACAGCCGAGGTAATGATTTGGCATCACCGTGCTCCTCCAAGTGAAGATGGAAAAATGAGCCATCCAAGAGATTCACCGGCATGGAAGGATTTCGATAGGAGGCACGCAATATTCAGTAGCGATCCTCGCAATGTCCGGCTCGGACTGGCTACTGATGGCTTCTGCCCATTCAACTATATGACTGGAAGTCACAGCACATGGCCCGTTGTAATGATAATTTATAATCTGTCGCCTTGATTGGCTATGGACCAATCATACTTTATGATGCCTCTTCTTATCGACGGACCAAACTCACCGGGGAACAATATTGACGTCTATCTCCGACCTCTGATCGAGGAGTTGAAATCTTTGTTCATTGATGGTGTAGAGACATATGATGCAAACACAAATACAACCTTCATACTGTGTGCGGCTCTAATGTGAACAATTAATGACTTTCCTGCGTATGGAATGCTGTCAGGTTGGTCCGTATATGGTCACAAAGCATGTCCTCATTGCCATGAACACAAAACATCGAAATTCTTGAATTTTAGCAGGAAAGTTTGTTATTGCGGCCATCGACGTTTCCTGCCTCCAGACCACCCCTATAGGTTAGACACGGTTCACTTTGATGGTCATCAAGAGCTTCTTGGACCTCCATCCCCATTATCCGGAGAGGACGTGACTGCTAAATGGGATGGTTACAATAATGTGACCTTCGGGATGGATCCGACGAAACAGGTCAAACCACCATTTTGGAACAAGTTAAGCATTTTCTTCGAGCTTCCGTACTGGTCTACAAATTTAGTGCGTCATTGTCTGGACGTCATGCATATAGAGAAGGGAGTATCAGAGCACATACTTAACTTGCTTCTTTGTAAAGACGGGAAATCGAAAGACAACCTGAATGCTCGGATGGATCTACAAGAGTGGGGAATAAGAAGTGAATTGCACCCTAGACCGGTAGCGGGTAAACCGGGCAAGTTTGTACTTCCCAATGCCGCTTATCATATGTCACAACCGGAGAAGAAAAGATTCCTGCAGGTGTTGCATGATTTGAAACTTCCCACAGGTTTCTCAGGATCATTCAGCAAGAAAATAAAAATTGTGAAGGGCAAGATCGATGGGCTGAAAAGTCATGATCACCATGTTATCGTGGAGCATCTTCTTCCATTAGCCCTTATGACTTCTCTCCCCGAATCGGTTGGTCTAGTAATCAACGACCTATATTGTTTTTTCAGGGAGTTGTGTGCTAAAACACTGGAGGTTGTGACGCTGGATAAACTAGAAAATTCTATTGCGTTGATACTTTGCAAGTTTGAGCGTATTTTCCCACCGTCATTCTTCGATATCATAATACACTTGACGGTTCATCTTGCAACTGAGGCGAAGTTAGCCGGACCGGTACAATATCGATGGATGTATCCCGTCGAGAGGTACGTGTAATTTTTCTTTTCGTGCAATTTATAAATTTATTGTTGTCCTGTATACCCGTATTTATTTATTCAACATATTTTCATTAGGTACCTCTACACTCTTAAGAAGTATATACGTAATAAAAATCGACCAGAGGGTTCTATCATGCAAGGTTATTTTCTTGATGAAGCAACCACATTTTGTTCCCTCTATCTGGACGAGAACATTGAGACAAGACTTAACCGACCACGAAGAATTCAAGACGGGCCATATGGTAAAGCCGAGTATAAGAGGGTAGACACTATGTTTATCAACAAGATATACCGGTTTATCTTGCTTAATTGCGCATTTCTTGAACAAATTAGAGAGTAAGTTTTTTTGGATTAATTGTTATATCTGTGTTTGTGTGTGTATGAAATGATATAATATTAATGCCACCATTATTTGTCGAAAACAGAATTCATTTTAACGAGATACGTGAGAGGCATCCTGATTGGAACGAAGAACGATTGGAAAAATATCATCAGGATAATTTTTGTGATTGGGTCACAGATCATATAAATTATTCGAATAACATTTTATTGCTATCAGTTTTAATCTAAACTTGTATCGTTATGTATTTGTCGTAAAAAAAATTTAGTTGGATCCACGATCCGAACTTGTCTGCATCATTTGAGAGTGATTCAAGATATCTAGCTCAATTTCCTATTATGGAGGTTGCATATTACAAAGGATTTGGTGTCCTTGGATACAAATTCGAAGTTAAGGACAGAAAAACATCTAGAACCACTTAGAATAGTGGGATTGCGACGGTAGGATCGGACGGTGTGATTTATTATGGGTACTTAAATTGTATACTCGGCATCCACTATCCCGGACGATCAGAACACTTTTATATATTCCAGTGTACCTGGTACAATACGCGAACCGATACGGACAAGTGGAGAAGCAATCTTGGGACTTGGAAAGATGAATATGGATTGACCAGTGTAAACACACTTCGATTTTACGGTCAGGGAGATCCGTTTATCTTTCCGAACCAAGCGTTCCAAGTATACTACTCACAGTGTTTGAAGCATCCGGGATGGAGTGTTGTATGCCGATGGAAACCCAGAGATGTCTACGATGTCCCAGAATTCGAGGAAAGCGATGAGGATGAAGAAGAAAGAAGACTTAGAGTGCTCCGACCGTCTGTTTTGAAGGACGGGTTGTCTTCGGCCGATCATGAAGTTACGTGAGTTAGAAATGACATCGACAATGAAATCCAAGTAGATATATATAATGCGCCCACGAAACAAAAAGTTATCAATAATGTTATATTATTACTTCACATTTTACAATCTATACATATATAGTCAATACTTTTAATGATTGTCTAATGCGTCCACGAACCGTTTATTGAGATTTGATGACGATGACGGGAGCAGTGAGGGGCGACAGGAGCTCCAGCCGCGGCACCGGCAGAGGCAGAGCGGTTCTGCCGCCCGGAGAGTTGCGTACGGAGCTTCAGAGGGCCGGTCTTGCACCCAGATCGGAGACCCCTTCGGATGCCTCCTTCCGTGTGGATTTTGCCACACCTCCAGGTATATTGCACGCATATCCATTTTGAATGTAATATTATAGATATTCATGCCTGTTTATATCAAAATTACTTATATTGTCAATATTTGATTGTTTAGTTGTTGGTGATGCGTCCACATCTGGGATAGAGGCCACTCCAGCTCCTCTAGGTATGTTTATATCATATAGTGCATGTATATTGATTTAGAATGCTATATCATAAATATACGCACATTCCTTTTGCTCTTACTTAGCAATTTTTATTATTGTCTAGCAGTAGGTGGTGACACCACCGCACCTGCGGGTATGTTTATATATCCTATAGTGCATGCATATTGATTTAGAACGTTATATTATTGATCTACACATTCTTTTTGCAATTACTTATATAATCTATTTTTAATTGTCTAATTATAGGTGGTGCGTCCACATCTTCCGCAGGGGCCACTCCTGCCGCTTCCATACCCTCCGCATCGTCTGCAGGTTAGTATGAATAAATATAAAATATTTATTCATTTTACATATGCTCTATAGAATAAATATGAACTTCATGGAAATTTAGCGTCAATGTTTATTTTCTAGTTGGAGGGGATGCGTCCGCATCCGGGACCCCGGTTATTCCTCACCGGAGGAACTATTGTCCCGCTCATGCTGCTGCCCGGGCCCAGGCTCGTGCGATAGTCACCGGAGGTATATATCACACTTCAATTTTCGTTTAAGCTTGATTTCTTAATACAACTTTGTCTTAATATTGATTGTCTTGATATTTCGTGCAGACGCAGGGCCTCCCCATCCCCAGAGGGGGACTCGAGGCCCGAATCAGTCCCATAGGCTGAGGCCTGACAGAGCTAGGGGGAGGCAGCATTCCCCCTCTTTTTTACCCTTGACTATCGCTATACCGGTCCTCATGCCGAGAGGTTCGGCCGGTACATGGGGGATGAGAGCCGGCTCGTGAAGAACTATCCACTTCACGTTGAGTGGGGCGAGCAGCACCGGCGCTCATTCGCCCTCTTCTTTGATCAGGCTCGGGTACGTATTAATATATATTTTCATTTGATTTCTCCAATATATTTATTATTAACACTTACAATCTAATAACAATGTTTTTTTGTATTTTCAGTCGGATTACAATTTTCAGCCTGTACCCGACCCTGATCACCCTGGGAGGGTGCTCGACCTTCATGCTCTGTACAATGGCCTGATGAAGAACATGCAGACCAAGGTCCGATACAACAGGAATGAACTGAAAGCCGACTGCTACTCCCTGTGGATGGCGACCCCCGAGGCAGAGAGAGCGGACCTCCTATCTACTCCGGCGTTTGCAAGAGTCGACGTAGAGACATGGCCTCTATTGTGCCAATATTTCGACTCTCAACGCAAACAGGTATGTATTTTAAATGTAATTCATTGTTTAGAATATAATTTATTTTTTTGTGTTCTTTAATTAGAAAACTAAATGTTAATGCGTTGTGCAGAAACAGGCCGCTCAGAATACAGAGAACGGAAAGTCGGCGAAGAGGGGTCGCCCCACTTACACAGGTGACTTGAGGAATATTACTCGAGCCATGGAGTTATCGGTAAATTACAATAGACCGACCTTTGTGATATTCTGCAATATTAAGAGTTATTTTCTAATATTTCTAATATTAAGAGTTATTTTCTAATATTGCAGACAGCTCAGATCGTGGCGCAAGGTGGTACACCGAGCGTGCTGTCCGCATATCTTGCCGTCCACAGCATCTCGACAGATTCCGCCACGGACGAGCTTCGATATCACGACGTCGCTACCCAGGAGTATTGCGTAAGTGTTAATATTTATTCTACCCATATTTGAAATTTTAGTTTTGGAAGGTTCAAATTTAAATTTTATACTTATACTTTACTGCTTAATGTGGGTGTAGGAGCGGGTGGTTGAGCAGGCCGAGACCTCGGGGATCGATTTTACCGGACAGAGCGATCCGAGGCTGCTGACCCCAGTCCTGAACGCCGCATACGGAGGGCACCACGAAGGTTGGGAGAGAGGCCGGGGACTGGGCCCTAGCAGGGCCCATATGAGGTTGGACTCCACCCTGGCTGTTACTTCCTCCGTCTCCAGTGAGCGACGTGTCCAGCAGGAACTGGAGAGCTTGAGGGCCACCGTTCAGGAGTTGAAGGAGATGCTGGTATGTTTACTATTTTATAGTAAAATATCATGTCATATTATACATATCAACATATTCATAATTAGTACGTAGCCTGAGCTTATTTGGTTGTAGACTTAGGTTTGATTAATCATATATACATATTTAATTAAAATAAACAACAGTTTTCCAAACTAGATATCCAAATGGGGTTTCGAAATAACTTGATAATAATACGAATTCGAATAATACACAGTTCTTACACGCTTATTACACACGTTAGGTTCAGACGCGACAGGGTAAATCGGCCGAGCCTTCACATGCATCTCCTTCGGCTGCGGCTTCGCAAGCCACTACATCGGCTGCGGTTCCGCAGACAGCTCCTATAGCTCCACCGCCAGCTCAGACTCCCGCAGTCGCGGCTCCGCAAGCTACTACCTCGACGGCGGCTGCGCAGACCACATCACCAGCTCCACAGGCCGCTCAGACTCCCGCACGCGCCGAATTGCACGGTTTATTGACCGAGGAGATGGCGCGCCAGATTCTAGCGTTTATCAGAGGTGGAGCTGGACCGAGTTAGGGTAGCTTTTTGATTCTTATTTTCTGAAACATATATTTATTTATATGATACATATTGTACTACATTTTGAAACGATATTGATATTGATATTGGTTTATATTTATATCATATTCAGTTTTTTGGTTTCTTTTGTATATTATATGCGTGAGATGTGATTATGAATACTGCGGTATATGTTGTGTGATGATTAATTTTATATTTGATTGATGTATATATTATTGTGCACAGGGCGAAAAAAATCAGGCGGGCCTTTTTTTTAAAAAAAAAACAGATAATATGTACCTACGGATTAACTCGTAAGTACACATGTTGCCCCTACGGATTAAACCGTAGGGGCACAATATCAGCATTAACTGATATTTCCCCCCAATCTCAGTATCAAGGGGTTGGGAGTGCCCCTACGGATATATCCGTAGGGGCAAACAAAAGCCCCTACGGAGTTATCCGTAGGGGCAAAATATCAGGATTTCTGATATTTTGTCCCTACGGATCAGTACCTACGCATGTTTCCGTAGGGGCTATGATTTGTACCTACGGATGAATCCGTAGGTACAAGTAATATATTTAAAAAAACCGTAAAAAAATAATGTTTTTGTCCCTACGGACTACTCCGTAAGGGCTACAGGACCTACAGAGAAATCCGTAGGGGCAGGTTTTTGTCCGTAGGGGCAATTCAGGGCTTCAACTTGCACCTACGGCGTTTGCACCTACAGGTTATTTTCTTGTTCCTAAGGATCCGTAGGAGCAGTGGTTTGCCCCTACGGGTTAATCCGTAGGGGCAACCCCTCTTTGTAGTAGTGGGAGCAGATTTGAAAAAGGATTTTAAAGTGTCTAGGATAGACCAGGAGGTCTCTTAACGCCTTCTTTTTTCTTTCCAACGAAGTTATTTCACAAAAACTTGCCATGGTAAGGAAAAGGGAGGAACATGCACACTTGAAGAGCGCAGTACAACGGAAAGTTGTATACTGCGTTCAGGAAGGATGAATCGCTCAGGCAACATATGGATGTAATGTGAAATTTCAATAAATTTGAAAACAAAAGAATTGAGGAAAATTACAAACAAAAAATTAAAGTAGAATTAGGCACTCGCATAAAACAGGTTTGAAACAAAATTGGAAAAAGGTTAAAAATATTAATAAAGATTTTTAAAGATAATTAGTTAAGATAATAGATTAAAGATTTTAGTTAAGATAATGAAAATATCCATATAAAAACCTTATTTTTCTATACACATGCATCACATGTGCAACATGCTATTAATAGTAAAGATAAAGACAAATATAAAGATTAAGAAACCATTAAACGATGGGTTATCTCTACTATTATCTCTACTATTGTAGCCACAAAACTTGAGAGTTTCCAAATTGATTTCAATTTGATACTCTAACATAGTCTTAGATAGCGCCACATCAGCAGTAAAAAGTTAAATGTAGAATTTCTTTAACAAATATTTAATAAAATCAATTATAACCATACAATCATCTCTACTGATCTTAAATAACTATTAGAATCATTTTCAAAACAGATTAATCACTCCCATCTTAACCTTCTCTGATCTTTTTAAATTCAAATTAAAAAAATTAAACATAATTTTTATTTGAACACGTGTGATGCACGTGTTCAAGCACCGGTATGCTTTTATGTCAATTTATATCTCTAAATTGCCCTTCTTTATTGAAACAGCAACTTAGATTACATTAGAGATAGATTGAGAGTAACTTTTAGTAATTAGGATAACAAGTAAGAAGAATACCTTGAAACCCCCCATATTTTGGGCTATCCCAGCGTGAACTCCACTGATCTTTACAACTCCAAAACCCTAGTAACAAATCCAATAACTTGAACAAAGCCATGATTGGATCAATGAGAAGAAAAATTCATATCCCCTAGATCGAATTTGAATGCTAACACACGCGCGCGCGTCCCCACGCCCCCCATCCACCCACCCAACCCAAAATAAACCAAAAAAAAAGTTCGGTCAATAAATGCATAAACCAATAATAAGAAAATGATGAACCAGATAGAGAGCTTATAAGGTTTTCGGCTAACAAAATTTGTGTAGGTTATTGAAGAATGTACTATTTAATTAAAACATCTTTTATGCAGTCTTAAAAAGTTACACGTTTATTAGAAAACGCGAATGATTCAAACTCGTATATGTTCAACCGAGATATTTTTTTAAATAATATCATCTTTACCTTTTCTCAACAACATGTATTCAAAACATTTATCAAATGATTCAAACATAACATTCTTTATCAAATCACAACACTTTCTATCAAAAATGATATAATTTATAATACATACACAAATGCATATACAAACCAAGGTTTGGTTTTAATATAAATTCAATGATATATTTTTAGGTTTATACATAATCTTAAAACCTTTTGAGTTTAAAAATAAATCGAGTTAGGAGGTTGAGCCCTTGTTGAGGCAAAATAAATTGCAGCTCATCAAGATAAACCCATGCATGTCACGCTTCCATTAATTTCCCTCCCACTAATTAAAAAAATCCAAACTTTATGAACAAAGTGCAATGAACCTCACCCATAAAATTAAAATTGTCAATTTGTCTTGAGACCAAAAGTAGAAAAATACTAGTAAAGCAACAACTATCTTTGTAGTTATTTCCATGCTATGTCTGCATACATAAAGGACAAGACTTCCCATCAAAATGCATTATTGTACTCTATTGTACATCACTATCCTTGGTACTTAACACTTGCATATATAATAATTCATAGCATTGTGCAGGCCACACGCTCATGCAGCTTTTAGCTTATTCAATGTTTGATGTTTTCTTATCAAATGCGGAGTGACCAAACCCATATATTATCAACTAACTAATGGCTTCCATGAACTGTAATTACCATCTCACTAGATCCTTTCATCAAATTATTGAAGTCACTTTGGAATAATGGTTCAGAAATGAGGGAATTTCTTTGGTGCTTCCATGTGAGGAGAGAGAAAGAGTGAGTGAGTGTGAGAGGGAGGGGGGGGGGGGAGAGTGAGTGTGTATGTGAGAGAGAGAGAGAGAGAGAGAGGAGAGAGAGAGAATTCTTTGGAAGCACTAAAGAATTCCCCCACAAATGATATGTAGGATACAGTTTTATAAGACATTCGTAGCGTTTGATAATAAACTAAACGTAAAAGAGAGGCGTTGTATAATCATGCATGAATTTTATTCGGTAAATGTGGTGATGGCTCACCTCAATCTCACCCTTCTGGCAATCTTACTCTTTCTTCTGTTTTATATGTACGTCAACTCACAATAAATCTTATTTCTGTTAGTCAACTTGCAGATTTTGGCTCTACTATTACATTTTCATCTATCTCTTATATTGTGCTGGATTCTCGCACCTATCAGAAGATTGGGACAGGTCATAGAATGAATGGACTATATCAATTGGAGAGCCTTCATTTACCTACCACTGCTAAGATTGGATGCGGTCCATTCTCCACTTCAGATCTATGGCATCCTCCTTTAGGTCATCTCTCATGTTCGCGGCTTATGACATTGTTTGGGTTAGGAGTATTAGGATCTTTTCGGATTTCTGTTTTAAATAATTACGTTGGATGTCGAATGTAAAGCTGAACAAACCGCCTTACCATTTATATCGCATAATATTGTTTCCTCTAAACCTTTTGATTTAATCTACTTTGTTATTAGGAGAAATTGTTCCTATTGCATCCATGTCTGGCTATCGTTATCATACTCCCTTCGTTTTTATATGTTTGTCACTTTTTGATTTTTTTCTTGTTTCAAAATATTAGTCATTTTACAAGTATCAAGAACCTTTTTCATTACCAAGACACTTTTACTATTTGATTTCCTAAACTAACCCTCAATAAATTTCTTACTTAGCTTCATGCTTATTTAAATACCAAGAAAGTAATAAGAATTAATAGGGTTAAAATAGGTAATTTGCATTCATGTAATCATAGGTTTAAATTTTCTTAATTGGTGTGCAAAAGCAAAATGTGAGATACATAAAGAAACGGCGGGAGTATTTATTTCATTGATTATTTTCAAGTGATACTTGAGTTTATCTTACGTGTCAAATCCTATATTCTTTCTATTTATACGGAATTTACCAACACGATTTACACGCAATTCATAAACGTATAAGAGTGTTCAGATCTGATAATGCAAGCGAGTATATCTCCTCCTTGTTTACACCTTTTTGAAACCTTTAACGAACAAGCGTTAAAAATGGGTAGGTATCAAACAAAACAAAATTGTTTTAATTTTGAAATTTGACCAAAAAGTTCTGAGGTTTGAGACTTCCAATGAGAGTAAGCACTTACTGTAACGCTCTAAAATTCCTGTACAAACAAATTCTTGTTTATTATATAGAAAAGGGTATTACAGCCTGTGTAAGAGTTAAAAGTTATTTTTGTTAAATAGTGTTGGGTTTACCTAGCACCTCATCAAGGGTTTAGAAGCATCACATATGTCAAAATCAAATTTTTAAAGTGCTAAGTGAACTTGCAAAGAATCATAACAAGAAATTTATGGTTTCTTTTGACTAAGCATCACATGCAAAAGAAAAAGTATCACTAAGAGTAGAGGTTACAACCTTTGTAGACCTCCATTGGTGACTTCTTGGCACTTTGAGAGTTTGGAACGGATCGATGGAAGCCTTCCTAGTCCACGAAGATCCACCCGAAGTCCCTTTGCCCAAAACTCCTTGCTTTACTTGATATGTGAATGAAGTAGAGCAAACACTCTACACAAATGGGCTAGATGTGTGTAGTATGATGATGTGGTTTGTATTCTATAATCAAAACCATTTCTTTTTTATCACCCTCACTCAAAGAAATTTTCAAGAGAGGAAGAAGAAGATGGTGGCTAAGCTTGAGCTCAAAAGAAAATGATATGAGTGAATTATTGAAATGAGAAAGAATAATCCATATTAATCCTTCTCACTTCAACCATAGTTAGTAATTACTTAGACATTTACTTATTGAGTTAAATTCCAAAGGAGAATTAACTCATGGTTAAAAATTAGGTGAAGTTTAGTCAAAAATGATAAACATCAACCATGAGTGAATTATCCTTTCTATTTACTCAAAATGATAAATATATATGTAATTACTACAATATGAGTCTTGCATTGCCACAAAATATGTATCAACAACCATGATACAATCTATGTATGTATGTGTCCATGCACATCATCATGTGCATACATGCATGCATACAAAAATAGAAAAAGGGTTTAATTAAAGAATTAATCTAAAAGTCTTTTGTTAAATCAACACTTGATTTTGCAAAACGGTCATATCACATACGACCCGACCAATAGAAAATGCCCGATTAATATACGGTACCACATATCCGTATTTAATCAGGTCTCCGCGCATATCTCATATGCACACCACATCTTTTCGCCTGAGCCAGAAAACTTCATTGTGGGACTCTAAGACTCGTCAATACGCCGACAGTAGATAATGATCATATCAAATACCTACAAGCCGCAAGCGGTCAGCTAAACGTAACGGCCACCCGGGTATTGAGCGATCAGAAGAAAACCAGCGAAGCTGTCAAAACTCCCGTCAAGCCAACTGGCAACACTTACCGTACAGTCCGGTCTCTTCGTCAGATATGTTGCATATCGAGTCTAGGGATGGAATCGTCGACCCCAATAACTCAATAAGTCATGCTGGTGTATGGCTCATAACAGATCGAGAAACTACTGATAACGCTTATCAGTAAATCTCAGCAGCCCTGGCCAGGGACTTCCTGTTATAGCCAATCGAGTATGGCACAACATCAACTCCCAATACCGGGAGAGACGAAACCCCTCCTATCACTCATCGCCTCCATGTGCCTCGGGACTGTACCCAAAGTCCACCTGTTTGCATGACTCAGTAGAGCCGTGGTAGGGTGGATATCAAAGTACAGTGGGAGGACACACAAGACTCTATGACGATCTTGGGCTACAGACTAACCTGTATCAGTGTCACCTGAGAACTGCTATCCGACGATAGATATAATACCACATAGGAGTTCTCTGTGAGTTCGTTCAGTGTACCCAGTCTCCACTGAGCACCCGCATACAATCTTTGGTTTCACCTCACCAGATGGATATGGGATCATCCATCGCCCATCATATGGGATAAGAATAGTATACGCTAGTCTACTCTGTAATATCGATGCCCCGTCTCGATACACCCACGACTAGGAACAGTTTAAGGATATGCTTATAAACTACACATGCCCCACTAGTATGATCCGCATCATAGTCACAGTAGTCAAGCAAATATCCTGAGGGCTTTATCAACATGTGCAAATGAATAAAAGCATGATCAAATCAACATGTCGAGATAAAGTAAACCAGATAGCATACTATCATGTTGAGCGAGAAAGTTATCTAGAATCATATATACACGTCCAAGCCTCCACTATACATATAATGGCCTCTAGGGCATACATATATTTAACAATCTCCCACTTGCACTAAGGCCAGTTATTGGCGTATCTCATACCCAACATCTCAAAAAGTCGCTCATGCTGCGGCTATAGAAGGGCCTTGGTGAGTGGATCCGCTGTGTTATCCTTTGTATCTACTCTCCGAATCTCGATCTCCTGGAGATCTACTATCTCCCGGATCAAATGATATCGCCTCAGAATGTGTCTGGATTTCTGATGGGATCTTGGTTCTTTGGCTAACGCCATAGCTCCATTATTATCATAATACAATGGTATTGGATCAACAATGGTTGGAACTACTCCTAGTTCCGTGATGAACTTCCTCATCCAGACAGCTTTCTTGGCAGCATCATTTGCAGCAATGTACTCTGCTTCCATCGTAGAGTCTGCAACGGTATCCTGTTTGGAACTCTTCCAACTAACCGCCCCTCCGTTGAGGGTAAATACAAACCCTGAGATAGATTTGCTGTCATCCTTATCACTTTGGAAGCTGGAATCGGTAAAGGCCTCCATCTGGAAATCCCCATTACCATACACCAAGAACAATTCTTTAGTCCTTCGCAAGTATTTAAAAATGTTCTTCACTGCTATCCAATGTTTCTCCCCTGAGTTGGATTGATACCTGCTTACTACAGCTAGTGCATAAGCTACATCAGGGCGAGTACATAACATCGCATACATTATAGATCGTACGGCTGAAGCGTAGGGTATAACGCTTATGCGAGCTCTCTTTTCATCAGTCTTCGGATAGAAGTCCTTGGAGAGAGTGATTCCATGACTAGCAGACAAGGCACCACGCTTGGAATCTTCCATACTAAACCTTTTTAGGATGCTGTCTATGTACTTTGATTGGGATAATCCCAATAACCTTTTGGATCTATCTCTATAGATCCTTATGCCCAAAATGCATGAGGCATCACCCAGGTCCTTCATGGAGAACCTTTGTGATAAGAATAGTTTGACCGATTGTAGTATAGGAATATCATTTCCTATCAGGAGAATGCCATACACGTACAATACGAGAAATGTGATAGTACTCCCTACAATCTTCTTATAAATGCATGGTTCATCTATATTTTTGATAAAATCAAACTCTTTGATTGTATCATCAAAGCAGATGTTCCAGCTCCGTGAGGCCAGCTTTAATCCATAAATAGATTTAAGCAATCTACATGCTTTCCCGCTGCTCCCACTGTCAATGAAGCCCTCTGGCTGATCCATAAAAACACATTCTTCTAAATCACCATTTAGAAATGCAATTTTAACGTCCATCTGCCAGATTTCATAATCATAGTGAGCAGCAATAGCAAGTAGGATCCTAATGGATTTAAGTATTGCTACCGGAGAGAAAGTTTCATCATAGTCCAATCCTGATCTTTGACGAAAACCTTTCGCTACTAGCCTTGCTTTAAAGGTCTCTACCTATCCATCTATACCAATCTTTCTTTTAAAGATCCATTTGCACCCAACGGGTTTTATCCCAGGAGGCGTAACATCCAAAGTCCATACTTTGTTGGTATACATGGACTCCATTTTCGGATCTCATGGCTTCCAGCCACTTCACCGAGTCACCACTCGTGATAGCTTGCTGAAAACTTGTAGGGTCATCATCATCCATGATGCAATCTTCTCTATCACCATCAAAGAGAAACCCATAGTATCTCTCTGGTGAGCGAGAAGCTCTACCAGATCTCCGGAGCGGCTGAGATTCTTGAAGTTCTACTGCAACATCAGTTTCAACCAATTCGTCCTGAGTAATTTGTGTCTCTAGAACCTCTTCTAGTTCTACCGCATTGCCATCAGTACTGTCTGTAAAGATCTCATTTTCCAAAAATGTGGCATGCTGAGCAACAAACACCTTTTGTTCCTCCTTGTGGTAGAATAGATATCCATACGAATGTTTTGGATACCCCACAAATTTACACATGACCGATCGTGTCTCGAGTTTGTCTGGATTCTGCTTTTTAACAAAAGCCGGACAACCCCAAATCCTAACTCTTTTAAGAGATGGTCTCTTTCCACTCCATATCTCATATGGAGTGGTAGACACGGACTTGGTTGGAACCCTGTTTAATAGATACATCGATGTCTCTAATGCATGCCCCCAAAAGGAAAGCGGTAACTCAGTATCACACATCATGGATCGTACCATATCTAATAGGGTACGATTCCTCCATTCTGACACACCATTGTGCTGTGGTGTGTAAGGAGGAGTGAGCTGAGAGAGAATCCCATTCTCTTTTAAGAAGTCTAAAAACTCTGTACTTAAATATTCTCCACCTCGATCTGATCGAAGTTTCTTGATGCTCAAACCTATTTGTTTTTCTACTTCAAGTTTGTACTCCTTGAATTTCTCGAAAGCTTCGGATTTGTGCTTTATCAAAAACACATGTCCGAATCTTGAGAAATCATCAGTAAAATTAATGAAGTATGAAAAACCACCTCTAGCATGTGTAGACATTGGTCCGCATACATAAATATGTATGAGGCTTAAGAGTTCCACAGCTCTTTCTCCGTATCCAGTAAACGGAGTTTTGGTCATTTTACCTTTGATACATGACTGGCAAGTCGCATAAGATTTATATTCAAAAGGATTTAAATATCCATCTTTATGTAGTTTGTTTAGACTTGTTTCATTAATATGACCAAGTCTACAACACCAAAGAAAAGCTTCATTTATATCTGAAAACTTTCTTTTATTAGTATGTTGTATATTGAAAACTGTGTGTTGGTTCAGGACGTAAATACCGTTATTTAATGTACCATACACAATCAACTCTTGATTCAAGTTAATGTTCATAACATTATTTTGCAATACAAAATTATATCCTTCATTGTCCAACAAAGAAAAGGATATTATATTACATAGTATATTTGGTACAAAATAACACGGGTTCAAAACCAAAATACAACACGAAGACAACCCAAGATGATACTCTCCCATGGATACAGCATGTACATTGGAACCATTTCCAACCCGCAGAGTATGGTCACCTGTCTTCAAAACTCTACTGTTTCTCAATCTCTGCATACAATTGCAGATGTGAGAAGCAGAACCGGTATCTAATACCCAAGATGCAGAGTTTAAAGAAAAACAGTTTTCAGTTACAAACACACCTGAAGTGGAAGCATCAACATGCTTCTTCTTCTTGAGATCAGCAAGATACACAGCACAGTTGCGTTTCTAATGTCCTGACTTGTGGCAGTAAAAACATTCTCCTTTCCCGCTTCCCGCAGCCCCGGATTTGTCTTTCCCCTTTACCTTTTTAACTCAACCTTTCTGTTTGATGGACTTCTTCTTTTTCTTTCCCTTGGCCTTGGCTTTTGGGAATGAAGAGGAGGATGGCCCTGCAAGCAGAGCAGGAGTCCTCATTGTTTTTAACGTGCTATCTGCACTTCTCAACATATTGAGAAGTTCAGGTAATGATTTCTCCAAATCATTCATATTGTAGTTCACTATGAACGGAGCAAAGGCAGGGGGAGAGACTGTAGAACAATATCTGTATACTGCTCATTGTCCATGGTCCATTCCAGTTCCTCAAGTTCTTCTATAAGACCAATCATCTTTAAAACATGGTCTCCTACTGATGTACCACGGGCCATTTGCATCTGAAACAGTTTTCGAGATTCCTCGTATCTCAAAGTACGAGATTGCTCTTCATACAAGTCCTTTGTGTGAAGAAAGATGGATTGTACATCCATATTCTCGTGTTGCTTCTGATGGATATTGTCCATAGAAGCAAGCACGAGGCACTTGGCCGTGTTACAATCAGCATCCCAAGTTTTTCGGATCTCCCTATCCGAGACAGATGATTCAGGTCCTGGGACGGGTGGGGCTTGGGTTGTGAGGACATATGATACTTTATCATATGCAAGTGCAATGTTCAAGTTCATCAACCATTCTTTATATTTCGGTCCCATCAGTTTATTTTTCTCTAGTAGAAGCTTAAGTCCCGTCATAGGTATCTGCCATTAGGAGAGAGAAAAGAATACACTCAGCGAAATGCTCTTGCAAAGAATTAGATTGGTTATTATCTTATCTAATCGATGTCTCCCACTGCTTTTTATCAAATTTTCTTTCAAAACCTGAAAAGAAAACTAGCCAGGATTAATTACATTCTACATTTTCGCTAACCGGTCAGCCAGGCCAGTGTCGGTACTTGAGGGAGGTTCCCCGTGCTTTCGCACGGACCTAATTAAAGTAAACCTCGTTTTCCCAGAGGTCAAACCCGTTAACACCTTTCTAGACACCTACTGGATCAGCTAATTGTAAAGTACAAAATTCTCCTGGAAGTAACACTTACTCACAGTGGGATCGGGATCCAACTATCATATAGATGTATGCAATCTCATTGCAAATTTCAACTCTTGAAACTCCCGATATAGTTTTTACCCCTAGTTACTTATGACATTGGCTATGGTCAAAATATCATAAGTACTAGTCAAGTTCTACCCGTCATTTCGAGATCAACTGGACCCACCCATATGACCCTTGACTATAATCAACATAATCACATGAATGTCCTAACTGATCGCATCATATGCTTTGTAAGAAGACATCACTTAGCTACCATACACTACGTCTTGACTATGATCAAAATACGCAGCACGAATACTAAGTACTCTGCTTCCTAAAATGACGGAGGGTTGCGGATGATTTTTATGAAAACCTTTAACGCTTTGAACTTGATCTCATTGTAGAATCAAAACAGTTTTAGAAAAGGAGTGGCTTAAGCTCAGCATCTTTTGAAACTTGCATTTTTTCATAAAAAAGGCCGAGTGGGTTTCAAATCTGATTATACAACATCTTTTAGGTTTCTTTTTCTTTACATTAATCTCATTAATGTAATCCCATCATTTAAGTTCCTAAGCCATCACAGAAAAGAAACAAAAATAGAACGTATACTTATGCCATCCGCATTCGCCACAGTTTCCCGTTATGCACCGTTAGGTTACTTAACTAACGGCATAGCGGGGCGGGACTAGTGCGGGTGTAAAACATAAGTAGCGTTTATTATATATCATATATATAATAATAATCCATTCGTCTCAGATACTAAGTAATCACATTACAGAATGTCAACAGCAGAAGCACATATGAAAATAAAAGGATATCTAGGATGTCCGTATTTTGTATTTAGTCAACAATAGAAAATACGGATTCCACGGTCGCGATGAATAGCCAAGCCCACACCCCTAGACCCCTACGAGAGCGGCAAGTGATCCTGCCAATTCTAGAGTTTAGGAGACCCGGTCTCGACTCCTCGAGATGGCCTCCCACTGAACCCTAGAACCCGATCACTTGTGCTCCCCTCCTTGGGTCTATCCTAATGCGGAAAAGTAAATAATATACAATGATGGAAACATCTTCCTCAGCAACACATAATATCTCATATCATCAACGTAAGCAAGTATGCGTATCCCGATTGTCGTTGATGTATAGCAACGAAGCCGGCGATATCCCACATACTACGCTTACGGTCACAGAAAAGAAAGTGTAAAACTACAACATTTGGAATCCACAATTTCTTTAGACATCGTAAATCCGAAATATCACATACTTCGTATTTCATGCCTAACTATATGAATTCCGCATATTGTATCACATTCCAGATAAATAGACAGTATTAAACTTTTCGATCGAATAATCAAATACCCAAGATTTCCTAATTAGCTCAACACTTGAGCGGAGTTCAAAAATCCCAGAATGTGTCACAGTAGTAGTGGTCCAGCCGTAGAAGGGTCAAGCCAACGCCTCACATGTGGCACGTCGTACTGCCGCAAACCCTAAGGTTTAGAGGCAGTTCAGACGGCCACATAATCGAGTTAAGGTTTGTGTTCTTCTAGAGGGTCTACCACGTTACTTGCATGTTTTTCCGAAAGATTTAAACTCGAGAAAAAATCAACACTTGAAAGTTTTTCGTGCCGGGAAAAAGTGAGTTAATGATATCCGTTCGAACTTTTTAATACTTTCTAGATTACCCGAAAACAGCACGAAATTAAATTTTCTGATCGAATCAAAGAATCCAAAATAATTCCCAGAACACTCAACACTTGAGTCAGATTAAAAATACCCAAAAATATATTCAAGCAGCTACGGACATTACTGTACAAAAAAGATGCCATAATGCTTCTGTACGGCCGCGGATCCACGGCCCAAGCAAGGTATGGCCGCGGTTCCTCGGCGGTATGTACGGATCATGGCGTCGTTTTTTACAGTTATGCTTAGATTTCCCTGCTTAATTTTTTAAGTATTTTTAATTCAGAAAAAATCACAGTTTTAAAAAATGTCCAGAGAAAGGTCTAATTCCGTGTTTCGTGGTTCGATCGGAGTTTTAACTTCGCCTAAACCCCGCCTAAAGCTCTAGCTTGGCTCTGATACCATTGTTGGGTTTACCTAGCACCTCATCAAGGGTTTAGAAGCATCACATATGCCAAAATCAAATTTTTAAGGTGCTAAGTGAACTTGCAAAGAATCATAACTAGAAATTTAGGGTTTCTTTTGACTAAGCATCACATGCAAAAGAAAAAGTATCACTAAGAGTAGAGATTACAACCTTTGTAGACCTCCCTTGGTGACTCCTTGGCACTTTGAGGGTTTGGAACGGATCGATGGAAGCCTTCCTAGTTCACGAAGATCCATCCGAAGTCCCTTTGCCCAAAACTCCTTACTTTACTTGATATGTGAATGAAGTAGAGCAAACACCCTACACAAATGGGCTAGATGTGTGTAATATGATGATGTGGTTTGTATTCTATAATTAAAACCCTTTCTTTTTTATCACCCTCACTCAAAGAAATTTTCAAGAGAGGAAGAAGAAGATGGTGGCTAAGCTTGAGCTCAAAAGAAAATGATATGAGTGAATTATTGAAATGAGAAAGAATGATCCATATTAATCCTTCTCACTTCAACCATAGTTAGTAATTACTTAGATATTTACTTATTGAGTTAAATTCTAAAGGAGAATTAACTCATGGTTAAAAATTAGGTGAACTTTAGTCAAAGATGATAAACATCAACCATGAATGAATTATCCTTTCTATTTACTCAAAATGATAAATATATATATGTAATTACTACAATATGAGTCTTGCATTGCCACCAAATATGTATCAACAACCACGATACAGTCTATGTATGTATGTGTCCATGCACATCATCATGTGCATACATGCATGCATACAAAAATAGAAAAAGGGTTTAATTAAAGAATTAATCTAAAAGTCTTTTGTTAAATCAACACTTGATTTTGCAAACCGGTCATATCACATACGACCCGACCAATAGAAAATGCCCGATTAATATACGGTATCATATATCCGTATTTAATCGGGTCCCCGCGCATATCTCATATGCACACCACATCTTTTCGCCTAAGCCAGGAAACTTCATTGTGGGACTCTAAGACTCGTCAATACGCCGGCAGTAGATAATGATCATATCAAATACCTACAAGCCGCAAGCGGTCAGCTAAACGTAACAGCCACCCGGATGTTGAGCGATCAGAAGAAAACCAGCGAAGCTGTCAAAACTCCCATCAAGCCAACTGGCAACACTTACCGTACAGTCCGGTCTCTTCGTCAGATATGTTGCATATCGAGTCTAGGGATGGAATCGTCGACCCCAATAACTCAATAAGTCATGCTGGTGTATGGCTCATAACAGATCGAGAAACTACTGATAACGCTTATCAGTAAATCTCAGCAGCCCTGGCCAGGGACTTCCTGTTATAGCCAATCGAGCATGGCACAACATCAACTCCCAATACCGGGAGAGACGAAAACCCTCCTATCGCTCATCGCCTCCATGTGCCTCGGGCCTGTACCCAAAGTCCACCTGTTTGCACGATTCAGTAGAGCCGTGGTAGGGTGGATATCAAAGTACAGTGGGAGGACACACAAGACTCTATGACGATCTTGGGTCTACAGACTAACATGTACCAGTGTCACCTGAGAACTGCTATCCGACGATAGATATAATACCACATAGGAGTTCTCTGTGAGTCCGTTCAGTATACCCAGTCTCCACTGAGCACCCGCATACAATCTTTGGTTTCACCTCACCAGATGGATATGGGATCATCCATCGCCCATCATATGGGACAAGAATAGTATACGCTAATCTACTCTGGAATATCGATGCCCCGTCTCGATATATCCATGACTAGGAACAGTTTAAGGATATGCTTATAAACTACACATGCCCCACTAGTATGATCCGCATCATAGTAACAGTAGTCAAGCAAATATCCTAAGGGCTTTATCAACATATGCAAATGAATAAAAGTATGATCAAATCAATATGTCAAGATAAAGTAAACCGGTTAGCATACTATCATGTTGAGCGAGAAAGTCATCTAGAATCATATATACATGTCCAAGCATCCACTATACATATAATGACCTCTAGGGCATACATATATCTAACAAATAGAAATAAGAAGCAATATGTAGCTCACTGGTAAAACCTTTACACTGCTGCGATACAGCTTGTGCGTTCGATTCCCATTAGACCCAATTATTTTTTAGATTTTTCTTTTTAATTTTTTGGAAGCCAAAGAGTTGCACGTGCAATTCATGGAGAAATGAAAAGTTTCAGAAAAATCAAACATGCACAAATAGGAGTAAACCCTGACTAAGCTACATGGCACAAATCTCAAGACAACCCAATCAAATCCGACCGACCATTCTTCCTTATTGGCCACCGCCGACGGGTGAGATGTGCTTAATTGCCTCCGTGTTTTGCGCACTTGCCCCTTCGACTCCTCTCAACTCCCCTGCATTGTTTGATTTTCCTGCAATCAAACAGAGACTCTTCAATTCACCATTTAACACCATTTAAATTCTTTTTATTTCACATTTTTAATTCTTAAACCCTAATTCTTCACTATAAATACCACCGCATGCCTTACCTCCCCTCTATTCTGAAAATTTCAAGCAAAAATTATCCCAAAAGTTCCTAAGTGCAAGTGGAGTTAGCAATCAAGCTCCTTCATCGAAGATCGAAGCCGCTTCCGCGACTCCACGAAGCCCCCTCTCTTTTCCTTACTCCTTTCTCGAAGTTATAAAGTCGTAAGGGCCCTTTTCTCTCTTTTCTTTCATCTCAAATCATCTCATAATAATATATCGATAAAGTGGAGTTAACTCCGATACATGTTATTTTAAACTTGGAACTCCCCTTTTCTTTAACAAAATAGGTCAAACTAATTTTCTCACATTAATCGTAATTTTGTTTACAACCATTTAGCTTTGAGTTTAACCAAAATTTTCATATGAAACAAGCATATAACGAACTTTTCATTAAAATACCATGAACTTTAGTATAACTCTTATTTTAATAATTGTTAAATATACGTTTAGGAAAACTTCACAGGGTAACGATCTACCCCACATACACACTATAATTTCATAGCACGATATATATATATATATATATATATGGTTGGTTCAAAGAATAGATTTTTACATTAAAACACCACACCTTTTCAAAACGGCTTTCTTTTAATCGGTATTTTTGTAATTGTAAGTCTACGATAACGCCCCGTCCGTTTGTCCGAGGCCAAAATGCGGAAACGAAAACTTTTTCAAAACTTGAAACCGGTGCTATCGTATACTATAAATCTGGATCGAACCGTTAACCTACAACTAGCTACTAGAGAAAGGGTTGGAAAGCTATACCGATCGATCTGTGTCCTTTGGTCTTTAGCCACCATCCCAAGCTCCTCGCGGCATCTCCGGTCTCGATCTCCTCGTTGGAAAGGGCACCACATCTTCGAGTCTTTTTACGGGCTCGCGCTTCATCCGAAGCAACTCGGGCACGAAGTTCGCTAGCCGACGTGTCCAAGGCGAAGTAGAGAATGTTTGTGACAACTTTGTCTCTTGCATCCATGAGATGGATGGAGGTTGAAGGTGTTGCCATTGATGGAGATTATGAGCTAGAGAAGAAAGAGGAAGAAGAAGAAGTTTTTCTCTTTCTTTTCTTTTGTGATGGAATGATCAAAATGAGAGTGAGTTAGAACAATAATATGAGAGCTAACCACACTATCATGACTGCCCCTCTCTCTCCTCTTATTAATTCAATACACAAAACAAACACTAATGTGACATTTTACACAAAAAAAGAGACCATGAGTCACTATATATGTCCATGTCACATTTAATGCATCTCATGATGAATTCTAGCTCATTATTTCCATATGCAAACATTAATCCAAATGTTTACAACAATAAAAAGATACGGCAATATCTAAAGTAAACTCGTGACAGATCATAAGGATACCCCTCACCTGTATATACATACCTGCACTCGCATTCCGACTGAATGTGAATGCGATGAGACTAAAGTAATCCAACAAATCTAATACTAGGATCCGGCTTAAACCAAAGCCCACTAGTATGATCCGCCTGATCATGATCCGTGCACTACTGTACGTATATGATCGGAACCTGCCATATATCATACGGCCTCTACAACGTTTCGCCCGAAACGTGAGAAACTATCTGTGGCGGACTCTAAAGACTCGTCAATACTTTGGCTGTGGATTTAACCACAAGCACGTCAGTGGTACTAGCTGTACGTAACGGGCTAACAGGTATTGACCAAAAGGGAGGTCGATGAGCGAACTCATCCTGACACCCTACTGAGCCTGTCAGTGACAATATCCGTACAGTCCGGTCCATTCGTCTATGAGCATCGCATGTCGGGCCTAGGGGGTTGGTAAAAGTCAGACCCCCAAAAGCGGTACAAGTCGTGTCAGAGTGTAGCCCAGAACACCCTGAGATACTACTGGAATACCTACCAGTAAATCTCCTGCCATGGCCAAGGACTTCATGTAATGGCTCTCCTAGACACAGTGCGATCTCACCCCCAATACCGGGAGAGACGAAACCCCTGCCGATCCGCTCACTGCCTCCATGTGGCTCGGGACTATACCCAACTAAAACCTGTTTGCACGACTCCTTTGAGCCGTGGTAGGGTAGTAATCAAAGCACAGTGGGAACTCACACGAGACAAATGACAATCTCAGGTCGATGAACTAACATGTACACATGTCACCAAAGAACTACCATCTGACGTTAGGTATAATACCAACTAGCATTTTCCCGGCGAGTCATGTTCGGTGTACTCATAACCCAATGAGCACATGTATACATCTTAGGTGATCCAACTGACACCAATGGCTTGTGAGACCGGCCACCGCCCCTCGTCGGGGTCTCGATTGTATACACTAGTCTACTAATAGAGTATCGATGCCCAGTCTCAAAACTCCCACGACTAGAGACCTTTTAAGGATGTGCTTATAGACCCCAGCTCCCACGTATATGATCGCCATCATACTGCTGGCCGTCAAGCAAGAATCCTAAGGGCTCTATCAATGTATAATAGCGAACTATAAGGTCACCTAAAGCAGTACACGATGATAAAGATAAATCAGATAGAATACTATCATCTTGAGTAAGACTGTCCTACCGGTATATGTCCTCCCTCAATCAATGCAATCACTGCCTGTGATCCAATAATTGACTCTGAGGGCACTGTATCCAACAATCTCCCACTTGCACTCAAGGTTAATTATTGCGATGTCGCATACTCACAGCCCGTGTAATACCGAACACCCAACTCCTCTACTAATCAGTCTCACAAAGCCCGTTTGTGAAACTATTGCGTTCGAGGAATGGCCTCAGTGAGTGGATCCGCCATGATGTTTCTTTCTATGTCTCTCTTTTTCTCAAGTTCGCGGAGAAAGCCATCTCCCGAAATGAGCAATACCTGTCTTAGAATATGTTTGGATATCTGATAGGACCTAGTTCATAAATGAACTCTAAATCTAAACTTCTTAGACTGTATTGTCAACTGAACTTAATCAGTATCCTGCACCATGCCTCCCTCAATATCCTCTTGGACCACCTGTCCAAAATACTGCCCCTCGTCAGAAGGAAAACTATAACTCTGACAGCCACTTTGTTATCCAGGTCACCTTGGAAGCCTGGAATGATAACTGTCTCCTAAAAAAGGCTGTTGTTATCATATCCTTAGAATATCCACTTATGTTCTAAAACTGCTTTCGAATGTTTCACCAGGATAGGATTAATATCAACTTATTGCATCTAGTGCAAAAAACAACATCTGGTGTGGTACTTGACATCTCATGATTGACTCAATTGCCTAAGCAAGTGATCTGCCAATCATGCACATCCCTCTCCCCTTTGGTCTGTAAGACACCTTCAGAGAGGGTGACTCCATCACCTGCAGGTACACTACCGTGCCAGGAGTCGTCCATTCTAAAACACCTTTAGAATGTTGTCTAAGTACCCAGATTGGGAAACTACCCAAATCTAGATCTAAAACCATAGATCTAGTAACCAGAATGTCTGATATTATATCCAAGTCCTATGTGGAGAAGCCACTGTGTGACAACCAAAGCATAACCGATTGTAGTATAGAAATTTCACATCCCACTCTGTGTATGTCATCCAAATTCTAGGACATCACACCCTACTACTTTCTTAACAGATCCATCCCCTATTCTGATGAAGTCAAACCTATGACTGTCAAATCAGAAATAGATGATCTATCTCCGCTATATCTGCTTTAGTCCATAGATAGACATAAGCTACTTGTCCACTATACTTCCACTGCTCCCACTGACTATGACAACCCTCTAGCAGAGTCATATACTCGTGCACTTCTAAAGCTAGTTTAGAACGACGCTATACCCATCCTCCTACCGGGTCTCATAACCTGGAACAACAGTAGTGTCAAATCTGGGCAAACAAGAACCTCCCTATCACCGTCTTTGAGGCTACCGGAGTACCTCTCGGGTGCCTGAGGTTACCCACCATATCTACGGAGTGGCCAATGGAATATCAAACCAGATTGAATCTTTAGGTTCTTATCAAATTTTCAGTAATCGTTTGCGGTTCTGGAATCACTTTCAGTTCTACCATACTCCCACTACTGTTTTCTTAAAAATCCATTTTACTAAAAGTGTGGCGAGTCAAGAACAATATCACTATTGATCTTCCAGATGATAGAAAGTCAACCCTCGTCATTAGCCCGGGTTAACCCACAAACAGCCATTACAGAAATGTGCCTTGAGTTATCCAGAGTCTGGTTTTAAGTATAAGCCGGACAACTCCCCGTACCTTAACATTGATAAGATATGAACTATTCTATATCCAATATAGAAACAGAGGCACTGATTTAATTGGAACCAGATTCAAATCATGCAGCTGTCTCCAGTGCATGTCAACTAAATGGAGAGAGGCCGATCAGCATTACTCAACTTAGGAATACATCTAGATATGAGTAACCTGAAAGAGAAACAAGTTTCTCAAGACCATTACTATTAACTGAATATCATACACAAGTATCTACATCTTCGATCACCTTGAAGAATCCCGATACTTGCAACGCCTGGTTCTCTACTTTATTCTTATACCTATAACTTCTCAAAACTTAGACCTTGCATTTCTACGAAACACATGTCTAAGAACTAGAGAAGTCACAAGTAAACAGAATATAGTATGAGTACCAACCCCTCTATCCTCATGGACACTGGACAACATACAATACTCTGTATAAGTCCCTTGAGTCTAATAACTCATTCCCCGTGTGTCATAGGTTGAAAACTTTACTTATGGTTAAGAAGAATTACACCGCTATTTAATGCTCCTTACCTAACCATCCACTGATATAGGTAAATGTCATAGATAAAATTTCAAAAAGTTATATCTCACTTTATAAAAATAAACGTATAGATATATCAATTTGAAATTGGTGCATAACAACGGATATTCAAAACCAAATATTTGCCGTCCGGCAAACAACCCAGGCGACTTCCTCAAATATCACCAATTACAACGAATCCCGATATAATGAGGATGATCACCCAATTCCCAATAACTTACTCCCACTCATCATCTGTAAAACCATACAGATGTGAGAATCAAACCTGGTAAATATATACCCTGCAGCAAGGACTAATTGGGAAATCAGTTTTCCTTCAACAACACACAGTGAAACTGAAACATATAAATGTTTCGAAGAGGTATCCGGGTATTCCTAGTAATGTCTCTTCCATTATCAGATTCACAACTATAACCGTATATTTCTTTGTCATCTCTCCAAATCCCTTTATATGTCTTTAGTCATTACCTTCTGTACACCCCTTTAGGCCAAATGGTTTTCTTCCTTCCCTACCGTTCGGCACCAGCCTATGGTTTGGAAGAAGACTGTCCAATAAGTATAATGGGTATACTCTCCGAATCCTAGGAGTATTCGTAACCTGAGAGAAGGTGAAGCTAAAAGACAACTGAATAAAGCTTATTTCTATTTCTCCTGAACCAGAATCCATCCCCGAAATGGAACAGGTTCCTTCGAGTTCGTATATAACCATACGATGGAGTATCCAAATAACTGTGGATCTTCGTAGTGATACGGAGTGTCCTAGAGAAATACAAAGGTGAAGTAGGAGTGGCGATGAAATACTTAGTTTGGTCGTGAATAGCAGTCGCAATTTACTTTGCCCTCTTACTAATCCCTTTATTTGTCTTTATTTAATACCTTCTGTACACCTTTCAGGCTAAATGGTTTTCTTCATTCCCTACCGTTCGGAACCTGCCTATGGTTTGGAAGAAAACTATCCAATTAGCATAATAGGTGTACCTTCCTAATCCAAGGAGCACTCGCAACCTGAGAGAAGGTAAAAGGAAAAGACAACTGAATAGTCCTATTCATTTTCTCCAGACCCGAAAACCATTCTCGAATCTGGAACAAGTTCCTTCGAGTTCGTATATAACCATACGATGGTTTTATCTAATGGAAGTGGATGTTCGTAGTAATACGGGGTGTTCTGGAGAAAAAGGGTAAAAGCAGGAGTGGCAATGAGGTATGCAACTCTGACAATCCAAAAGCCAGTGTTTAAGAAGGTTCGGTTAACTTGGTCACTGAGTCATAGTCTAGGGTCGGGCCTTGGTCGCTGCCAAAGAGAGAGAGAAAAGAAACACTCAGCGTGCACTCTAATCTCGATCAGAATGGTTACCAATTTATCTAATCAGGAAACCTCCCATTGTATCGTCAAATTCTCCTCCAAACCTGAAAGAAGAATTAGTCGGGATCACCCGAGGAGTAAACCAACTCATCAGTAGGAATCGGGATCCAACTATCATCACATGATAACGTGATGGAATCCACTCACGTTATCACACTCTAGAAGGTATGCGCATATCTGGCAAGTTTCAGTTTCTTTAGAAACTCCCGATGTGATTTTTACCCCATGCTCTTATGACCTTGACAAAGGTCAACATATCATAAGTCACATGTCAAGTTCTACCCGTCATTATCCAGGTTAATTTGAACCCACCCGTACATACCCTTGACGAAGGCTAAAATAGTAGTATGACTGTCCCAAACCAACGCATCTATCTATGCTGCAGAAAAGTAACAAATAGCTACCATACACTATGCCTTGATGAAGGCCAACATACATAGCATGAATACTAAGTGCTACCTTTCTGAAATGACGGAGGGCTACGAATGGTTTTTGGCGAAAAACCTTAAACGTAATGAACTTGATATCGTTGAAGGAACCGGATAGCTTTTTATAAAAATATACAGGCGAAAACCTTTGCTAAAGAGGTCACTCCCGGTGAAGGGATCTCGGCTCTTTCCCCGTAGAATGAGGTGCAGGATATTCCAACTAAATACCACGATGCAAAGCAAAAGGTGATCGACTATAGTGAAGTTATTACCCTGACGTAAACATCTGTCCAAGGGGTCACTCCCGGTGAAGGGATCTCGGCCCTTGCCTCGTCGACTGAGATGCTGGATATTCATAACCGAATACCACTGTGCAAAACAAAAGAGAACGTCCTTGCAATAACAGCTTTTTTGAAAAATGTTCCAACAACATCAGAATTAGGTTTGTTTAGCTTGCATTAATCCGAATCAATGCAGTCCCATCAATTAATCACACCACAAAAGAACGAAAATACGATGTACATATATGCCATCCGCATTCGCCACTGGGTCTCGTCATCACCCGTTAGGCTACTTAACTAACGACAGAGCGGAGACTGGACTCACGCGGATGTAAAACATATACAACATCTATTAGTATATATATCAATATATAATAATCGCTCATGGAGTGATAAAATGCAACATCACAGAAATGCAATAAGTATCACAGAACAATACAGATAATCTGGGATCCCCGGGTTTCATAGAGCCGCTGCTGAAACCCGACGTTCCCCTGGTCGTGTGGATAACCTGTGCAATGAAATCCTAGACCCCTATGGGCGCGGCAAGTTACCCTCCAAAACCTGAAGCGAGGCAGTCCCCTTCAACAAAATGAATGGACCATCCAGCACTTCGCGGAATCCGGTAACTTGAGCACCCCTCCTTGGTTCAACCTGTACCCCCTACGAGTGCGGCGAATAGCCCACCAATTCTAGAGTGAAGCCCCCTCCGTCTCAAAGCCGTGAGATGCGGGCCTGTTGCCCTCTAGAACCCGGCTACCCGTGCACCCCACCGTGGGGTAATCCTAGTACAGAAAGTAAAATATATATACAACGGGTACATCGACCTTAGCCCGGTCATGCCCCAAAAGAATAATATACAAACAGGCAGTGACAGCAGTCCACATGTCGAACGCTCGCCCCGCAATATCAAATGTATAGATACAACCAAACTGTACTACCATTGCATACAGGCTATCCACCACGACAAATCCGCAACATCACAGCACAACACAGAACATCAACGTGAATGTCACGTTCGTAAATCCGTCAAAAAGAACTATAGCAATTAGACAAAATTTACCGATCAAATGACATTCACGGTCGCAGATATAATGTAAATACTGTGAACTAACATGTTTAAAATTTTCGATCGACAAAATTTCCCGAAGTGGGCCCCAAGCACAATTCCCAGTACTCAAACAAATCTGGGCCCAAACAAAAAATACCAGAAACCCCAATTCCAACTCAGAGAGCACTGTAGAAATTTTGGTGCAGTGATGACATGGAATGGCGGCGGAACCGCGGCCAAAGCATGGGTAAGGCCGCGGTTCCGTGGCGCAACAGTAGTAATAGGCTACCAAATTTTCACAGTAATCTAAGAAAAGCTTGCACAAATTTCTGCAATACTCCAAATAATTTTTCGAGCACAAAAAAAATTCGACAGAAAGTTCATGATTGGAAATGCAGTTTTGGAAATTTTCGTTCGATCGAAGTTCTAAACACGTTAGAGCAAGCTAGTAAAGGTTAATGGCGTGGCTCTGATACCATGTAAGTCTACGGTATCGCCCCGACCGTCTGTCCGATGCCAAAATGCAGAAACGAAAACTTTTTCAAAACTTGAAACTGGCGCTATCGTATACTATAAATCCGGATCGAACCATTAACCTACAACTAGCTACTAGAGAAAGGGTTGGAAAGCTATACCGATCGATCCGTGTCCTTCGGTCTTTGGCCACCATCCCAAGCTCCTCGCGGCATCTCCGGTCTCGATCTCCTCGTCGGAAAGGACACCACATCTTCGAGTCTTTTTACGGGCTCCCGCTTCATCCGAAGCAACTCGGGCACGAAGTTCACTAGCCGACGTGTCCAAGACGAAGTAGAGAATGTTTGTGACAACTTTGTCTCTTGCATCCATGAGATGGATGGAGGTTGAAGGTGTTGCCATTGATGGAGATTATGAGCTAGAGAAGAAAGAGGAAGAAGAAGAAGTTTTTCTCTTTCTTTTCTTTTGTGATGGAATGATCAAAATGAGAGTGAGTTATAACAATAATATGAGAGCTAACCACACTATCATGGCTGCCCCTCTCTTTCCTCTTATCAATTCAACACACAAAACAAACACTACTGTGACATTTTACACAAAAAAAGAGACCATGAGTCACTATATATGTCCATGTCACATTTAATGCATCTCATGATGAATTCTAGCTCATTATTTCCATATGCAAACAATAATCCAAATGTTTGTAATAATAAAAAGATACGGCAATATCTAAAGTAAACTCGTGACGGATCACAAGGATACCCCTCACCTGTATATACATACCTGCACTCGCATTCCGACTGAATGCGAATGCGATGAGACTAAAGTAATCCAACAAATCTAATACTAGGATCCGTCTTAAACCAAAGCCCACTAGTATGATCCGCCCGATCATGATCCGTGCACTACTGCACGTATATGATTGGACCCTGCCATATATCATACGGCCTCTATAAATTTTCTCCCGAAACTTGAGAAACTGTCTGTGGGGGGCTCTAAAGACTCGTTAATACTTTGGCTATGGATTTAACCACTAGCACGTCGGTGGTACTAGCTGTACGTAACGGGCTACCAGGTATTGACCAAAAGAGAGGTCGATGAGAGAACTCATCCTGACACGCTACTGAGCCTGTCAGTGACAATATCCATACAGTCCGGTCCGTTCATCTATGAGCATCGCATGTCGGGCCTAGGGGGTTGGTAAAAGTCAGACCTGCAAAAGCGGTTCAAGTCGTGTCGGAGTGTAGCCCAGAACACCCTGAGATACTACTGGAATACCTACCAGTAAATCTCCTACCTTGGCCAAGGTCTTCATGTAATGGCTCTCCTAGACACAGCGTGATCTCACCCTCAATACCGGGAGAGACGAAACCCCTGCCGATCCGCTCACTGCCTCCATGTGGTTCGGGACTGTACCCAACTAAAATCTGTTTGCACGACTCCTTTGAGCCATGGTAGGGTAGTAATCAAAGCACAGTGGGAACTCACACGAGACAAATGACGATCTCAGGTCGATGAACTAACATGTGCACATGTTACCAGGGAACTGCCATCTGACGTCAGGTATAATAACTACTAGCATGTTCCCGGCGAGTCCTGTCCGGTGTACTCATAACCCAATGAGTACATGTATACATCTCAGGTGATCCAACTGACACCAATGGCTTGTGAGACCAGCCACCGCCTCTCGTCGGGGTCTCGACTGTATACAATAGTCTACTAATGGAGTATCGATGCCCAGTCTCGAAACTCCCACGACTAGGGACCTTTTAAGGATGTGCTTATAGACCCCAGCTCCTACGTATATGATCGCCATCATACTGCTGGCCGTCAAGCAAGAATCCTAAGGGCTCTATCAATGTGCAATAGCGACCTATAAGATCACCTAAAGCAGTACACGATGATAAAGATAAACCAGATAGCATACTATCATCTTGAGTAAGACTGTCCTACCGGTATAGGTCCTCCCTCAATCATTGCAATCACGTGCCTGTGATCCAATATTTGACTCTGAGGGCACTATATCCAACAGTAATCCTTGGCAATTCGCTTCTACAACCCTCGTTAGGGGACCCGCTAATGGATGGTGCGGATTATCGCACATTCTTGAGATAGTAGAGCGAGATGCAGAACTCCTCACGAAGTATTCGGTTTCGAAACAAAATTAAAAAAGGTTTTTATGAAATACAACTTTTCTAAACAAAACTAATTTTTAAAAATTATATAAAAATATGAATCCGTATTTTCAATAAAACATATTATGAAATTATATTTTTTTAAATGAAAGATTAGAATTTTAATGAAATACCATCAAGTTACCAAAAGAGCTAGTTTTTTAATAAAATGCAACAAACTTTTAAAAAGGTTTATCACTAAAACACTATCTAAATTAAAATATATGTTCATAAAAAAAGTCTTAATAATATAAATCACCCGCGAGCTTTATTTTTTAAACAATATTAAAGTATTTTTCATAAGACCCTCTCGAGAAATGTAAACAATATAAATACAATATAAACAACAATAAAAAATATTTAAGGACTCTAGATTAATATAGATTTAAGCGGTATCATTTCTCTTGAGTCTCAGGAAGCCGGAAAAAGTGAGTGCTTGCCTATTCAGGTTAGACAAGTTTAACGGAGTTATCAATGGTAATTTTCTTTGAAAAAGACACAAATCCTGCCATCCATGTGCAGCAGTTGTCCGATTACTCCCGAACTAAAGATATTACAAGAACCGAGTCCTTTCATAAGATTCTAACTCCAACATGAATCCAAACTCATACCAAAATCCAAATCAAACACGAACTTGAATACTTTATCATGAACATGAATACTCGAATACAAATATCAAACTCTAACTTGAATACTTGACTCGACTTGACCGAACTATGGTTATAATTTGACATGAACTTGACATGAATACCTGAATACATGATTACATCTTTAACATGAACCTGTATATTTTATATCCATAGATTGGGCCAAGACCTATAATCTTAATTTATACAATACAATACGCCGAGATAAAGGGGTAGATTGGTACGGAACGTATATCGTGACACGAGAAGTCACTTAAAAGACACCTACATAAATTCACGTGCTGTTGTCCCGTGGGTTATGACGGGGCCTTGTATTACATATTACCATAGTCCACGGGGTAAGATAGATTTCTCTCGTATACACGAATACATTCTTTATCAAACTACAAACAACCACGTTAGAATAACTATCATATACCAGTGGATAATCATATACAATTGTACCTGTCATCTATTCATTTGGTTTCTATTCTCATTGTATACTATCTTCTTTTACTTCTTTTAGGACTTACCGAGCACTAATTCACTGACGATATTCCTTTCTGTTTCTTTCTTTGGAATGTTCGTCAGGAGGACCGAACTCTTAGGAGATAAAGCCGAGCCCGGAAGACTTGGACCAGCTTGCTGCTCAGCCAGACTACTAGCTCTTTCCAGCCTATACATACTTTATGTATGTCATTGTTTAGGTATTTGCTTTTATTGTTGTATCTTTTATTTTCAGATAGTTGTATGTAAAGTTGAATGTAAATAAAGTTATTGTTTCATTTTATTACTCTTGTCATTCTTGCTCATTATTATATTGCTTAATTACGCGTAACGTATTTTCATAGTAAATACGTTGTAGACTTACCACATCACCGTTTTCGTATACTAAGAAGCGGGGCGTGACAGGTTTTGTTGGTGGCCCATGCAGTTCAATTCTGCATGAAGTCTTAAGCAATATATCACAAGAATTATAAGAATCAGCAACTATACATTCCTTGTATTTCAAATTTCTTGAATCTATCCTGTCATTTCCTTTTCTATCAAGGTGATAGATTCTCCCAACAAAACCAGTACCAACGTCAATGGCAACACATCACCACCTACCTTACCACCTCTCTCTACCATTGCTGCTCCAATCAACGAACAAACGGTGCTTCTAGAGGGCTAGCAGCAGCAGACTGCTATTCTCATGAACTGTCCAGAAGCCGAAACACCTGGAGTAAAGCAATTTCGTGCGTTGCATCCAAGAAACTTTTCAAGGAAAAAGAGTCCTCTTGAGGCTGAAGAATGGGCCCAGAGTATAGAGGACGACCTTGCTGTAGCACAGGTACCAGACATGGCTTGGGTTCGTGTGGCCAAGCTCCAGCTCACCGACAATGCAAGAGTCTGGTGAAAAGCCGAGAAAAGCCGTCTCACACAACTAATAGAGAGGAAAACGTTCCGCGATCTGTTCGATGCGAAGTTTTTCCCCGAGACTACTCGCTTTAAGATGGAACAATATTCATCCACCTACAACAAGGCTTTATGTGGGTAAAATCAGTAAATAAATATAATGCCGAATTCATCATGCTTAGTAGGTAAAGAATTCGTATCAAATTTTATTCTGTAAAACACATCACTATCCTGACATCAATATCTTACCAGGTTCGCGGCACACTTGATCCCGACTGATGAGATTCGGGCTAGACGATTCCAATAGGGATTAAATCCGGAGATTCAGGCGGCATTAGCCACCGGCGACTATCCAACTTATGAACTCGCCCTGAAAGCAGCACGCCGTTATGAAGCTGTGATCAAGAAGAAGGGTAAGCCTCAAGCAGCCAAAATCAAACGCCCTGCTACCCAGATGACAAGAGGAGCCTATTCTAGGCCGACTTTTGCATCCAAGAGGCCAGAAGGATCGTTTAACCGGTCTAGTCTAGATTTCTATTTCTACTACAAGAGAACTGGACACTTGGCGAAATACTGCAGGCGTTCAAATGGCCTGTGTTTGATTTTTGGCGCATCTACTCACGCTATAGAAGCATGCCCATAAGTATTAACATAGCACCAGCACCCGGACCCGCAATTACAGCTCCGCGGAGGCCAACCATTCAGGCACCTGCACCCCGCCTAGCTCTTCCTGCACCAGTACTACGTGGACCACCTGCACAGCCTCAGCGTCAATTCTATCAGGCACAGAGAAACGTGCCTCAAGGGCAGAGGAATGTGCCTCCGGCGAGGAGGAATGTACCTAGACGACAGGCTTTTACTATGAGGGTCGAGGAGGTCGAAGCTATAGGACAAGTTATCACCGGTAAATTCTCCCATCCATTCAACTTTTCAATTCTTGTGCATCGTTATACTTTCCCTATATCTAAATACAACCTCACACAACTTAGGTACTATACTAGTAGCCACTCTTCCTCCACTCCCACTTTTCGACACTGAAGTTTCACACTGCTTCATGTCACAGCGATTCGTGAGAACGCACGCGATTCCCATGAAGCCACTCATTTCAAGCCAGAATGTCAGTTCCGGGAATGGAATCTTGAAGGCAACTTTGGGATAAAATCAGTACCCAGTTGTAGTTTGCGGTTGAGAATTCTACGCAAATTTCAAAGTACTGGACATACCAAATTTCGATGTTGTGTTGGGAATGGATTGGCTGGGAGTATTTTATGCTACCATTGACTGCCGTCAAAGGAGAGTAGTATTTGAGATACCAGATCACCCAGTCTTCTATTTCAAAAGTGGAGACAGGACCTTGGAGCCAAAAAGCTACCGTGCTAAACCGAAGAATACAGAAGTGTTCTCCCTACCTGCTGAAGAAGAAAAACCTGAGGTAGTTCGAGAGTTCGAAGATGTGTTCCCTAAAGACATATCAGGTTTGCCTCCCGATCGAGCTCTTGAATTTAGTATTGATTTACAACCTGGTGAACAATCTGTAATTAAAGCTCCATACCGATTAAGTCCAGAGGGATTGAAGGAAATCCGTATTCAGTTGGATGAACTACTGAAGAAAAATTGGATCCGACCTAGTACTTCAAGATGGGGATCTCCGGTGTTGCTAGTGAAGAAGAATGAAAGTTCTTACAGGATGTGTATGGATTATCAAGCTCTGAACGAAATGACAATTAAGAATAAGTATCCACTACCGCGCATCGATGATCTATTCGATCAGTTAAATGGATCTTGTGTCTTTTCAAAAATAGATCTTTGTTCGGGTTACCATCAGGTGAAGGTCAAAGAGTCCGACATTCTAAAAACGGCGTTTAGGGCTCGTTATGGCCAATATGAATATCTCGTAATGCCTTTTGGAGTGACCAATGCACCTGCCATCTTTATGAACCTGATGAACCAATTTTTCTGAGAGTACTTAGACAGGTTTGTTGTTATATTCATCGACAAAATCTTGCTGTATTCAAAGAATCAGAAGGAACACGCCGAGCACTTACGGATTGTCTTGGAGACATTACGAAAATATCAGCTCTATGCCAAGTACAGCAAGTGCGAATTTTGGCTAGATCAAGTCGGATTTCTCGGACATATCGTTTCAGGCGAAGGAATCACTGTGGATCCAGCTAAGGTGTCAGTTGTCAGTGAGTGGCCGGCACCAAAGACGGTGAAAGATATAAGAAGTTTCTTAGGCTTAGCAGAATACTACCGACGATTCATTGAAGAATTCTCAAATACCGCAGCACCCCTAACCAAGCTCATACGTAAAGACGAAGCATTCGTGTGGTCAGAAGCATGTGAGAAGGTTTTTGTAGAAATCAAGTCGAGGTTAACCTCTGCACCTATTCTTGTAATACCGGATCAATCTAGCGAATTCGTTGTGCTTTGTGATGCATCCGGTAAAGGATTAGAATGTGTTCTACATCAGCATGGAAAAGTTGTGGCTTTTGCATCAAGGCAATTAAAAGTTCATGAATGCAACTATCCAACACATGATCTGGAATTGGCAGCCGTCATCTTCGCACTCAAGATTTGGCACCACTATCTTTTAGGAGAACGATTGGATATATACATTGACCACAAGAGTCTGAAGTATGTATTTACTCGGAAAGAACTCAACATGCGGCAGAGAAGATGGCTAGAACTCATGGCGGACTTCGACATCAACCTACAGTATCATCCTGGAAAGGTAAACGTAGTTCCTGATGCACTTAGTCGCCAGCCATTAGCAATGAACCTCACCGCCCAATGGAGACTACAACAAGAACTGCATGGATTGGAAATTGAAGTGGTTGTACCAGGTAACGCTTCATTTTTGATGAACTTCCAAGTCTGGTCTTGTCACGACCCGGAATTTGGCACGTGACCGGCACTTAAATCATGCAACGTCTAAAGGCATAACATAATTCAAGTAAGCCGAAACCCAGAAATCTAAACCTTTTGCGGAAAATAGTGGAAGTGCAGTTTTGAAATATCGGCATAATGAAATTTATGCCATCCTTTAAAATATAATTTATGTCATATGAAAATGCAACAGTTGGCAATCTATCTTTGAAAACATTTTCGTCCTTGAAATTTGGGCAGCACCTCCCTTGTATATTTTGATCCAAAACCACATACATGCAATAATATAAGCATCGCCAAGTAGGAGCTAGCTCTTCGACAATTGGCGAAATCAAAACCACGCAATAAACATATGTACAACGCCCTACGGCGAAGATCAAACACAGAAAGAGAATAAGTAAAGCAAGACATTATCCAGCTCAAATAGCGAACATACACCCGTCTCGCTCTAAGTCTCGCAAATATACAAGTCTGTCTAAGTCTACCAATAATACATAGTCTGGTTTCTGATTGATGGAACTTTAACTAGATACAATAGAAATAATAGGTACAAGAATGGTCATGATCCAAATGTGTGTCCCACCTACCAAAGCAAAACATCCTGAAGAAAGCAGTGTACCAGCGATACCGCTACTGATCCAAGCGGTCGAACCTGGAAGAAAACTGTGACACAACGGGGGTGAGTTTCCAACTCGTGAGTAGAAAAATTTCAGCAGGTAGAAATTGAATGAACAATGATCCCTATGTCCTACTGTATCATGAAGATAATACTGTGGTATCTAGGGTGATCATGTATGCACATGTGTACAACGACAATGTCGTGCCAGTAACAGTATGTAATGATAGTCATCTGAATATATATATATATATATATATATATATATATATATATATATATATATATATATATATATATGCATGTAAGCATGTGTATCAAGCGACATTTGTCCATCAACGACACATCAACATCATGAAACCTGAGTATCCAACATCGATACGTAAATTCTCATATCTGAGGCGCTGGATTCTCAGATCAGCCCTCATATTCATCTGATCTCACGACTCCGGTCGGTATCCTCTGGATAACCGCCGAGCCCAAACTATCACCAGTAGGTAGTGCATCCCCTGCCAGGCTCATCGTCTACTCCACGATCATCTTTCCCCGGGGTACCTTACCGGGTCCACCATGTACCCGCAGACGGTTCCTCCTCACTCCTCGAATCGAGTATCACATAGCTCAGAACCGAGAAAACTCATGGTGGACACGAAATATCACATCACTATTGGGGTCGAAAATTGCATCCCGGTTGACCAAGTCAAAGTCAAGGTCAACCCCAAATCAGGTGGGCCCAAGCCCAGATCAAGTGGGCTTATGCCCAAGTCGAGCCCGAACATGAAGTGGTCGGCCTCCCCCATGCCGAAATAAAAAATCATGTAATAAATAATTTTGATGTAATTTTTATGCATAAATGTAAGAAAATGGGGATAAAGCCAAATTTCTGTAAAGCCCATGGCTTATGTGCAAAAGAAATGAGCATATGAGACATGGGATAGGCAAAATGCAATTTTGTAAAGCCCAAGGGGCTATATGTAAATGTGTAAGCCTATATAAGGTAACAAGATAATGAAATAAAAAAACTTTTTTCCATTCTCTAAAACTCTAAGGTTTTTGTGCCTCGTTATCCTTCCTCAAGGTTCTAAATCTTCTCTTTTTTTGAATTAAATCAAGAGTTTAACTCTTCCTCTTCCAAAAATAAATAGTTTTCCACCACAAAACTCACAAAAGGGACCTCGGATCTTCCATCAGATCTTAAAAAGGAGAGATTTTTAAAATCTCACCCCTCTTGTTCTCCAAGATCCGGCCAACAAAAGAGGAGGAGGGAGACCCATCTCCAAAAATCCCATTTTGGGAAAGATCCAAGGCTCAAGAAAGAAGAGAAGGGTCCCCTTGAGCATTTACAAGGATTCTCTGAAGTTTAACTCTCTGGGAGTTTAACTCCATAAAATTAAACAAACAATAATAATACATCTTTTTTTAAGGAGTTTAACTCCAAAAGTCAATAGGAGTACAACTCCCAGTATGGGGGCTGAGCCCTCTATTTTCAGCTGGCGCCTTGTCCCCAGCACCCGCGTGCCAGGCATGTGGGGCGCTGGCGCCTTCTCCCACGCGTCCTTTGGATGCTCTTTTCCCTTTATATATATATATATATATATACACACACACACACACACACACTCCACACTAAAAATACCTCCCCCGTTAGAAAAAAATTTCTAACGGGGCGCTGCCCCGCAGCCCGCAAGTGGGCTACTAGCCCCCTTGACCCCCAGCCCGCTATTCGGGTTGCAGGACCCCCATAAAAACTTTGCGGGGCCCCCGATATATCCAATTCCCCTCCAAAACACAACACTACACATTGAGTTCGCATGACCTGTTTGACCCGTCAATCGGAGGTTCTCTCGCTCCAAAGGCGAGGGGTAATTAACGGAAACTTAGTCCGCGCCTGCCGGAGATTCGGATTCCCACAATCAATAAACCCTAACCTATCCTAGGCAGGGGGAATCTATAGTACGCCTGATAAGCGCGCATGTATTCCCATCTTAATGGGGTGATAAAAAACACTCTACAGATTCTGGCACGCCCGGTGGGACCAATCTCTCCTCCTATATTTTGGGTTAAACGTTCATGCGAGCTCAATCAATGCACATATCGATTGCCTGTACTGAAATCATATTTTTATTTGCAGGTTAACAATTTCCAATTGCAATTTTCGGACGCAGCAAAATGTCTCCAAGGACGATTTCTACTCTCAGCATAACTCCCATCTTCTACACGATGAAGATGGACACCAGGACGGTCCTTCCGGCAAGTCTCGGACAATAGTGGGAGGAGCCACTGCCACCATTTGGCTCTATTCTGTTTGTGCCATGTTTCCCCCAATTTTAAAATTCAAAATTTAAAAGTTGAAACAACGCTTCAGATTCAGCGCTAGGCGCGCTACGCGCCACGTGTCATACACAGATGCGCTAGCGCCAGGTGCACTGCGTTCTAGACAGCGCACCCTCAATCAGAGAAAAGCTCTGTTTTAAAATTCAAAATTTAAAACTTGAAGCAACGCTTCAGATCCAGCGCTGCGTGCCACGTGTCAAACATGGGTGCGCTAGCGCAGGCTGCGCTGCGCTCTGCGCTGCGCGCCACATGTCAAATGTAGGTGCGCTAGCGCTGGAATTAAAAATTCCCCACCGTTAGATCAAGAGATTTAATAATGATAAATCATTAATTAACAAGAATTAAAATTCTATTATGGAAATATCTTTCCAATCTTGTTAAAAACAAGAAGATTGCCTTCTGTAAAACAGAAGCCCTAGGATCAAATATCCAACGGTGGGGAAACATCCCCAAATCAATCAGAGAAAAATCACTTTAACTGATTTAACAAATCAATTTGCCCTATATAAAGGCCCCAAAACTTCAAGTCTGATAGAGAGAAACCCCCCTACAAATTTTGAGAAAACTCAAAGAAAGAAGAGCAAGCTCTTAACAAAAGAAGATTATTTCTTCAAGGTAAAGAATGATTCTTGAACAAAGAGATGAAATCATCTCATTAAAACAGAAGAATTATCTTCTTAAAAGATCATAGATCTACAAAAGACCAAGATCTTTTATAAAAAGTGATCAAAAAATCTCATTATAAAAATAAAAGAAGTGTTTACTTTATTCATGGATCATTGATCTATAAAGGCAAAGCCTTTCAAAAATAAGAACTGTTGTTCTTGAATCTTGAGACAAAATCTCTTTTAAAAGAATATAAGTTTGTTCACAGATCATAAATTTGATCAAATGCGCTTTGCGCTATTGAAAAGTGCCTTGCACTCTTTAACTGCGCTTCTGCGCTTCTTGGACCGGCGCTCAGCGCCAAAACGTGCCACGTGTCAATCACGTATACAAATTGCGCTTTGCGCTTCTGAAATAGTGCACTGTGCTCATGAGCTGGCGCTTAGCGCCAAGCGTGCCACATGTCACTCACTTGTGCGCCGCTAAACTAGCGCAACGCGCTCATAAACTAGCACAACGCGCTCATAAACTAGCTCTCAGCGCTCATAATCTGGCGCTTAGCGCCAAGCGTGACACGTGTCCCTTTCGTGTGCGCTACTTGGCAGGAGCGCAATGCGCTCTTTAATTGGCGCAAAGCACCTAGCGCACCACGTGGCGCGCTGTTAGAACACGCATTGTTCTGATGAATGCTATGCATTCAATAAAAGACAAAAAAATGTCAAGATCCAATACTCAGCATTATTAAAAGGGCCAAGCCTAAATAAAGGCTCAACAGCTCAGAACAATAAAATGTTAAACATTTTAATCTTATTGGACTTGACCCAATATTGGCCATAAATCCTCAACTTATATTGAACTGAGCCCATCTGCTCACGAATATTTAACGGATCTCAGTTCCAAACTGGACTACAGATCTTTCAACCAGCTCACACCGGTTCAAGGGTACATCTCTTTACTCCTCTGATATCTGTCGTTGTAATCCTTCAACGTCTTCAGAGAGGTGACGGGTCCTGACAACCACACATTTCACGGACTGTGGGGTCCTTAAACTCATGGACTACGATATCCTTAAACTTCATAGACTAAGATGTCTTTAAACTACGGACTGTGGGGTCCTTAAACTCACGGACTACGATGTCCCTAACTTCGGACTGTGGGGTCCCTTTAAACCCATGTACTACGATGTCCTTAACCCGGACCGAAACGTCCTTAAACTAACGATGGACCGTAATGTCCCTAAACTAATCGACCGCAATGTCCCTAAACTAAGCAATAGAGCCCGGATGCTCTTTTGTTGGATCTAAATGATCCCGTTAAGTTGATCTTAATCTAAAATTAGACTAACGTATCCTTAACATACGTTTAAGTTGATCTTAGTCCCAAATGAGACTAACGTATCCTTAAACCCAACCCCCAAACCCAAATCTAAGAAGATACGGATTTAGACTAGTCCATGCCCTACGAGCGACAATATAGATTAGTCTCCGTATACAATCCACGGGCAACCAAAAACAAAGCAAACACACACAACACGAAGTGACCATCTGGAGAAAGAGAAAGTTGTTACCGCGACGCGGTAGCGTAATTAACTGCAGGGGCTTGCGCCTGCAGGGAAGAGCGTCCCCACAATCAAAAACCCCTCAAACGAGGGGGAATCTGACGAAGTCTGCTACATCGGTCGCATCCGTTTAAACCTTCGATACATGGTGCCATATATCAACTTAGCATCTTCGAAGAGGTGGAAGGATAGCACCAATTAGCATCTGTCCCGAAATTCAGGCAAGACGTTTACCGCGTCTTTCGGCGGGAACAGATTCTGGCACGCCCGGTGGGACCTTTTCCTCTTTCCACTCCACACTTCGTGTGTCGTGTTCGCGAACGAATCGCGGTTTGATATGGTTGCCCTTGGTTTGAGGTACTAAGATTTGGTTTCTTGCTTGGTGCAGAAAGCGAAAAATCAATGGCGTCTACTTGCGTGAAGTGTTCCTGCTGCAACTGCAACTCACGTTCCTTCTCATCTGGAGGCATAGCTTATGGGCCCCAAGCGGCCTCCCTGTTCACAATGCCGGTGGAACAGGTCACTCAGGCCACTACTGGATTGTTTTTCGGGACCATGCTCCCGCCAACGAGCTTCAGCACTCCTATACCAATACAAGAAACTTCCAAGAAGTTGGTCTTTGATTGACTTACAACTACTGCGGCCCCTCTCAACGGGTCGTCCAGCTCCAGCGCCTCGGTCTTCGCCATATTGGGCCAAAGTTCATGTGGGCCCATGATGAAGCTTGCAATTCAAGAAAAGGTTATTCCGAAGAGGATAGCCATCCCTCCTCCTGAAGTCGTCAAGGCGGCTTCTCCTGCCAAAGGGTCGGTCTTTACAAGACTGACTGTTCCGGCTCCCACTCCGGCTCCCGTCCCTACTCAAAAGCCTGTCTTTGAAAGAATGCATACTGCTACTCAACGGACGTCGGTCTTCAAGAGGCTGGTACCGGCAGCACCTCACCTGAACAGGGGGTATGACGAAGTCACCCCTCAAGCTGAAACAATCTCAACAGCTCGACGCGCTCGACGTCGCCACTGGCGCTGAGTAAGGAAGGCTGGGGGCAACTCCCCCTCTGGGCTAACTCCACCATCCCCAATGGTGGAAGTCAATGCTGTTGTTCCAACCGGGAACAGCTTTGAACTGCTGAACAAAGTGCGTAGGAACTCTCCTACCGCCGTACCGAAAAGATCTCCTCCACCCGTGGAGAATGTTACAGGAACAAAGCCGGAGCAGCCCCCTCAGCGGCTCCCTTCCAGAATTTACAAAGTCTGGCGACAGGTCCAGGAGTCGGTGATTGATCAAGATTACCCTCGCCGACAGAAAAAGGTGAAGGTTCAGCAGGAAGAGAACCGTCCTGTCAAGCCGCAAAGGACAACAACTACCTGGGTGCCCGCTGCAACGGCCCCCTCAACGTCAACTGCTCAAAAGATAAGGAGGCCAGAGAAAGCCCCTGTAACTACGGCAGACCGCAAAGACGCTGAGCCCAAATGCCCCAAGTCTGGGGGCATAAAGCTGCATACTGTTTACATGGCTTCCGGAAAAGAGGAAAGCCGCGCTTTGACAGGTCACCGACCGCTCACCTGATCCGTCACAAAAGCCCAGGAGCAGCAGCAAAACCTTCGGGAAATGCTAACGCAAATGGCCGCACTCACCGGGCCAAAAGAAAGCCCGGAGGTGTCATCAGAGCAGCGTCACGAACAAGAAACCGATACTGACTTCATACGCAGAGTCTTCGAAAAAAAGGACAGAGAAGCAGCAGAACAAGCTGCCAACATAAAACGAATGGCGCTTCTCTTCCAAGACATGGTCGGGATGATGTTACAGCCAGATCCTTCAGCTGAAGACCCTCCGATCATTATTGAAGACGACAGAGGAGAGACATCGAACCCTCCTCCGGCTCTTTCAGCAGCCAAAGAGGAAACTATTTCCAAGGCCGCTCTGGATGACTATATAGCGCAGCAAATACAAGCTCACCAGGCAAATGAAGCAGCCGGTCAAGTTATTAAAACTGGGCGACCGTATCCAGGCTGGTATGATCAAATAAAGTACCTGCCGGGATATACGATCCCTAAATTTCATGTATACAAATGGACGGGTAATCCTCACCAGCATGTCGCCCAGTTCAGGGCTCTTTGCGGCAACACCAGGGGCGATGATAAACTTTTGCTCCGTCAGTTTGTTGGCAGCTTGTCGGAGACAGCGTTCGAATGGTACTCTGAACTCCCGAACGACTCCGTCAAGACTTTTGCGGAGATGGAGCTGTTATTTATGCAAAGATTTGCAAGTGCTAGTGAACGCACCCCGATTACAGCATTGATCAATGCCAGGGTAAAGCCAGGTGAGACATGGGTTCAATATGCAATACGATGGCAGAATCTATGGTCGAAATGCGAACAACACATCGAAGAAGCGCCGGCGGTGGGCATGTTCGTGGGAACTCTGGACCTTCATGCAACTATTTCCCAATTCATGATGTTCTTCAAGCGGTCCACGTTTCAAGCCTTGATCGACAAACTGGCTCAAATGGACCAGATGGGTCATAGACCGTCTCCTCCAAAGCCGGATCCACGGAGCGAGAAGGGAAAGGGGAAAGCGACCGTCGTCGCTAACGCTCAACAGCACCCAGGGGTCTAAGACCAGTTGATCGCCAAAATAATAGAACTCGGTCTCTCGAAGATAAAATGAGACGCCCTTACTCGTTCCCTCGAGACAAGATGAAGAGGTTATTCGAGCTTGCACTGCGCAACAGGCTCATCACTCTGCCAGAGCCAAGACACCCAGCGCAACCAGGCGACATTAGCAATCCTAACCATTGCCCTTATCACCGAATGTTGGGCCATCCGATCGAGGATTATTACATTTTCAAAAGCTGGATAGAAGATCAGTACCAGCAGGGCAAATTCGTATTATCTGAGAATTGGAAGGTGAACCCGCCTCGGCCATACACTCCCAGAAGACGGATACACCGGGGGCATCATGCTCTTTCGTAGAAGAAGCTCCTTGGGAGGTCGCTCTTTCAGCCAAGACTAAAAGAATGCTGAAGGATCTCGACACATGTCCGGCAATTAGATGGAAGAATCCACTGTAACCTGAGATCATCGAGGGGATGCTGAAACCGCGCCCAACTCCAAAGATCAGTGGTGATAACCAAAGCACGCACACCCAGCCGTCGAAATCTTCGAAGAAGAAAAAATCCAAGAAGCTCGTGAAGCCTGGTGACAAGCGCACAGACTTGCAAAAGCAGATTGACGCGCTGGAAGAGTATAACAAGAAGGCGCGGAATCCAGTCACACTCCAAGAGTTTCTCAACCACGTCCTTGAGGATGGAGATGATGGAGAAAACTCGTCGGATGAATTTGAAGATTACGTGGCAAGTTGCCATATGATCTCTCCCTCGTCGATAGACGATGAAGAAGCTCCTTACACAAAGAAACTGGGGGCAAATGCTGAACCGGAACTTCTAGGGCCATCAGACGAAACGATTGATGCATTCCTGAACGAAGCTTTTCTTAGAAGCAAAGCTGCTCGAGAGCATGAAATGGCCATATTTGAAAAAGCCAAACGCCGGTGACTGGACGAAAGAGTTGAAACACTCCCGCCAAATCAAAGTACATCCGTCGTAAATAAAAGCAAGTTCAAGATGAGGAAATTCGCTAAACCCATATCGATGGGAATGAAGCTGCCACCCTCCGAAAGAAATATTCTTGGTGAAGCAGAAACACATCCTAGCTACTGCTTATATCATCGAAAGATTGTGCACCCCACCAAAGAGTGCAACGCTTTTAAAAGATGGTGGCAGGGATATGTTGCTCACCGGAAATATTTCAAGCGGATGAAACGCAAAACTCGTCGGGAGCAAAGAAGTACGACTGAGGAGCGTAAAAGAACTACTGGCAACTGTCGCATGGTCAACGCCAGGGGATCGCAAGTTCTCACCTTCGGGAGTGACTCTGACGAAGAAATGACTCTTGGCCCTCTCTTTAAAGAGTCCACCTTGGGAAAAGAGGAAGAACCGAAGACCTATGAAAATATTCAGCTGCGCAATCGTACACTGCCCGAAAAGAATCTTGGGCCCTCGAACAGTGGGTCAAATAGAAAAGATAAGCGAAAAGAAAAAGGTCCCTAAGGATATCATCCTTGATGACCAACCCGTCGAAAAGCTGACAGCCAAGGACCCGCCAAAGAAAAGTAAGGTGGACTACAATGTTCTGGCACACTTGAGAAAGATACCCTCGCAGCTCAGTATTTTCGACGCCCTCCTGTTATCAAAAGAAGCAAGAGATTCTTTGATCAAGGCATTACAAGAGCCCGAGCAATTCCAAACTTTCCTCGCCGAAGAAAAGATGAAGGGCGAGCTGGAAGAAGTACATACAGCCGATATCACCTTCGGCGATGAAGATCTCCTCCTTAGGATATGCGAACACAACCATCCCTTATATGTCTCCGGGTACTTTCATGACATCAAGATAGGTGAAATCCTGGTCGACAATGGGTCCTCCGTCAATCTCCTTAACGTAAGGGTGTTAAAGGAAATCTGCATGATCATTCAACACCTCGCTTGCGATAAAATCAATATCTCCGGGTTTGACTCCCAGTCATCACGGACGCTTGGGTCTGTAATATTGACACTACGCTTTGGGTTGCTCGTCACAGACATTAAGTTTCACGTCATTAACACCAAGACATGCTACAATGCTTTGCTCAGCCGGCCCTGGTTACACGAGTACAACATCATCCTTTCTACACAATATCAGTGTATGAAGTATTTCAAAGATGGTCTCGAGTATACCGTAACAGGAGAGCTGAACCCATTCTCCGTGAACGAAGTCCGAAAGTACGAAGATGCAAAATACTTCTTACCGGATTTCGAGGACACGGAAAGATGTCACAAACCGAAGAACAAAACTATCACTACTATTCCGGTCTTCAGGAGTGATACCGAGGAGGAAGAAGAGATAGTTTACTCAGGTCCGCCCCAGTGCAACAAGCTGGGACCGTCCGCTCCTATGTTGATCTTCGGCAGCGACTCGAAAGATGAGGTCAATGCCGTATTCTCTGCCCGGCCATCAATACAAGCCTTCGCTGATGAAGATCAGAGTATGCAAGTTGCCATGGTTCCGCTAAAGCATCATAAAGAGCTAGACTCGCTTGATACCTATAGTGTGGAAGAACTGCAGACATTCTACGTCCCTCCCAGGCGAGAAGGTGAAAAGGCGATCCTGTTTTACCGATCCGGAGAAACCAAAATGGAGAATGAAATCTGGCATGGCACGGATTCTACACTTGATAGGCTCCAGCCCATCCGTTTGCCTAGATATTACACGAACGGACTAAAGAGACTCTTGAGACGCCACGGTGTACCCCTTAAGCAAACTGCACGACAAGCACGGTTCTATAACAGGATCTAGAAAACTCAACGAAAGTTGCCTAACGGGAGAATGGAAACGATCGGGCTTGGGTATGTTCAATCCAAGAAACGGGAGTTACTCCGCGACTGCTACGTCATACATGACTTCGATGAAGAAGGAGGTGCTCTATGGGAAGATGCTAACCCTGAACCAAAAAGAGCCCCCGCCATGAAAATGCCAAGCCCGTCGTTCGAAGAACAAATGGACAAGCTTATAAGGGAAGCAGGTCAAAAGGTTCGAGACGACCATAATTGCGAAATGGCCATCTACAAGAAAGCCAGGACGCAACGCCTCCTTCAACAGGCTATGAAAAATGAAAATGCTCCTCCTTGTCAACCCGTCATACAAAAGGCCTGACGAAGAGGCGGAAACAAATCAAAGAATAGGAAAGGCATTCGACAGCGACAAAGCGGGTCCAAGAAGCTACGCGATCAGGAATCGAGCAGTCCGGATTCGTCTCTTATAAAAAAGATGGGTCGAGCATATTCTTTTCCCCAAGACAAGATAAGGAAGATATTCGATCTTGTCATAAAACATTAGATGATGACACTCTCGGAGTCCAAGCACCCCGAGCAAGCAGGCAAAGTCTCTCACCCGGACTATTGCTCCTATCATAAGGTAATAGGACATCCTATTGAAGACTGCTTCACATTCAAGAATTTGGTCGAAGACCAATATCAACAAGGCAAGTTCGCTCTATCCAGCAGCTGGAGGGTAACCCCGCCGCAGAAATATGAACCCAAAGCCGCGAGAGTAGAACCAGATCAACATCGGTCTTGGAAGCGATCTCGTACTTATCATATGATAATGTTGTCAGAAGAAGAGCCCGAGAATATGGATGACCTCCCCGGTGCTTCGAAAACGATGATAACGAGGTAATCTCAGAGTTTCCACCGGCGCCAAAAGAGCTGGAAGATGAGATACATACTACTGCAGATAACCTCAAGAAAATTGATTTGGGGACGGCAAGTGACCCGCGGCCGACGTTCGTCAGTGAGCTATTGTCTGAAGAAAGAGTGGCCACGCTAAAGGACATGCTCATGCAGCATAAAGATCGCTTTGTATGGAACTATTCCGAGATGCCAGGATTAAATCCAGAGATTGTTGTGCACAAATTGGCGATATCTCCGGACGTCAAGCCGATCAAACAAGCGCCGAGAAGAATGCAGCTCGAGTTTGAGATGAGTATCAACGCTGAGGTCAAGAAGCTAATCGATTCTGGCTTTATCTAAGAAGTTCAGCATCCTGACTGGATCGCCAATATCGTCCCAGTGATGAAGAAAAATGGGATGGTGCGCATCTGCGTGGACTTTTGGGACCTCAATAAAGCTTGCCCGAAGGATGATTTTCCCGTACTAGTCACTGAGCTGATGATAGATAACACGTCCAGTCACGAAGTTTTCTCCTTCATGGACGGCTCATCAGGATACAATCAGATAAAGATGCATCCTGAGGACCAAAAACATACCGCTTTCCGGACCCCTTTGGGCATATTCTGCTACAAGGTGATACCTTTCGGTCTAAAGAACGCCGGTGCCACTTATCAGAGGGCCATGACGAAGATCTTCGATGACCTCATACATGAAATCGTCAAATGTTATATCGAAGACCTTGTAGTAAAAAGCAAATCATACGAGAAACATTTAGAGTATCTGAAAACCGTATTTCAACGCCTTCGGCAATACAACTTGAAGATGAATCCTCTCAAATGCGCGTTCGGAGTCTCCTCGGGCAAATTCCTGGGATTCATCGTCCGATACCGAGGCATCGAGATAGATCCGTCAAAGATCAAGGCGATTATGGAAATACCTCCGCCAAAGACTCTCAAGCAACTGCGGTCTTTCCAAGGAAAGCTCACGTATATCCGGCGATTCATAGCCAATCTCTCAGGCAGGTGCCGTCCTTACAGTCACCTGATGAAGAAGGGAACCCCTTTCTTCTGGGATCGCAAATGCCAAAACGCACTGGACGAAATCAAGCAATACCTGCAGAATCCGCCAGTACTGGCCGCTCCCGTTAAAGGAAAACCTCTAGTCCTGTACACAATAGCCCTCGAAGGTTCTTTAGGCATGCTATGGGCATAAGAGAACGACCAAGGGAAGGAGAGAGCCCTCTACTATTTGAGTCGAGTTCTCCTGGGGGCAGAAAGCAATTATTGAAAAACACTGCCTGGTGTTGATCTTCGTAATAACGAAGCTCAGACACTACGCGTTGGCACATGAGGTCCATCTCATATCGAAGGTGGATCCTCGCAAATATTTGATGTCGAAGGCTATATTAACAGGACGAATCGCTAAATAGGTCCTGCTCTTGATGGAATTCTCGATAACTTATCGGCCTCTTAAGGCAGTGAAAGGTCAGGCCATCGCCGACTTCCTTGCTGAGCATCCGATACCTGCCGATTCTCCTTTGAACTGTGAATTGCCAGACGAACATGCGTTTGACACGATCGACGGGGCTGATACCCGGTGGGAACTCTATTTTGATAGAGCGTCTTTCATTAAGAAGCGCAAATAATGCACCCTCATAATCAAATCAGGGGTAGGCCTCATCTTCGTGACTCCACAAAGAGGGATAATGCGTTTTGCCTTCTCCATAACAGAGCCGAGGACAAACAATGAAGCCGAATATGAAGCTTTGATAGCAGGTCTCGAGATCGCTATCGACATGGGAATTGAAAACCTCCTCATATACGGAGACTCCCAGCTGGCTGTTAGTCAAATAAACGGTGACTGCCAAACGTGCAAGCCAGAGTTGGTGAAGTACGGCGAGAGGGTGCAGCAACTGCTGACCCAAATTCCTTCCTACACCTTGGAAAGCATACCGCGTGTGGAAAATAGCAAGGCAGATGCATTAGCCAAGCTCGCTAAAGAACTGGCCGACGAGAACCTCGATGACGTGAGGATCGTTGTGCAAAGCCGTCGGGTTCTTGCTCCGGCAGACGTATCTCCGGAGTCGTCCGAAGAAAAGGGAACGACCGAGCAAACGACTCTACAAATAAAAGACCAGGAAAAGGCTGAGGATTGGAGGAAAGTCTTTATAGATTACTTCAAATCCCGTTGAACACCTGAAGATGCGTCCTCAAGATATCAGCTTATGAAACGAGCTCTGTCTTTCGTTTTCGTCAATGATACCCTGTATAAGAGATCATTTGATTCTCTGTGGCTAAGATGTCTGGGACCTGAAGAGGCAAAGAGAGTCGTCCAAGAAACTCACGACGGACTCTGCGGTTCTCACCAAGACGGCCCGAAGATGAAGCTGAAGATCAAACAGATGGGTTATTATTGGCCCACGATGATCTAAGACTGCTTAGAATACGCAAAGCAGTGCCACTCGTGCCATATTCACGGAGACTTTATCCACCAGCATCCGAATCCACTACATCCAACAGTGGCTAGCTGGCCGTTTGAAATGTGGGGGACTGACATAATCGGCCCCATCGAACCAGCGTCGTCCAGAGGACATCGATTCATTTTGGCAACAACTGATTACTTCTCCAAATGGGCAGAAGCAGTACCGCTGAGGGAAGTGAAGACGGAGAATATCCTCCATTTTTCAAGACACACGTCATTTATCGGTTTGGCACTCCGCGACGGATTATCTCCGATAACAGGCCAGCCTACAGAAGCCACAAGATCAGCCGCTTCGCACAACAGCATAACATAGACTGGGGATACTCCTCAGTCTATAATCCCCAAGCTAACGGCCTAGCTGAGACTTTTAACAAGACCTTGACGAAGATCGTGAAAAAACCGGTGTCTCGAAATAAGAAGGACTGGCACGAAAGACTGTATGAAGCTCTCTGGGCGTATCGAACTACGTTCAAAATGGCCACTAACACAACATCGTATGCATTGGTATTTGGTACGGAGGCGGTACTCCTCCTCGAGATAGAGCTACCCTTTCTACGAATGGCAGTTCACTACGAGCTAACAGACGAAAAGAATGCTCACCTTCGCCTTGAAGAGCTCGACGCCCTTGATGAAACCTGGCTCATGGCGCAACAAAATCTGGAGGCTTATAAAGCAAAGATGACGCGCTCATACGAAAGATTGACTAGGCCGAGGACATTCCGCCAAGGCGAACTCGTGCTAGTGGTCAGAAGACCTATAATCCCCAATCGTGCCAAACGAGGGAAATTCGAGCCGGACTATGAAAGCCCGTATATCATAGACAAGGTCTACCAGGGCGGGGCCTATCTACTCATAGACATGCATGGCGATAGGCCCTTCAGGCTAATAAATGGTCGCTTCCTGAAAAAGTACTACGCTTGACGAGTCACGGCCTAGGTCAATGATAGATGACGACGACTATGTCCGCTCGCTATCTTCCTGAGCCCAAACTCTATAAGTAGTAGCCGAACAACGGACCGAAACGTCCTTAAACTAACGACGGACTGAAATGTCCTTAAACTAACGATGGACCATTATGTCCTAAAACTAGCTGTTGACCGAGACATCGATAAACTACTGTGGATTGCAACATCCCAAGGCTGATACAAAAAAAAGAAGAATAAAAGAATTAAAAGAAAGAAAGAAAAAGAAAACGGTATGTCCATAAGCAAAATGGGCAGGGATGAAAACCCGAAAGAGCTTCGTGAGTAAAAACAGCAGGGCTGCCGGCTAGTTTTTGTGAAAACCCGAAACGGGCATAACCTCGTTAAAAGACACTTGCAGGGTCCTCTCGACCTTGTGAGGAGAAACCACCTGCGTGAGATCCTTACGACTCACAAGGGAGCAACACACTTAGGGATCCCCACGATTCCTAAGGATAAATTACACTTGCGAGATCCTCACGACTCGTAAGGAGAACCCTCTTATGGGACCCTTACGGCTCATAAGATTCAAAAGTCTTAAGCTACAGAGATCTGAACCTGTTCTTAAGCGGCCACCACAACCTCCGATTTTGCCCTACAAGCGGCTCAATGCTGACCCTTGTATACAATCCACGGGGGCGAATAAACATTTTCCTAACAAAGTCCCATCCGTGACTAAGGATATGTCTATATGGTGAACAACCCTTGTAAGTCCTCTCGACTTATAAGGAGAAAACACTCTTGTAAGATCCTTACGACTTATAAGAGAACGTGCACTTAGGAATCCTCACGATTCTTAAGGAGAAAACGCACCTACGAGATCCTCACGACTCGCAGGGAGAAAAACCTTATGAGACCCTTACGGCTTATAAAGTCAAAAGCCTTAATCGACAGGATTCTAACCCTGTTCGCTAAGCCACCTTTGTTCGATATCGACAGAGGCAAATGATGATTCACTCCTGGCAATATCCCAGTTGTAGCGGTGCTGATACCGAAATCAGTGTCTAATTCCACGCTTGCAGCAAAAAGACAGCGAGCCACAAATGCATACGAAATAGCCAAAATGATAGGGCAACTTGCAACAAAATCAGCAAGTAAAAAACATGTATGCATGCAAAATAGCCGAAATGATTGGACACCGCGAAAAATAGCCGAAATGATTGGGAAATCGCGACCTTCGCGATATAAAAGCTGAAATGATAGAGTATCGTGGAAAGAAATAAAGAAAAATGAAATTTATGCCCTACAGGTGATATCACATCAATCCCTGTATACAATCCAGGGGCGCAAACGAAGAAGGAATCACACCTTCCTCCCCAGGCTCCATCAGAAGAAGGAGCCAAATCTCAATGGTTCACAGACAACCCAGAGACCACTTCAATATTCATCTCATTACAACAGACGCAACGTCATCCATATGACCCCGTCGCGGAAATACGTCATCTAAATGACCCCGTCGCGGAAATACGTCATCCACATGACCCCGTCACGGAAATACGTCATCCACATGACCCCGTTTCGGAAACACGTCATCCATATGACCCCGTCGCAGAAATACGTCATCCAAATGACACCGTAGCGGAAATACGTCATCCACATGACCCCGTCTCGGAAATACATCATCCAAATGACCCCGTCTCAGAAATACATCATCCAAATTACCCCGTCATGGAAATACGTCATCCAAATGACCCCGTCTCGGAAATACGTCATCCAAATGACCCCGTCTCGGAAATACGTCATCCAAATGACCCCATCACGGAAATACGTCATCCACATGACCCCGTCTCGGAAATACGTCATCCAAATGATCCTGTTTTGGAAATACGTCATCCATATGACCCTATCGCGGAAATACAATCCAAATGACCCCGTCGCGGAAATACGTCATCCACATGACCCCGTCTCGGAAATACGTCATCCAAATGACCCCGTCTCGGAAATACGTCATCCAAATGACCCCGTCGCGGAAACACATCATCCATATGACCCCGTCTCAGAAACACGTCATCCACATGACCCCCTCTCGGACACACGTCATCCACATGACCCCATTTCGGAAATACGTCATCCATATGACCCCGTCTCAGAAACACGTCATCCACATGACCCCATTTCGGAAATACGTCATCCATATGACCCCGTTTCGGAAACACGTCATCCACATGACCCCGTCTAGGAAATACGTCATCCACATGACCCCGTCTTGGAAATACATCATCCACATGACCCCGTCTCGGAAATACGTCATCCATATGACCCCGTCTCGGAAACACGTCATCCAAATGACCCCGTCGTGGAAATACGTCATCTAAATGACCCCGTCTCGGAAATACGTCATCTAAATGACCCCGTCACGGAAATACGTCATCTACATGACCCCGTCGCGGAAATACGTCATCTATATGAACCCGTCGCGGAAATACGTCATCCAAATGACCCCGTCGCGGAAATACGTCATCTACATGACCCCGTCATGGAAACACGTCATCCATATGACCCCGTCTCGGAAATACGTCATCCACATGACCCCGTCTCGGAAATACGCCATCTACATGACCCCATTTCATAAATACGTCATCCAAATGACCCCGTCGTGGAAATACGTCATCTACATGACCACATCGCGGAAACACGTCATCCACATGACCCCGCCTCGGAAATACGTCACCCAATGACGCCGTGAAAAGCGAATAACGTCAATCTCGTTAAAGACTTACGGGTCCTCTCGATTCGTAAGGAAGAAAACTCTCTTATAAGATCCTTATGACTTATAAGGGAAAACACACTTAAGAATCATCACGATTCCTAAGGAGAAAATACATTTACGAGATCCTCTTGACTCGTAGGGAGAAAAGTCTTTATGAGACCCTCACGGCTCATAAAGTTGAAAAGTCTTAGGTAGCAGATTTGAACCTGCTTCCTAAGCCATCACTACCCCTCGAAGAAGCCAAAACAAGATGCGCACCCTATCATCTGCAGGCTATGTTTATTAAAGTGACATGCTGATAACAAAAGAAGGAAGAAAGCAGAGAAATAACGCAAGACATTGCGAATGAAATGTATCTTTTATTCATGAATTCAATTGGGTTCAAAATACATCATATGAAAGAATAAAAGAACGAATACATTTTATTCAAAATTACAAATAGTACAAAAAATTTATTGAGAGGGAAGCGCTTTCAATAGTCCGATCAGCCGCTCGCGCACTTCCCTCAACCCCTCTTCTTGATCAGCCGCCGCGGCCAGCTCTGCTTCGATTCGAGTCCTTTGCTGCAAGCATGATGAAATCTTTTCATCGATTTCCCGTTAAGTAGCTTCACGACTCTGCATAATCCGCTCGATAGAGTCAAGATTCTGTCTCAATACAAGCCCGTCCGAAATACACTGCTGCAAGGTGTCAAAGACGGCTCTCAGTTGCGCGGCGTTCGCTTCAACCTGGGCACGCAATTGAACAGACTCAGCAGGAGCCTCCTCGCATTCCTTCCACCTCAAGGTCGCTTTTTGTTCAAAATGACGGAGGAAGGACACACTCTGTGTTGGATATAGTGCCCTCAAAGTCAATTATTGGATCGCAGGCACGTGATTGCAATGATTGCGGAGGACCTATACCGGTAGGACAGTCTTACTCGAGATGATAATATACTATCTGGTTTGCTTTTATTAGTCGTGTACAGGTTCAGGTGACTGATCACTGTTACACTTTGATAGAGCCCTTAGGATCTTGCTTTACTACCAACAGTATGATGGCGATCATATACGTGAGAGTTGGGTGGTTTATACGCATATCCTTAATTGTGGTCCCTAATCGTGGGAGTTTCGAGACATGGCATTGATACTCCGGAGTAGACTAGTGTATACTGTCGAGACCCCGACGAGGGGCGGTGGCCGGTCTCACAAGCCACTGGTGTCAGTTGGATCACCTAAGATGTATACAGGTGCTCATTGGGTTATGAGTACACCGGACAGGACTCGCCGGGAATCTGCTAGTTGGTATTATACCTATCTTCATATAACAGTTCCCTGGTGACATGTGTACAGGTTAGTTCATCGACCTGAGGTGGTCATTTGTCTCGTATGAGTTCCCACTGTGCTTTGATTTCTACCCTACTATGGCTCAAAGGAGTCGTGCAAACAGGTATTTTTTGGGTACAGTCCCGAGCCACATGGAGGCAAGTGAGCGGATCGGCAGGGGATTCGTCTCTCCCGGTATTGGGAGTGAGATCGCGCTGTGTCTAGGAGAGCCATTACACAAAGCCCACGGCCGTGGCAGGAGATTTACTGGTAGGTACTTCAGTAGTATCTCAGGGTGTTTTGGGGCTACACTCCGACACGACTTATACCGCTATTGGGGGTCTGACGTTACCAGCCTCCTAGGCCGTTATGCGATACTCATAGGCGAACGGACCGGACTGTATATATATTGTCACTGTTAGGCTCAGTAGGGTTTCCGGATGAGTTCGCTCATCGGCCTCCCTTGAGGTCAGTACATGGGCAGCCTTTACGCACAGCTAGTGCCGCTGACGGCTTGTGGTTAAACCAACTGCCAGGGTACTGAAGAGTCATTAGAGTCCCCCACAGATAGTTTCCCAAGTTCGGGCGAAACGTTGTAGAGGCCGTATGTGTAAGTCCATGGCGGCGCCCTGGCCGTCGATCCGACGCCGGAAACGCGGAAACAAAAACTTTGCAAACTAGCAAACCGGCACCACCGCGCACTTTTATCCCGGATTGGGCCATTAACCTAGCTACTAGCAAACTAAAATAAGAGTAGAGAAGTATACCAAGCGATCTGTGTCCTTCGGTCTTCGTCTCCACTCCGATGTCCTGCGGAATCTCCGTCCGTCACGTCCTCATCGGAAAGGGCACCACGTAGCCGAATACTTTTACGGGCTCCCACCTCTGTACCGAGGCAACTCGGGCTCGAAGTTGGCTAGCCGACGCGTCCAAGGTTTGCTGTAGACTAGTGTAGAAACTTGTCTCTTTGGGGCTTATGGAAATTGCCATGGATGTGGAGGATGTGAAAGAATGAACTTTGGAGATTTTGTGCCAAATAGAGAAGTAGAGGAAATATGAGATAATGGAAATTTCCTCACAAAAAAATGAACCTCTCTCATTCTCTCCTCATGATGTGGCCGGCCCCTTTGTTCTCATGGTGGAGAAAATGAATAATTCATCCAAGAGAAGAAAGGGAATGAATATGTGAAGAAAAAGGTCACACCAATCTCACTTATCAATCCTTTCTCAAAAAGCAAAGGAAAAGACCAATAAAGAATCTCATCATGAATAAACTATCATGAAGCCACACATAAGCAAGAAAACCCCTCCATAAATGTTATTTGCAAATGTGCAAATAACCCCCCTCCATCGGAAAGTCCGGCCGTGAAGGAACAAAGGAAAACCGGCCGGAACGGAATGCAGACTGGTAACTTCAGAAAACTGATCGCGTAATAAATTACAGGAAAACCCCGCTACTGCATATACATGCCCGCATTTGTATTCCCACTGAACACAAATGCAAAGAGACAAAACCACACTGTCTAATACTACGATCCGGCTTAAGCCAAAGCCGGCTAGTAAAAACCGTTCGATCACGATCCATGCAATACCACACGTATCTGATCGAACCCTGTCATATCTCCATACGGACTCTACAGCGTTTCGCCCGAAACTTGAGTAACTGTGTGTGGTGGACTCTAAAGACTCGTCAATACTATAGCTGTGGATTTAACCACTAGCACGTCAGAGGTATTAGCCATACGTGACGGGCCACCAGCTATTGATCAAAAGGGACGTCAATGAGCGAACTCATCCTGACACCCTACTGAGCCTGTTAGTGACAATATCCGTACAGTCCGGTCCGTTCGTCTATGAGCATCGCATGGCGGACCTAGGGGGTTGGTAAAAGTCAGACCCCCAAAAGCGGTACAAGTCATGTCGGAGTGTAGCCCAGAACACCCTGAGATACTACTGGAATACCAACCAGCAAATCTCATGCCTTGGCCAAAGACTTTTCATGTACTGGCTCTCCTAGACACAGCGCGACCTCACCCCCAATACCGAGAGAGACGAACCCCTGCAGATCCGCTCACTGCCTCCATGTGGCTCGGGACCGTACCCAACTAAAACCTGTTTGCACGACTCCTTTAAGCCGTGGTAGGGTAGTAATCAAAGCACAGTGGGAACTCACACGAGACAAATGACGATCTCAGGTCGATGAACTAACCTGTACACACATCACCAGGGAACTGCTATCTGACATCAGGTATAATCCCAACTAGCAGGTTCCCGGCGAATCCTGTCCGGTGTACTCATAACCCAATGAGCACCTGTATACATCTTAGGTGAACCAACTGACACCAGTGGCTTGTGAGACCGGCCACCGCCACTCGTCGGGGTCTCGACTGTATACACTAGTCTACTCCGGAGTATCGATGCCCTGTCTCGAAACTCCCACGACTAGGGACCTTTTAAGGATGTGCTTATAGACTCCAGCTCTCACGTATATGACCGCCTTCATACTGCTGGTAGTCAAGTAAGAATCCTAGGGGCTCTATCAACGTGTAATAGCGACTCGTAAGGTCACCTAAAGCAGTACACGATGATAAAGATAAACCAGATAGCATACTATCATCTTGAGTAAGACTGTCCTACCGGGATAGGTCCTCCCTCAATCATTGCAATCACGTGCCTGTGATCCAATAATTGACTTTGAGGGCACTATCTCCAGCAATCTCCCACTTGCACTCAAGGCTAATTATTGCGATGTCGCATACTCACAGCCCGTGTGATACCGAACACCCAACTCCTCTACTAGTCAGTCTCACAAAGCTCGTTTGCGAAACTATTGCGTTCGAGGAATAGCCTCAGTGAGTGGATCCGTTCTGATGTTTCTTTCTATGTCTCTCTTTTATCTCAAGTTCGCGGAGAAAGCCATCTCCCGAAATGAGCAATACCTGTCTTAGAATGTGTCTGGATGTCTGATGGGATCTAGCTCATAAATGAACTCCAAATCCAAACTTCTTAGACTGTATCGTCAACTGAACTTAATCAGTATCCTGCGCCATACCTTCCCTCAGTATCCACCTGGACCACCTGTCCAAAATACTGCCCCTCGTCAGAGGGAAAACTATAATTCTGACAGCCACTCTGCCATCCAGGTCATCTTGGAAGCCTGGAATGATAACTGTCTCCCGAAGGAGAATGCTGTTATCATATCCCTAGAACATCAACTTATGTTCTAAAACTGCTTCCTAATGTTTCCCCAGGAATGGATCAATATCAACTTATTGCATCTACTGCAAGAACAACATCTGGTGTGGCACTTGACATCTCATGATTGACTCAATTGCCTAAGCAAGTGATCTGCCAAACATGCGTATCCCTCTCCCCTTTAGTCTGTAAGACACCTTTAGAGAGGGTGACTCCATCACCTGCAGGTACACCACCATGCCAGGAGTCGTCCATTCTAAATATTCTTAGAATGCTGTCTAAGTACCCAGATTGGGAAACCACTCAAATCTAGATCTAAAACCATAGATCTAGTAACTAGAATGTCTGATATAATATCCAAGTCCTATGTGGAGAAACCACTGTGTGACAACCATAGTATAACCGATCGTAGTATAGGAATATTACTTCCTACTCTGTGTATGTCATCAAATACCAGAACATCACACCCTACTACCTTCTTAACAGATCCATCCCCTATTCTGATGAAGTCAAACCTATGACTGTCATATCAGAAATAGATGATCTATCTCCGCTATATCCGCTTTAGTCTATAAATAGACATAAGCCACTTGTCCACTATGCTTCCGCTGCTCCCACTGACCACGACAACCCTCTGGCAGAGTCATATACACGTGCACTTCTAAAGCCAGTTTAGAACGACGCTATACTCATCCTCCTGCCGGGTCTCACAGTCTGGAATAACAGCAATGGCAAATCTAGGTAAACAAGAACCTCCTTGCCGCCGTCCTTGAGCATACCGAAGCACCTCTCGGGTGCCTGAGGTTACCCACTTTATTTGCGGAGTGGCCAATGGAATGTCAAACCAGATTGAATCTTTAGGTTCTTATCAAATCTTCAGTAATCGTTTGCGGTTCTGGAATCACTTCCAGTTCTACCATACTCCCACTACTGTTTTCTGAAAAAATCCATTTTTAATTAAAACTGTGGCGAGTCAAGAACAATATCACTATTGATCTTCCAGATGGTAGAAAGTCAACCCTCGTCATAGCCCGGGTCAACCCACATCATAGCCCGGGTCAACCCACAAACAGCCATTACGGAAACGTGCCTTGAGTTATCAGGAGTCTGGTTTTAAGCTTAAGCCGGACAACTCCCCGTATCTTAACAATGTCAAGATATGAACTGTTCTATATCCAATATAGAAACAGAGGCACTGATTTAATTGAACCAGATTCAAATCATGCTGCTACCATCAGTGCACGTCAACTAAATGGAAAGAGGACGATCAGCGTTACTCAATTTAGGAGTACTTCCAATTATGAGTAATCTGAAAGAGAAGCAAGTTCTCTTAATCATTACTATCAACTGAATACCATCCACAAGTATCTACATCTTCGATCACCTTGAAGAATCCCGATACTTGCAATACCTGGTTCTCTACTTCACTCTTATACCTATAACTTCTCAAAACTTCGACCTTGTGTTTCTACGAAACACCTGTCTTAGAACTAGAGAAGTTATAAGTAAACCGAATATAGTACGAGGAACTACCCCTCTGTCCTAATGGACACTGACAACATACAATACTCTGTATAAGTCCCTTGAGTTAAATGACTCATTCACTGTGTGTCGTAGGTTGAAAACTATACTTATGGTTAAGAAGAATTACACCGCTGTTTAATACTCCTTACCTAACCATCCACTAGTATAGGTAAATGTCATAGACATAATTTCAAAAATGTATATCTCACTCTATAAAAATAGACGTACAGATATATCAATTTGAAATTGGTGCATAACAACGGATGTTAAAAACCAAATATTTGTCGTCTGGCAAACAACCCAGGTGACTTCCTCAAATATCACCAATTACAACGAATCCCGATATAATGAGGATAATCACCTAATTCCCAATAACTTGCTCCCACTCATCATCTGTAAAACCATACAGATGTGAGAATCATACCTGGTAAATACATACCCTAGAGCAAGTGTCTAATTGGGAAATCAGTTTTATTTTAACAGTACACAGTGAAACTGAAACATTGAAATGTTTCGATGGGGTATCCGGGTATTCCCAGTAATGCCTCTTCCATTATCCAGATTCACAACTATAACCGTATAATTCTTTGCCATCTCTCCAAATCCCTTTATATGTCTTTAGTCATTACCTTCTGTACACCCCTTTAGGCCAAATGGTTTTCTTCCTTCCCTACCGTTCGGCACCAGCCTATGGTTTGGAAGAAGACTATCCAATAAGCATAAAGGGTGTACTGTCCTAATCCTAGGAGCACTCGCAATGCGAGAGAAGGTGAAGATAAAAGACAACTGAATGAACCTTATTCCTATTTCTCCTGAACCAGGATCCATCCCCGAACTGGAACAAGTTCCTTTCGAGTTCGTATATAACCATACGATGGATTATCCAATAAACCGTGGATCTTCGTAGTGATACGGATTGTGCTGGAGAAATACAAAGGTGATTTAGGATTGGCGAAGAAATATTTGGTTTGGTCGTGAATATCAGTCGCAATTTACTTTGTCCTCTTACTAATCCCTTTCTTTGTCTTAACTTAATACCTTCTGTACACCGTTTAGGCTAACTGGTTTTCTTCATTCCTTACCGGTCGGCACCAGCCTAAGGTTTGGAAGAAGACTATTCAATTTGCGTAATAGGTGTACTATCTCCTAAACCAAGGAGTACTCGCAACCTGAGAGAAGATAAAAGGAAAAGACAACTGAATAGTCCTATTCGTTTTCTCCAGAACCAGAAACCATCCTCGAATTCCTTCGAGTTCGTATATAACCATATGATGGTTTTGTCCAATTGAAGTGGACGTTCGAAGTAATACAGGATGTCCCGGAGAAAAAGGGTAAAAGTAGGAGTGGCAATGAGGTTTGCAACTCTGACAATCCAAAAGCCAGTGTTTTAGAAGGTTCGGTTAATTTGGTCACTGAGTCATGGTCTAGGGTCGGGTCAATGGTCGCTGCCAAAGAGAGAAAGAAAAGAAACACTCAGCGTGCACTCTAACCTAGATCAGAATGGTTATCACTTTATCTAATCTGGAAACCTCCCACTGTAACGTCAAATTCTTCCCCAAACCTGAAAGAAGAATTAGCCGGGATCACCCGAGGAGTAAACCAACTCATCAGTGGGAATCGGGATCCAATTATCATCGCATGATAACGTGATGGAATCCGCTCATGCTATCACACTCCAGAAGGTATGCGCATATCTGGCAAGTTTCAGTTTCTTTAGAAACTCCCGATGAGATTTTTGCCCCATGCTCTTATGACCTTGGCGTGAGGTCAAAATGTGATAAGTCACATGTCAAGTTCTACCCATCATTATCCAGGTTAATTTGAACCCACCCGTACATACCCTTGACGTGGGCCAAAATAGTAGTACGACTGTCCCAAACCAACGCATTCTATCTATGCAACAGATAAACATCCGGCAGCTACCAAACACTATGCCTTGGCGTGAGGTCAAAATACATAGCTTGAATACTACCGAATATTTAACTGAAATAATGGAGGGCTACGAATGGTTTCTGGCGAAAACCGTTAACGTAATGAACTTGATATCGTTGAAGGAACGGATAGCTTTTTAAAAAAATATAGTAACGAAAACCTTTGCTAAAGAGGTCACTCCCGGTGAAGGGATCTCGGCTCTTTCCCCGTAGGATGGGGTGCAGGATATTCCAACTGAATACCACGATGCAAAGCAAAAGTAATCGGCTATAGTGAAGTTATTGTCTTGACGCAAACTTCTGTCCAAGGGGTCGCTCCTGGTGAAGGGATCTCGGCCCTTGCCTCGTCGACTGAGGTGCTGGATATTCATAACCGAATACCACTGTGCAAAACAAAAGAGAACGCCCTTGCAATAACAGCTTTTTGAAAAATGTTCCAACAACATCAGAATAGGTTTGTTTATCTTGCATTGATCCGAATCAACGCAGTCCCATCAATTGATCACACCACAAAAGAACGAAAATAATGATGTACGTATATGCCATCCGCATTCGCCACTGGGTCCCGTCATCACCCGTTAGGTTACTTAACTAACGACAGAGCAGGGACTGGACTAGCGCAGATGCAAAACATATACAACATCTACTAGTATATATATCAATATATAATATTCGCTCAAGGCGTGATAAAATGCAGCATCACAGAAATGTACAGCATCACAGAACAATACAGATATCTGGGATCCCCGGGTTTTATAGAGCCGCTACTGAAACCCGACGTTCCCCTGGTCGTGTGGATAGCCTGTGTAATGAAATCCTAGACCCCTACGGCGCGACAAGTTACCCGCCAAAACCTGAAGCGAGGCAGCCCCCTTCAGCAACGTGAATGGACCACCCAGCACTTCACGGAATCCGGTAACTTGGGCACCCCTCCTGGGTCAACCTATACCCCCTATGAGTGCGGCGAATAGCCCGCCAATTCTAGAGTGAAGCCCCCTCATCTCAAAGCCATGAGATGCGGGCTCGTTGCCCTTTAGAACCCGGCTATCCGTGCACCCCTCAGCGGGGTAATCCTAGTACAGAATGTAAAATTTACATACAACGGGTACATCGACCTCGACCCGGTCGTGCCCCAAAAGAATAATACAAACAGGCAGTGATGGCAGTCCACAGGTCAGACGCTCGCCCCGCAATATCAAATGTACATAAATAAAAACAAACTGTACTAACATTGCATCCAGGCTACCCCCACGACCGATCCGCAACATCACAGCACAATACAGAACATCAACGTGAATGTCACGTTCGCAAATCCGTCTAAAAGGGCTATAGCAGATAGACTGGATTTACCGATCGAATGACATTCACGGTTGCAGATATAATGTAAATACTGTGAACTAACATGTTTAAACTTTCCGATCGAACAAATTTTATCAAAGTGGGCCCCCAGCAGTACTGTAGCACTTACAGAAAATATGGGCCCAAAAAGAATGTTCCCAAAACCCCATTTCTCAGACTAGGACCCACTGGAAAAAAATGGTGCAACGAAGCTATGTTACTGCGGCGGAACCGCGGCCAAAGTGGGGTTATGGCCTCGGTTCCGCGGCCGTATAAACGAATTAGGTCACCAAATTTTTGCAGTGTTCTTAGAATTCTCTGCACATGTTTCTGCAACAACCTGAAAAATTTTTAGAGCTGAAAAAATTTCGACAGCGAACACATGTGCACACAAAATACGGTTTTGGGATTTTGTTCGATCGAGTCTTTAAACATACTAGAGCAAGCTAGGCAAGGTTAACGGCGTGGCTCTGATACCAATGTAAGTCCGCGGCGGCGTCCCGGCCGTCGATCCGACGCCAGAAACGCGGAAACAAAAATTTGCAAACTAGCAAACCGGCATCACCGCGCACTTTTATCCCGGATCGGGCCATTAACCTAGCTACTAGCAAACTAAAATAAGAGTAGAGAAGTATACCAAGCGATCCGTGTCTTTCGGTCTTCGTCTCCACTCCGATCTCCTACGGAATCTCCGTCCGTCACGTCCTCATCGGAAAGGGCACCACGTAGCCGAATACTTTTACGGGCTCCCACCTCTGGACCGAGGCAACTCGGGCGCGAAATTGGCTAGCCGACGCGTCCAAGGTTTGCTGTAGACTAGTGTAGAAACTTGTCTCTTTGGGGCTTATAGAAGTTGCCATGGATGTGGAGGAAGTGAAAGAATAAACTTTGGAGATTTTGTGCCAAGTAGAGAAGTAGAGGAAATATGAGATAATGGAAATTTCCTCACAAAAAAATGAACCTCTCTCATTCTCTCCTCATGATGTGGCCGGCCCCTTTTTTCTCATGGTGGAGAAAATGAATAATTCATCCAAGAGAAGAAAGGGAATGAATATGTGAAGAAAAAGGTCACACCAATCTCACTTATCAATCCTTTCTCAAAAAGCAAAGGAAAAGACCAATAAAGAATCTCATCATGAATAAACTATCATGAAGCCACACATAAGCAAGAAAACCCCTCCACAAATGTTATTTGCAAATGTGCAAATAACCCCCCTCCATCGGAAAGTCCGGCCGTGAAGGAACAAAGGAAAACCGGCCGGAACGGAATGCAGACTGGTAACTTCAGAAAACTGATCCCGTAATAAATTATAGAAAAACCCCGCTACTGCATATACATGCCCGCATTTGTATTCCCACTGAACATAAATGCAAAGAGACAAAACTACATTGTCTAATACTAGGATCCGGCTTAAGCCAAAGTCGGCTAGTAAAAACCGTTCGATCACGATCCGTGCAATACCGCACGTATCTGATCGAACCCTGCCATATCTCCATACAGCCTCTACAGCGTTTTGCCCGAAACTTGAGTAACTGTGTGTGGTGGACTCTAAAGACTCGTCAATACTATGGCTGTGGATTTAACCACTAGCACGTCAGAGGTATTAGCCATACGTGACGGGCCACCAGCTATTGACCAAAAGGGACGTCGATGAGCGAACTCATCCTGACACCCTACTGAGCCTGTCAGTGACAATATCCGTACAGTCCGGTCCGTTCGTCTATGAGCATCGCATGGCGGGCCTAGGGGGTTGGTAAAAGTCAGACCCCCAAAAGCGGTACAAGTCGTGTTGGAGTGTAGCCCAGAACACCCTGAGATACTATTGGAATACCTATCAGCAAATCTCCTCCCTTGGCCAAGGACTTTTCATGTACTGGCTCTCCTAGACAAAGCGCGACCTCACTCCCAATACCGGGAGAGACGAACCCTTGCAGATCCGCTCACTGCCTCCATGTGGCTCGGCACTGTACCCAACTAAAACCTGTTTGCACGACTCTTTTGAGCCGTGGTAGGGTAGTAATCAAAGCACAGTGGGAACTCACACGAGACAAATGACGATCTCAGGTCGATGAACTAACCTGTACACATGTCACCAGGGAACTGCTATCTGACATCAGGTATAATCCCAACTAGCAGGTTCCCGGCGAGTCCTGTCCGGTGTACTCATAACCCAATGAGTACCTGTATACATCTTAGGTGAACCAACTGACACCAGTGGCTTGTGAGACCGGCCACCGCCCCTTGTCGGGGTCTCGACTGTATACACTAGTCTACTCCGGAGTATCGATGCCCTGTCTCGAAATTCCCACGACTAGGGACCTTTTAAGGATGTGCTTATAGACTCCAGCTCTCACGTATATGATCGCCCTCATACTGCTGGTAGTCAAGCAAGAATCCTAGGGGCTCTATCAACGTGTAATAGCGACTCGTAAGGTCACCTAAAGCAGTACACGATGATAAAAATAAACCAGATAGCATACTATCATCTTGAGTAAAACTGTCCTACCGGGATAGGTCCTCCCTCAATCATTGCAATCACGTGCCTGTGATCCAATAATTGACTCTGAGGGCACTATCTCCAACAGTATGGTTTTATGGCAGGGTTCAGAAGATGTACGTGCGTTTACGCACGTGTCATATTTCGGGCAGATAATACTGGTGGGCTTTGGTTTAAGCCGGATCCGAGTATTATACTGTGTAGATATAATATCTTTGTCTCAGTTGCATTTTTATTCGGTCGTAATACAAATGCGGGTATGTTTATACTGTTACGGGGTTATCCTGAAATTCGTTTCGGGATCGCTTTTGGAAGTTGCCAGTTTCCAGTTTCCAGTTTCCAGTTTTCTATCACCCGTATTTAACATTCGGTTAAATGCGGATTTATCTTTTCTTGGGTGAGTCATGGTTCTAGAAGTTTCTAGATGATGACTAGGATGATGAGGTGGCTTGTGACTCATCTTGGCATTTATTAGTTGATGACTAGTTAAGGTGACTCATTGTTTCATTAATGATATTATGCAAGGTATTATATGACTCTTGCTTTGTTTGATTGTTATGATAAGCTTAGGTTTATAGTCACCTTCCTTTTCTCTCCTACACTCACCCTCCTCCTCCTTTAAAAGTGGCCGGCCCATTTTTTGTTGGGGATTATGGTTGTTGTTCATTTGAAAAGATTATGATAGTTTTGGATTCATGGAAATTAGATAGCCTCATTTCTCATTTCACCCGATTCAAATGGCAACTTCATTAACCGTTCATCCATGGCTTTGGATGAAGCGAGACAAAGTGTTCTCCTCATTCTCTACACCAATCTTGGTCATCTCTTTTAGCAAACTTGATGACTGAGTTGCCTCGAGTCAGAGGCGGGAGCCCGTTTAAAGATTCGTTGATGTGGTGCCACCTGGACGAGGAGATCGGAGATCGACGAGATTGGAGCAGCCACAACCAAGCGTGGGATGATGGTTAAAGAACGAAGGACTTGGATTGTTCGGTATAACCTTTCTACCCTCTTTGTAGTTTGTTAGTTTAGCAATAATGGCAGATCCGGGTTATAGTATACGATAGCGCCAGTTAAAAAGTTTTTGTTCCGCATTTGGCGTCTGTTGACGGCCGGGGCGCTACCGTAAACTTACAGTGGTATCAGAGCCTCACCATTATACTTTACTAACTTGTGCCAACGCCTTTAAAATATCGATCGGACTGAATTTCAATAACTACAATTTTCAGTGTTAAAGTTTCTGTTGATTTTAAATATGGTCTAAAAATCATTTTGACCATACCAGAAAATTAAGCAGGCTTTTTATAGAACACTGCAGAAAAATGACCCACTGTTTCGACCATAAGCTCGCGGAAACGCGGTCAACTCCATGCTTTGACCGCGGAACCGCGGCCGTCTTGGTGAATCAATGGGTAATTTTTCTTCTGGAGTTTCTACATGATAAATTGTGGTTTCTGGTACTGTTCTTTTGGGCCCAGATTTTGTTACTGTACAGCAGATGTACGTGGGGCCCACTTCGGGAAATTTAGTCGATCAAAATTTAAACGCGTTAGTATACGGTACTTACATTATATCTCCGACCGTGAATTTCATTCGAGCGGTAAACCGCATCTGATTGCTATAGTTCTTTTAGACGGGTTTGTGAATGTGACATTCGCGTTGATGTTTTGTGTTGTGCTGTGATATTGCGGATTTATCGTGGTGGATAGCAGTGTGCAATGGTAGTGCAGTTTGGATTTATTTGTACATTTGATATTGCGGGGCGAGCGTCCAACATGTGGACTGCTGTCACTGCCTGTTTGTATAATATTCTTTTGGGGCACGACCGGGCTGAGGTCGATGTACCCGTTGTACATATTTTTTATTTCTGTACTAGGTTTTACCCCGCAACGGAGTGCACGGATAGCCGGGTTCTGGAGAGCAACGGGACCGCATTTCATGGCTTTGAGAGGCAAAGGGGCCTTACTCTGGAATTGGTAGACTATTCGCCGCACTCGTAGGGGGTACAGGTTGACCCAAGGAGGGGTGCTCAAGTTACCGGATTCCGTGAAGTGCAGGGTGGTCCATTCATTATGCTGTAGGGGACTGCTTCGCTTCAGGTTTTGGCGGGTAACTTGCCGCACCCGTAGGGGTCTAGGTTTCATTGCACAGGCTATCCACACGACCAGGGGAACGTCAGGTTTCAGCAGCGGCTCTGTGAAACTCGGGGATCCCAGTTTATCTGTATTGTTCTGTGATACTTATTAATTTTCTGTAATGTTACATATTATCACGCCTGGAGCGATTATTGTATATTGGTATATATACTAGTAGATATTGTATATGTTTTGCACCCGTGCTAGTTCAGTCCCCGCTCTGTCGTTAGTTAAGTAACCTAACGGGTGATGACGGGACCCAGTGACGAATGCGGATGGCATATACGTACATTTTATTTTCGTTCTTTTCTGGTATGATTAATTGATGGGACTGCGTTGATTCTGATCAATGCAAAGGAAAACAAACCTATTTGGCAATTGTTGGAAAAATTTTAAAAAGTGTTATTACAAAGACGTTTCCTTTTGGTTTGCATTGCGGTATTCAGTTGGAATATCCTGCACCTCATTCCACGAGGAAAGAGCCGAGATCCCTTCACCGGGAATGACCTCTTTAGCAAAGGTTTTCGCCACTATATTTTTTATGAAAAAGCTATCAGGTTCTTTCAGCGATATCAAGTTCGTTACGTTAAAGGTTTTTCGCCAAAAACCAGCCGTAGCCCTCCGTTATTTCTTTTGGGTATTCAGTAGTATTCAAGCTATGCATTTTAGCAAAATTTAAGGCATAGTGTTTGGTAGCTGTTGGGTATTCATTTGTTGCATAGATAGATGATTTGGTTTGGGACAGTCGTTCTGCCGATTGGCCAAAGTTAGGGGCATATGCGGGTGGGTTCAAATTGACAAGATAGTGACGGGTAGAACTTGGCATGTGACTTATGACATTTTGATCAAAGCCAAGGTCATAAGAGCATGGGGCAAAAATCATATCGGGAGTTTTTTAAAGAAACTGAAACTTGCCAAGTATGCGCATACCTTCTGGAGTGTGATAACGTGAGTGGATTCCGTCACGTTATCATGCGATGAGAGTTGGATCCCGATTCCCACTGATGAGTTGGTTTACTCTTCGGGTGATCCCGATTGATTCTTCTTTCAGGTTTGGAGGAGAATTTGACAGTACAGTGGGAGGTTTCCTGATTAGATAAAGTGATAATCATTCTGATCTAGGTTAGAGTGCACGCAGAGTGTTTCTTTTCTCTCTCTCTTTGGTAGCGACCTTTGACCGACCCTTGACTATGACTCAGTGACCAAGTTGACCGAACCTTCTTAAAATACTGGCTTTTGGCTTGTCTGAGTTGCATAAGTCATTGCCGCTTCTTCTTCTACCATTTGAATTTCTCAGAACACCCCGTATTACTACGGACATCCACTTCCATTAGATAGATCCATCGTATGGTTATATACTAACTCGAAGGGACTTCTTCGAGGATGGATCCAAGTTTAGGAGAAATAGAATTGGTTTATTCAGTTGTCTTTTATTATCACCTTCTCTCAGGTTGCGAGAGCTCCTTGGTTTAGGAGAGTACACCTATTACGCTTATTGGATAGTCTTCTTCCAAACCATAGGCAGGTGCCGAAAGGTAGGGAATGAAGAAAACCAATTAGCCTAAGTAGGGTGTACAGAAGGTAATATGTAAAGACAAAATAAAGGGATTAGAAAGAGTGCAAACTAAATTGCGACTGTTATCACTCACGACCAAACCACGTACTTCATCGCCGCTCCTATTTCACCTTTCTTTTTTCCCCAGTTCGGGAGAAATAGAATAAGGTATTATTCAGTTGTCTTTTATCATTACTGTTCCCCTCCGAAAGACGGCGACGACGTGAGGACGTCTTGCCTGAGATTCGGGATAGATGCTAATTGGTGCTATCCGTCTACCTCTCCGAAGATGCCAAGTTGATTTATGGCACCATGTATCGAAGGTTTAAACGGATGCGTCCGATGTAGTAGACTTCGTCAGATTCCCCCTCGCTTGAGGGGTTTTTGATTGTGGGGACGCTCTTCCCTGCAGGCGCAAGCCCCTGCAGTTAATTACGCTACCGCATTGCGGTAACAACTTTCTCCTTCTCCGGAATTTTACTTCATGTCGTGTGTGTTTGTTTTGTTTGTGGTTGCCCGTGGATTGTATACGGAGACCAATTTATATCGTCGCCCGTAAGACGTGGATTAGTCCAAATCCGTGTTTTCTTAGATTTGGGTTTGGGATTTTGGTTTGAGGATACGTTAGTCGTATTTAAGGCTAAGATCAACTTAAATATTTGTTAAGGATACGTTAGTCTAATTTCCAGACTCAGAACTACTTAACGGGATCGTTTAGATCCATTTCTAGTTTAGGGACATGGTGGTCCATTGGTAGTTTAAGGACGCATAAGTCCATGGGTTTAAGGACCCCACAGTCCATATTGATATGTGGTCGTCGGGACCCGTCACCTCTCTGACGTCGTTGAAGGATTACAACGACATATGTCAAAGGAGTTCGGAGATGTACCCTCGAACCAGATATAAATTGATTTAGGGAGCAGCCGTTCTCAGTCAATTTAATTTGAGGACTTACGGCCATGATTGGGCTAAGTCCCGTTGAGAGTATTCAACATTTTTCTTGATCTTTAGCCTATTAGGCCTGTGCTAAGGCTTTGCCCATATTTAATAATGCACTGCATTTTATTCTGGCCTGCTAGGCCTTTTTGATTTGGGCTCTGTCCCTTTATTTATGATGCAGAGCATCTGTTTTGGTTTGGGCTCTGCCCTTTTTTAAAATAATGCATTGTATTTTATTAGGCCTGTTAGGCCTTCTTTAATTGGGCTTGGCCCTTTTGTAAGCAATTCAGTGCATTTGTCTGGCGCTTTGCGCCAAGTAATGAGCGCAAGCTCATATGGTGATGACACGTGTCATGCTCTGGCGAGCGCAAGCGCAACAGCGCTGCTCAAGTGCGCTGCTCTAGTGCGCTGCGCTTGCGCTGCTGACACGTGGCGCGCTGTGGTGAATTGCGCCAGTTTCAGAGAGCAAGGCTCTGTTTCAAAAAGCGCATAGCGCAGTTGGTTCAGATGCTGACACGTGGCGCTCTCTGGTGGCTTGCGCCAACCCAAGAGCGCAACGTGTAGGGTTCCTAGGCATTCTTGTGAAGGTTCATAAGGCATCAAACATGCCCGGATTAAATTTTAGACGTGCCGAACAATCCAAAATTTCCTAAACTGCTCAACTCTTGAGCGGAGTTCAAATAATCCCAGAATATTCCACAGTACCGGTGATCCAGCCGTAGAAGGGTCAAGCCAACGCCTCACATGTGGCACGCCGTACTGCCCCAAACCCGAAGGTTCAAAAGGCAGTTCAAGACGGTCATATAATCGAGTTAAGGTTTGTTGTCTTCTAGAGGATCCACCGCTTAACTTGTACAATTTTTCCGAAAGATTTAAACCCGAATAAATTTCAACACTTGAAAGTTTGCCGTACCGGGAAACAGTAAGTTAATGATATCCGTTCAAATAGTTTAACAATTTCTAAATATCCGGAAAGAAATACGAATTTAAAATTTCCGATCGAGTCTACTATTACAAAACAAACCCCAGAATTTTCAACACCTGAAACAGATTAAAAATACCCAGAAGCATCAACAAGTACCTACGGATTATACCATGAAGCCACGTGTCACAATCCTACAATTCGGCCGCGAAACCGCCGCGAGAACCATGTTCCTGCCGCGGTTCCGCGCTGAGTTGGTGGAATTGTGGGCCCGTGTTTCATGGTAATTCTTAGAATTCCCTGCTGATTTTTTTACGTATTTTTAATTCAGAAAAATCCCAAAATTTAAAAAATTTCTAGAGAGGGGTCCAATTTTGTCGTTTCGGGTTCGATCGGAGTTTTAACTTCGTAAACACATCGCCTAATGCTCTAGCTAGGCTCTGATACCACTGTAGGGTTCCTAGGCACTCTTGTGAAGGTTCATAAGGCATCAAACATGCCCGGATTAAATTTTAGACGTGCCGAACAACCCAAAGTCGGGATCTTTGCTAGATTATTAGGGTTTAACATGCAAGAAGATAACTTTTATCTAAGTGTGAGGGATTACAACCTTTGTAGTCCGCTCCTTCACTTCACAAGCTCCGAGTAGAAGTCCCTTTGCCACGATCCACGATCTCCCGGACTCATGAGAGGCTCCACGACTCGAACGATCCATGCTAGCTTGAAGTATTCCAAATCTCCGATGATCTACCTTGAAGTTGCTACGACTCAAGCTTTCTCACTCAAAAGAGAAGAACACACTAATCCCATAGGCTAGATGAGATGAGGATGAGAGAGTAGTAATTTTGCTTTCTTTTTAAATCATTCTCATTTTATTTCATCACTTAAAGAAAAACTAGCAAGCTTTCTTGAAAAAGGAAGAAGATGATAATGAAAAGATAATGATATATTTTTCTTTTGTGATGAATAGAATATAAACTATATGATTGAATATTAACCATGGTCAAGGATGAGTGGTCAAGATTTTGTAGAGAAATAACTAAAGTTGGGGTTTGGTTGAGTTAAAGAAAGTGTCATCCAAAATATCCTAAGAATGACAAAAAGAAAAGTTCTAGAAGATGCATGAAACATCTAACCCAAATCAAACCCTAATCTCAACTAATCATCCTTAAACATGTTTAACAATTAATCATATCATGTCACAATAATATATATCACATATATATTATATATTTGCAACAAAAGAAAATAATACAATTAACATATATCGCATATATATCAATGTATCATCCACTGAGAAAATGAAATAATAAAGCGAGCCTATATTAGATAATGTAATACAATATATCATATATATATTATTATACATTAAATCATCGAATCAACACTTGAATCGATGATCCGGCTATATCGAATATTACCGACTAATATATCATGTACCGATTCATCGAATCAACACTTGATCCGATGACCCGGTTCATATCTAAATGTCCTGAGAATATAATACGGTATCCCATATCGCATTATTCTCGTTCCTACGCATATCACATATGTGCCACTACTCCGTTTTGCCTGAGCCAAGAAACCTCTGTGTAGGACTCTAAAGAATCGTCAATACGCCGGTAGCAGGTGATGATCATATCAAACACCCACAAGCTGCAAGCGGTCAGCTAAACGTAACAGCCACCCAGGTATTGAGCGATCAGAAGATCAACAAGCTAGCCTGTGCGTTCTCCTGTGAATCCAACCAGTAACACTCCCGTACAGTCCGGTCTGTTCGTCTGATATGTCGCATATCAAGTCTAGGGGTGGTATACGTCAGACCCCAGTAACCGATAAGTCGTGTCGATGTGTGGCTCATAACGGGTCGAGAAACTACTAGTAACACTTACCAGTAAATCTCTATATCAGCCCTGGCCAGGGACTTCCAGTTATAGCCAATCGAACACAGCACAACATCAACTCCCTATACCGGGAGAGACGAATCCCCTCCTATCGCTCATTGCCTCCATGTGATTCGGGACTGTACCCAAAAGCCACCGTTTTGCACGCCCTCTTGGACGTGGTAAGGTGTAAATCAAAGCACAGTGGGAATCACACAAGACTCTATGACGATCTCGGGTCTACAGACTACCCTGTACCAGTGTCACCGGAGAACTGCCATCTGACGTGTGGTATATCACCATCTGGGAGTTCTCGGCGAGTCCGTCCAGTGTACCCAGTCTCTACTGAGCACCCGTACACCATCTCTGATGTCCAACACCGATGGATATGGGATCATCCATCGCCCATCATATGGGTCAAGATGCGTATACGCTAGTCTACTCTGGTGTATCGATGCCCTGTCTCGATATACCCTCGACTAGGAACAGTTATAGGATGTACTCATCGACTACCGTGGCCCCACTAGTATGATCTCATCATAGTCCCAGTAGTCGAGTACAGATCCTAAGGGCTTTATCAACATGTGAGAGTAAAACAGTAAACCAATACAAGTCAACATGTTAAGATAAAGTGAAACCAAATAGCATACTATCATGACGAGCAAGAAAGTCATCTCTATATATATCCAAGCATCCATTATAATATACATCATATGTACAACAATGGCCTCTATGGCATATACATAACTAACAATCTCCCACTTGCACTAAGGCCAGCTGCTGTAGTATCTCATACCTAGCATCCCGAATAATCTCTCAAACTGTATCTGGGGAATAGCCTTCGTGAATGGATCCGCAGTGTTGTCCTTCGTATCTACTCTCCTGACCTCGATCTCCCGGCGATCAACTATCTCCCTGATCAGGTGATACCGCCTCAGAATATGTCTGGACTTCTGATGGGACCTGGGTTCCTTGGCCAAAGCCACAGCTCCATTGTTATCGCAATACAGAGGTATTGGATGCTCAATGGATGGAACCACTCCAAGTTCAGTAATGAACTTCTTGATCCAGACAGCCTCTTTGGCAGCATCGTTGGCAGCGATGTATTCAGCCTCCATCGTCGAGTCTGCAACGGTATCCTGTTTGGAACTCTTCCAATATACCGCCCCTCCATTTAGGGTAAAGACAAAACCCGAATGCGACTTAGAGTCGTCCTTATCACTTTGGAAGCTGGAATCGGTAAAGGACTCCACCTGGAGTTCTCCATTACCATACACCAAGAACATCTCCTTAGTCCTTCGTAAGTACTTGAGAATGTTCTTCACAGCTGTCCAATGACTCTCTCCAGGATCTGCTTGATACCGACTCACTACACTTAGTGAGTATGCAACATCGGGTCTGGTACATAGCATCGCATACATGATAGAGCCTACTGCCGAAGCATAGGGTATCCTTTGCATGCGAGCTCTCTCCAAATCAGTCTTGGGAGACATCTCTCTGGAGAGAGTGAGTCCAGAGATCGTGGGTTGGTTCCCACGTTTGGATTCTTCCATACTAAACCTCTTTAGTATGGTGTCAATGTACCTGGATTGGGACAATCCCAGTATCCGTTTAGATCTATCTCTATAGATCATGATTCCCAATATGCAGGAGGCATCACCTAGATCTTTCATTGAGAATCTCTGTGATAAGAAGAGCTTGACTGATTGCAGCATAGGAATATCATTTCCTATCAAGAGTATGTCATCCACGTACAATACGAGGAAGACAACCTTACCCTCTGCTACCTTCTTATAGATACAAGGTTCATCTATATTTTTGATGAAGTCAAACTCTTTGACTACAACATCAAAACAGATGTTCCAACTCCGCGATGCTTGCTTTAACCCATAAATGGATTTAAGCAGCTTGCACACCTTTCCGCTGCTCCCACTATCTACGAAGCCCTCTGGCTGAGTCATGTACATGCACTCTTCTAAATCACCGTTTAGAAAGGCGGTCTTAACATCCATTTGCCAGATTTCATAGTCATGGTATGCAGCAATGGCAAGTAAGATCCGGATGGACTTAAGCATAGCCACTGGAGAAAAGGTTTCGTCATAATCCACACCTGGTCGTTGACGAAAACCCTTTGCTACAAGTCTAGCTTTGAAAGTCTCAACTTTTCCATCTACACCAAATTTCTTTTTAAAAATCCACTTGCTCCCAATGGGTTTTACCCCTTCAGGAGCATTTTCCAAAATCCATACTTTATTGGTGTACATGGATTCCATCTCAGATCGCATTGCATCCAGCCATTTCACAGAGCCACCACTCGTGATGGCCTGCTCGAAACTAGTCGGGTCATCATCATCCATGATGCAATCTTCGCTTCCACCATCAATGAGAAAACCGTAGTATCTCTCAGGTGGACGAGAAACCCTACTAGATCGGCGGAGAGGCTGGGGTTTGTCGGGTACTACTGAATCCTCTGGTTCCACTAAATCTTCAGTTGTAATTTGTGTTTCTGGAACCTCTTCCAGCTCTACCTCTTTGCCACTAATTTCTTTATCAAGAAATTCCTTTTCTAAAAAGGTGGCATATTGAGAAATAAACACCTTTTGTTCCTCAGCGTGATAGAAAATATATCCTTGAGAATTCTTAGGATATCCCACAAATTTGCAAAGAACTGACCGTGCCTCGAGTTTGTCTGGATTTTGTCTTTTGACATAGGCCGGACAACCCCATATCTTAACTCTTTTAAAATATGGTTTCTTCCCACTCCATATCTCATGTGGTGTGGTAGGCACAGATTTAGACGGAACTTGATTCAATAGGTATGCTGCTGTTTCAAGCGCATAACCCCAGATGGAAATAAGTAACTCAGCCTCGCTCATCATAGAGCGCACCATATCTAATAGGGTGTGATTCCTCCGCTCCGATACACCGTTGTGCTGTGGTGTATAAGGAGGAGTAAGTTGAGAGAGAATCCCATTCTCTTTTAGATAATCTAAGAACTCATTGCTTAAGTATTCACCTCCTCGATCAGATCGAAGAATCTTAATACTTTTGCCCGTTTGATTCTCTACTTCGTGCTTATATTCTCTGAATTTCTCAAAAGCTTCAGACTTGTGTTTCATCAGGAACACATGTCCGAATCTAGAGAGATCATCAGTGAATGTAATGAAGTACGAAGAACCGTTCCTGGCATGCGTAGACATGGGACCGCATACATCACTATGTACCAGTCCTAAGAGTTCGGTAACTCTTTCTCCGTGTCCACTAAACGGAGCTTTGGTCATTTTTCCTTTGAGACATGAATGGCAAGTATCATAAGATGATAATTCGAACGGATTCAAATAACCATCTTTATGTAACTTAGCCAGTCGTGTCGCATTGATATGACCAAGTCTACAATGCCACAAGTAGGATTCGTTCATATCCGAACTTTTCCTCTTGTATTTGTTTTGTATATTCAGGACTGTATTCTGATTTTAGAATGAATATGCCATTATGTAACGAGCCTGATGCAATCAACTTTTGATCTAGGAATATGTTCATAACATTATCCTGTACTACAAAATTATATCCCTCTTTACTCAATAAAGAAACTGATATAATGTTGCACATCATGTTCGGTATATAATAGCACTCATTTAGAATCAGTGTATTACGACTTGGTAATACCAGGTGATATTCGCCAACTGCTTTGGCTACAATACTTGCACCGTTCCCTACTTGAACGGAATGATCACCTTTTCCCAGTTCTCTACCTTTTCGTAGCCCATGTAACAACTTACATATGTGGGATCCTGATCCGGTATCTAATACCCAGGACGTAAGGTGAACTGAGAAACAGTTCTCAATAACTAACACACCCGAAGAAGATGCATCAATATGCATGTTCTTTTGGGCTGCGTGAGAATCCAGATATTCTTCTATTTCCTGTTCAGTCTTATAACTCTTATAAGAAAGAACGGGTCCAACATTCCCTAGCTCAGTACAATAATTGGGTTCAGTCAATACATCCATATTATTATCTTGATTATGGCATGACATGGTTGCTACCTGGAGAGAGAGAGAAGAAAACACTTTAGCGTATGCTCTTGCAAGATTAGATTGGTTATTGTCTTATCTAATCAGGATGTCTCCCACTGTTTTTATCAAATCTACCTTAAAACCCTAAAAGGTAAGATTAGCCGGGATTAATTACACCCTACAATTTCGTCAATCTTTCAGCCAGATCAGTGTCGGTACTTTGAGGGAGGTTCCCCGTGCTATCGCACGGACCTAATTAAAGTAAACCTCGTTTTCCCAGAGGCGTAACCCCGTTAACACTTTTCTAGACACCAACTTGATCGGCTAATTGTCCTGTGTAAAACTCTCCCAGGAGTAACACTTACTCGCAGTGGGTATCGGGATCCAACTATCTTATAGGAGGTATGCAATCTCATTGAAAATTTCAACACTTGAAATTCTCGATAATATTTTTACCCCTAGCAATTTATGACCTTAACATAGTCAACAAATCATAATTGCTAGCCAAGTTCAACCCGTCATTTCCCGATTGAATTAAATCCACCTGCACGACCCTTAACATAGTCAACAAAGTCGCACAACTACCCTAATCCAATCACATCTCATGTTTTAGCAGATAACTACTAATTAGCTACCGCACACTACGCCTTAACATAGTCAACAAACGTAGCACGAATACTAACTAGTCTTTATCTGAAATGACGGAGGGCTACGCAGGTTTTTCAGAAAACCCTGAGCGTAATGAACTTGATATCGTTGTAGAATCGAGTGAAGTTTTGAAAAGGAGTGTTTTTGAGGCTTTTCTTAGTTTCGCTAAAGGGGTCACTCCCGGTGAAGGGATCGTCGGCCCTTCCCTCATCGAAAAAGGTGCAGGATATATCATATATACCGCTGTGCAAAGCAAAACACTAAAAGCAATCAAAAGACAAACCGCGTTTTGTAGCATCTGCCAGTTTTGCTAAAGGAGTCACTCCCGGTGAAGGGATCTCGGTCCTTTCCTCATCGAATAAGGTGCAGGATATATCGTATATATCACTGTGCAAAGCAAAACTGTAGCTACCCCTTTTATAAAGTTTTGATTCTACAACATCATTAGGTTTCTTTTCCTTTTATTAATCATATTAATAAAAATCCCATCAGCTTATGCTTCCTAAGCATCACAGAAGAAACGAAAGCAGTAATATTTATATATCAGCATATATATATAGTATAAGCATTCGTCTCAGGCAGTAATATGATCTCATCACAGAACATTGCAGCAGAAGAACATATATGAAATATTGGATATACTAGGACGTCCGTGTTTTCAATACGAGCCTGTATAAAACACGGATTCCACGGTCGCGACGAATAGCCAAACCCACATCCCAAGACCCCTACGAGAGCGGCAAGTAACACTGCCAATTCTAGGGTTAGGAGACCCGGTCTCGACTCCTCGAGATGGCCTCCCACTGGACCCTAGAATCCGGTTACTTGTGCTCCCCTCCTTGGGTCTACCTAATGCGGAAAAGTAAATAATATACACTGGTGACAGCAACCTGAACCTGGAAGTGCCCCAAATAAAAGAATATTACATTACAAATGAATTTTACATGAATGAAAATAAAAACCCTCATCTCACATAAAACCCCCGGCTATTCAGAACGCGACGATCCAATATAACATATCACAGCAACACATAATATCTCATATCATCAACGTAAGTAAATATGCGCATCCCAATTGTCGTTGACATATAGCAACGAAACCGGCGATATCACATATTACACTTACGGTCACAGAAAAGAAAGTGTAAAACTACAATATTTGGAATCCACAATCACTTAAGACATCATAAATCCGAAATATCACATACTTCGCATTTCATGCCTAACTCTATGAATTCCACATATTGTATCACATTCCAGATAAATAGACAGTATTAAACTTTCTGAACAGATAATCGAACACCCAAAATTTCCTAAACTGCTCAACTCTTGAGCGGAGTTCAAATAATCCCAGAATATTCCACAGTACCGGTGATCCAGCCGTAGAAGGGTCAAGCCAACGCCTCACATGTGGCACGCCGTACTGCCCCAAACCCGAAGGTTCAAAAGGCAGTTCAAGACGGTCACATAATCGAGTTAAGGTTTGTTGTCTTCTAGAGGGTCCACCGCTTAACTTGTACAATTTTTCCGAAAGATTTAAACCCGAATAAATTTCAACACTTGAAAGTTTGCCGTACCGGGAAACAGTAAGTTAATGATATCCGTTCAAATAGTTTAACAGTTTCTAAATATCCGGAAAGAAATACGAATTTAAAATTTCCGATCGAGTCTACTATTACAAAACAAACCCCAGAATTTTCAACACCTGAAACAGATTAAAAATACCCAGAAGCATCAACAAGTACCTACGGATTATACCATGAAGCCACGTGTCACAATCCTACAATTCGGCCGCGGAACCGCCGCGAGAACCATGTTCCTGCCGCGGTTCCGCGCTGAGTTGGTGGAATTGTGGGCCCGTGTTTCATGGTAATTCTTAGAATTCCCTGTTGATTTTTTTATGTATTTTTAATTCAGAAAAATCCCAAAATTTAAAAAATTTCCAGAGAGGGGTCCAATTTTGTCGTTTCGGGTTCGATCGGAGTTTTAACTTCGTAAACACATCGCCTAATGCTCTAGCTAGGCTCTGATACCACTGTAGGGTTCCTAGGCACTCTTGTGAAGGTTCATAAGGCATCAAACATGCCCGGATTAAATTTTAGACGTGCCGAACAACCCAAAGCCGGGATCTTTGCTAGATTATTAGGGTTTAACATGCAAGAAGATAACTTTTATCTAAGTGTGAGGGATTACAACCTTTGTAGTCCGCTCCTTCACTTCACAAGCTCCGAGTAGAAGTCCCTTTGCCACGATCCACGATCTCCCGGACTCATGAGAGGCTCCACGACTCGAACGATCCATGCTAGCTCGAAGTATTCCAAATCTCCGATGATCTACCTTGAAGTTGCTACGACTCAAGCTTTCTCACTCAAAAGAGAAGAACACACTAATCCCATAGGCTAGATGAGATGAGGATGAGAGAGTAGTAATTTTGCTTTCTTTTTAAATCATTCTCATTTTATTTCATCACTTAAAGAAAAACTAGCAAGCTTTCTTGAAAAAGGAAGAAGATGATAATGAAAAGATAATGATATATTTTTCTTTTGTGATGAATAGAATATAAACCATATGATTGAATATTAACCATGGTCAAGGATGAGTGGTCAAGATTTTGTAGAGAAATAACTAGAGTTAGGGTTTGGTTGAGTTAAAGAAAGTGTCATCCAAAATATCCTAAGAATGACAAAAAGAAAAGTTCTAGAAGATGCATGAAACATCTAACCCAAATCAAACCCTAATCTCAACTAATCATCCTTAAACATGTTTAACAATTAATCATATCATGTCACAATAATATATATCACATATATATTATATATTTGCAACAAAAGAAAATAATACAATTAACATATATCGCATATATATCAATGTATCATCCACTGAGAAAATGAAATAATAAAGTGAGCCTATATTAGATAATGTAATACAATATATCATATATATATTATTATACATTAAATCATCGAATCAACACTTGAATCGATGATCCGGCTATATCGAATATTACCGACTAATATATCATGTACCGATTCATCGAATCAACACTTGATCCGATGACCCGGTTCATATCTAAATGTCCTGAGAATATAATACGGTATCCCATATCGCATTATTCTCGTTCCTGCGCATATCACATATGTGCCACTACTCCGTTTTGCCTGAGCCAAGAAACCTCTGTGTAGGACTCTAAAGAATCGTCAATACGCCGGTAGCAGGTGATGATCATATCAAACACCCACAAGCTGCAAGCGGTCAGCTAAACGTAACAGCCACCCAGGTATTGAGCGATCAGAAGATCAACAAGCTAGCCTGTGCGTTCTCCTGTGAATCCAACCAGTAACACTCCCGTACAGTCCGGTCTGTTCGTCTGATATGTCGCATATCAAGTCTAGGGGTGGTATACGTCAGACCCCAGTAACCGATAAGTCGTGTCGATGTGTGGCTCATAACGGGTCGAGAAACTACTAGTAACACTTACCAGTAAATCTCTATATCAGCCCTGGCCAGGGACTTCCAGTTATAGCCAATCGAACACAGCACAACATCAACTCCCTATACCGGGAGAGACGAATCCCCTCCTATCGCTCATTGCCTCCATGTGATTCGGGACTGTACCCAAAAGCCACCGTTTTGCACGCCCTCTTGGACGTGGTAAGGTGTAAATCAAAGCACAGTGGGAATCACACAAGACTCTATGACGATCTCGGGTCTACAGACTACCCTGTACCAGTGTCACCGGAGAACTGCCATCTGACGTGTGGTATATCACCATCTGGGAGTTCTCGGCGAGTCCGTCCAGTGTACCCAGTCTCTACTGAGCACCCGTACACCATCTCTGATGTCCAACACCGATGGATATGGGATCATCCATCGCCCATCATATGGGTCAAGATGCGTATACGCTAGTCTACTCTGGTGTATCGATGCCCTGTCTCGATATACCCTCGACTAGGAACAGTTTTAGGATGTACTCATCGACTACCGTGGCCCCACTAGTATGATCTCATCATAGTCCCAGTAGTCGAGTACAGATCCTAAGGGCTTTATCAACATGTGAGAGTAAAACAGTAAACCAATACAAGTCAACATGTTAAGATAAATTGAAACCAAATAGCATACTATCATGACGAGCAAGAAAGTCATCTCTATATATATCCAAGCATCCATTATAATATACATCATATGTACAACAATGGCCTCAAGGGCATATACATAACTAACACAACGGTACAACTTTGCAAGTGCAAGGCACTATTAACTTGAGAATCTTTTAGATTCCAGAACCAATGGTTCATAAGTGCAAAGAACTACTTGGTTTCTTGATCTAATTTAGATCAAAGAAAACAAGTGTTTCTTATTTTTCTTGATCTTAGAGAACCAACGGTTCATAAGTGCAAAGCACTATTATTATTTATTTTTCTTTTTATTTAAGATTATTGATCTTGTTCTTAGATCAATAATCTGTTCATAAGAGAATTTTCTCTTTTTCCCAAAGGTTTTTTACCTTTTCTTCTTGAGGAGTTCTTCAGAGTTCCTTTTTTTCTTCTCAAAAAATGTTCATCCCTTTGAATTGAGGTCTAGTGTCCTTTTTATAGTGCCCATAAATTAGTTAAAGTTTGTTAAAGAGATCATTCTCTGAGTGATTTGGGGAATTTTCCCCACCGTTCGATCTTTGATCCAAGGGTTTCTGTTTTACAGAAGAAAATCTTCTTGTTTTTAACAAGATTGAGAAAGATCTTTCAGAATTTTAATTCTATTTGGCGCAAGCGCACCAGCTCGTGACATGTGTCGCGCAGCGCACAGCGCAGCGCAACTGCGCTAGCGCATCTGCGCTGACACGTGTCGCGTAGCGCAACTGCGCTAGCGCATCTGTGCTGACACGTGTCGCGCAGCGCAGTGCTTGCGCAACTGAAGCGTTGCTTCTTTTAATTTTTCTTTAAATAGAGCTTTGCTCTGATTGGGTGCGCTGTTTTGGGTGCTGCGCTGATGTGTCTGCGCCTGACACGTGGCGCGTTGCACGCAGCGCAAAGAATTTGAAGCGTTGCTTCATTTATTAAAGTTTAAATTTTCAAAGTAGAGATTTGCTCTGATTGCGGTAAACAAATGCCCCCCCACCGTTGCGCTTACGTGGCCCCAAATGTGAGCGCAACGGTGGCGGAATTCCAACCGCCGTGGCAACTTTTGGAAGTTGAAGAGGCACTTGATGCCTATAAATAGGACCTTTGGTCCTCCACAGATTCTTATCATCCTTAAGATTTTTACTTTCAAAACTCCAGAGCTTTGCTCTTGCCTTTAGGAACTCTCAGAGTTAAATTTTCCTCAAAAGAAACTTTATAGGAAAAAATTAACCTTGAATTAAATTAATTTCAATTAATAGAGCTTTACTCTCATAGATCTTTGATCTAAAGAAAACCCTTCTGGGGTTTCACCAATAGAGCCTTGCTCTCAAGAATCTGTTTCAGGGTTTCTTGACCCATGAACAGAACCTTGCATCTTTGTCAAGACATAGATCTCTTTGATCTAAAAATGAGATGAACTCTTAAGAGTTTGAGTATGGATAATGAAAATTAAAAATGGAGTTTTGTATTTAAAGGATTATATCATCTTTTAATAATAATGATCTTAGAGTTCTTGGGGGACTTCTTCAAATTTCCATTATTATGGCATCTGATAGGCGTCACCCCTATTCGTAGAGCATTGCTCTCGAGGAGTTTAACTCTTTGTGCTCATTTTTTAACAAGAATTCGCCTAATCAGTCGGTCTGCTAATTTTGCTGATCTTCTTCCACAAGAACAATGGACGCCCATATGTATGCTCTTAACGAGATCATCTCTTACGGGGACATACGCCGACTTGGCCGCTCTCAAAATCGAGAGTTCACAAACGCGGAGTGTGCTGAAATCATGAGCCGCTTCGACGCGTACAGCGGTCCTCTTCTTCCTCGGCGTTCCTCCCTTCTTAAGCTTATCGTGGGAGCCATCTGGGAAGCGCTTCCCCTGTTCTGTTCCGGTGTGCCGCTTAGGACGCTAGATGCCGCTGAGGATAAGGTGCACTCGGTGTACCTGTTGAACTTTATCTCAAAGAGACGGCGAGACAGTCTTATCGATCTCTTGCACGAAGTCTTTCAACAGTCTGCCATACTCGCTGCTTATCGGAGGGTGGAAGACATCAGGGGGGACCCTGACGCTTGTGCTCGTGAAAGAAAGCACACTAGGATGGTCCGCGAGGCTCGGAAAGTCATAGATAGGGTCGCTTTTGAATTCCTCAATCCATGCCCTGGATCTGAGGTTATTCCATTGTAACTTTCGTTTATTGTTTTTTATGACTGTAAGAACTTCGGGCAATATTAATGGAAATTTTTTTTATCCCAGCTTGTCTTTATTATATATCTTTTGTCCTGAGTCTTTTTGCCCATGCATGAATGAATGTGTCTTGAACACTTGATCAAATGTAAATCGGATGCTCTTTCTGTTGCTTTTCTTCTTTCTCAGCATGTCATCATAATTAGCAGGTAATAGAGTAAGCTTCTTGATTTCTTCACGAGATAGCGAGGGCTTAGGCCGCAGGTTCAGATCTGCCGCCTAAGACTTTTCAACTCTATGAGCCGTGAGGGTCTCATAGAGACTTTTCTCCCTACGAATCGAAAGGATCTCGTAGGTGGGTTTTCTCCTTAGGAATCGTGAGGATCCCTAAGTGTGTTTTCTCTTATAAGTCGTAAGGATCTTATAAGAGATTTTTCCCTCTTACGAGTCAAGAGGACTTGTAAGCGGTTGTTCCCCTCCTTGTCGAAGTTCGACGTTGGAGAGTGAGACCCGTGGATGGTTGCAAGAGACCGTTTTGGGCCAACTTGCGGGGTCCCAGTGCTTAGAAAACAGGCTTCTTTATGCCCACTGCCTAAGGCTTTATCTCACGAGTCGAGCCGCCTCAACAATTTTTTCACAAGTCGAGACGAATCGAGCGTTTCTCGCAAGAACATCTTAACGTCGCATTTAACCTCTGCTCTTTACGACAGAAGCCCGTTAAGGTTGGTGGTACTTAAGGTTTTGGCCATCGTACCGTCGCATAAGCTGATATAGTCCTCGATAGGCAATCGTGCTGTTCGAGTAGCCCTGCGACTGCCGTGTCTCTGATCCCTTCGGGGGCTGGACAAGACGTCTTCAAGCAATCTTCCTAGGCAGTTTGACCGTCGGAAGAGCAAGCGTTAGGGATTTGCGATGCCGCTTTTTACTTGAGGTTAAGCTCATTTTGGCGAGCCCCGATGAGTCATAACCACTCCATGCTGGTGTGGGATGATCTCCGATAGTCTTTCAGGTTTTATGTGAGTTGCCGTCAAGACCCTGAAGCTAGGAATTTGGCCTTCGCTTCGTTTTGCTGGCATTGCGTCTGCTGTATCGAGACGAATGTTACGGTGGGAACTAGGGATTTTGCCGTGGCTCCGTTTGTTTGATGACGTTGCGTCTGCTGTGTCGAGACGAACGTTGGGGTGACATCTCGTCTGCTGTATCGAGACGGACGTCGAGGTTGTCTCTAGGTTGCTGGTGAACCGCGGAGGTTTGGAACTAGGGATTTTGCCATGGCTCCATTCGTTTGATGACATTGCGTCTGAAGTGTCGAGACGAACGTTGGGGTGACATCTCGTCTACTGTTATCGAGACGGACGTCGAGGTGGTGACCATTCTGTGCTGACATGAGACGATCTCCAGTTGTCTTTCTGGCTTTATATGACTCGCCGTTAAGACCTTGAAGCTAGGAATTTGGCCTTCGCTTCGTTTGCTTTTTCACGTCCGAATCCTGTAGGAGGAAGAACGTTATTGTTGACATTGCGTCTACTATGTCGAGACGAACGTCGAGGTGGTGACCATTCTGTGCTGGTGCGAGATGATCTCTGATTGTCTTTCCGGTTTTATATGAGTTACCGTCAGGACGTTGAAGCTAGGAATGTGGCATTCGCTTCGTTTGCTTTGGAGCGTCCGAATCCTGTTGGAGGAAGAACGCCGTGGTGACATCGCGTCTGCTGTATCGAAACGAACGTCGAGGTGGAGCTGGAATTTTGTCGTGGCTCGGTTTGTTTGATTGTCGCGTCCGAATCCCACTGGAGGAAGAACGCTATTGTTGACATTGCATCTACTGTATCGAGGCGAATGTCACGGTTGTCTCTAGGTTGTTGTTGAACCGTCGAGACTTGGCTTCGCTTTTTGGCGGAGTCGGGAAGGTATGGTTCCCTCTTTGTTTGTGCCCCTGGATTGTATACTGGGATTGCTGTGCTATCGTCAGTAGGGCATGAATTTCGTTACATATATATTTTTTTATTTTAGTTCTTTCCGTGATGCTCTATCATTTCAGCTTTTATATCGCGAAGGTCGCGATTGCCCAATCATTTCGGCTATTTTTCGCGGTGCCCAATCATTTCGGCTGTTTACTTTATTTTTACTCGCTGCTTTTTATTGCGAGTTGCCCAATCATTTCAGCTATTTATTTTATTTTTACTCGCTGCTTTTTATTGCGAGTTGCCCAATCATTTCGGCTATTCTGCATACATACCTTTTACTTGTTGCTTTTATTGCAAGTTGCCCCATCATTTCAGCTATTTCGTATGCATGTGCGGCCTACTGGCCTTTCGCCGTAAACCTGAAATTGGACACCGATTTCGGCATCAACATCGCTACAACTGGGATATCGCCAGGAGCGAATCATCATTTGTCTCTGTCGTTGTCGAACAAAGGAGGCTTAGCGACCAGGGTTAGGGTCCTATCGACTAAGGCTTTGACTTCATGAGCCGTAAGGGTCTCACAAAGTTATTTCTCCCTACAAGTCGTGAGGATCTTATAGGTGTATTTTCTCCTTAGGAATCATGAGGGTTCCTAAGTGTTTTGCTCCTCTGTAAGTCGTAAGGATCCTACAGGAGGGTTTTCTCCTTGTAAATTGAGAGGATTTACAAGGGTTATTCATCGTGCGAACATATCCCTAATCTCGGATGGGACTTAGTTAGGGAAATGTTTATTCGCGCCCGTGGATTGTATACAAGGGTCAGTATTGAGCCGCTTGTAGGGCAGTGTCGAAGGGTATGGGGGATTTTGCTTAAGCACAGGTTTAGGTCTCTGTGACTTAAGACTTTCAAATCTTATGAACCGTGAGGGTCCCATAAGAGAATTCTCCTTACGAGTCGTGGGGATCTCGCAAGTGTATTTTCTCCTTAGGAATTGTGAGAAATCCTAAGTGTGTTGCTCCCTTGTGAGTCGTAAGGATCTCACGCGGGTGGTTTCTCCTTCCAAGGTCGTGAGGATCCCGCAAGTGTCTTTTAACGAGGTTGTGCCCTTTCGGGCTTTCACAAACACTCGCCGGTAGCCCTGCTGTTTTTACTCACGGAGCCCTTTCGGGTTTTCATCCGTGCCCATTTTGCTTATGGACATACCTTTTTTTTTATTCTTTTTATTTTCTTCTTCTCTTTTTTTTTTAAACGAGGTCGCGCCCTTTCGGGTTTTCACGAACACTCGCCGGTAGCCCTGCTGTTTTTACTCACGGAGCCCTTTCGGGTTTTCATCCGTACCCTTTTTGCTTATGGACATACCGTTTTTATTTATTATATTTTTCCTTATTTATATTTTTTTTATCTCGTCAGCCTAAGGATGCTACGGTATTAGTTTAAGGACGTTTCGGTCCTTTGCAAGTTTTAGGACATTGCGGTCCATCAATAGTTTAAAGACATCTCGGTTCGGGGTCGCCGTATTTGAGGCGAATATCTAGTTTATTGACTTTTCGGTCTGTGGGTCCTTCCCCATGAATGAGCATGATGCCCCCGGCGTATCCATCTTTCTCGGAGCGTGCGGTTGTTGCGGGTTCACCTTCCAATTTTCGGACAACGCGAACTTGCCCTGTTGGTATTGGTCTTCAACCCAGTTCTTGAAGACGTAGCAATCCTCGATCAGATGACCTACCGTTTGATGATAAGGGAAATAATTAGGATTATTAATATCGCCTGGCCGCAACGGATGTTTTAGACCCGGCAGATTGATGAGTCTGTCGCACACTGCCAGCTCGAACAGTCCCCTTGTTTTATCTTGTGGAAACGAGTAAGGACGTTTGAACTTTTCGTGGAGGGGTTGTCGCTTGTTGCTTTGGTGAGCAACCGGTCTATGGTCACTTAATTGTTGTTGAGCGCTAGCGATGAAGGTCGTTTTTCCTTTTCCTTTATCCCTTTTGTTCGCTCCGTTGTTTGCGGTGCCGGGATTTTTTCCGAGTAGCGTGCGATTGCATGGCTGAACGTTCTCGCAGCTCCTCAATTCCTTCATTTTTGAAATAGATTCCCCGAGGGAAGGATTGGGGGTAACTTCTTCGTCAGAGTCGCTTCCAAAGGTGATAATTTGCGATACCTTAGAGTCGGCTATATGACAATCGTCGGCGGCTCTTTTGCGCTCATCTATCGCATTTTTTCGACGTCTACAAGCTTCACATTTTGTCCTGTCGAAGTGTTGCTTTTGAGCGACATACCCTTGCCACCAACAGTTAAAGGATTCGCAGTCTTCGGTAGGATGTATGATCTTCTGATGATATAAACAGAAGTTATGGTGCATCTCTACCTTAGCGAGAGTATTTTCTTCAAAGGGAGGTAGCTTCATTCCTACTGATAAAGCTTTGGCGAACCTTTTCGTCGTCCTGAATTTGTTTTTATCCGCAGTGGATGGCTTTTGATTTGACGGGAATGCCTTGGCTTTTTCCAGTATGGCCATTTCCCGCTCTTGATTGGCTTTTGCTTTCAGACGGATTTCATTTAAGAAGACATCGATCAGCTCGTCTGATGGCTGTAGAATTTCCGGTTCAGGGTTCGCCATTGGTTTCTCGGCACAAGAAGCCTCTTCATCATCTGCCAGTGAGTGAGAAATCACATGACAAGTCGCTACGTAGTCTTCGGATTCATCTGATGAGTTTTCTCCCTCGTTTTCATCCTCGACGAAAGAACAAGTTGCCCCCGGCGTGTCCGTCTTCTTTGGAGAGTGCGGCTGTGGTGGGTTTACCTTCCAGTTTTCCGACAGCGCGAACTTGCCTTGTAGGTACTGATCTTCAATCCATCCCTTAAAGACGAAACAATCCTCAATCGGGTGACTTACCGTTTGGTGGTAAGGATAATAATTGGGATTATTAAGATCGCCTGGCTGCGACAGACGCTTCGGACTCGGCAGATTGATGAGTCTGTTGCGCACTGCCAGCTCGAACAGTCTTCTCATTTTATTATGAGGAAACGAGTAAGGACGTCCTAGCCTCTCTTCGAGGGATGGGCGTGGACGCACGTTGTTTTGGCGAACGACCGGCTTTGAGTTGTTCGACTGTTGCTGAGCATTGGCGACGACGATCGCTTTCCCTTTTCCTTTCTCATTTCGGGAATCGGGTTTTGGAGGAGACAGTCCATGGCCCATCTGGTCCATTTGGGCTAATTTGTCGATCAAGGCCTGGAAGGTGGTCGGCCTGAAGAACATCATGAATTGCGAGATGGTCGCCTGCGGATCGAGAGTGCCCACAAACATGCCTACCGCAGGTGCCTCTTCTATGCGTTGTTCGTATTTCGACTATAGGTTTCGCCATCGTGTTGCGTATTGGACCCACGTTTCGCCTGGCCTTATTCTGGCATTTATTAGTGTTGTTATCGGGATGCGTTCACTAGCACTCGCAAATCTTTGTGTAAACAGCAGCTCCATCTATGCAAATGTTTTGACAGAGTCATTAGGTAGCTCCGAATACCATTCAAAAGCTGTTTCTGCTAAACTGCCGACGAATTGACGTAGCAACAACTTGTCATCGCCTCCAGTATTGCCGCATAAGGCCCTGAATTGAGCGACATGCTGATGCGGATTCCCTGTCCCTTTATATACGTGGAATTTAGGGATTGTATATCCCAGCGGGTAACTGATTTGGTCGTACCAGCTTGGGTACGGCCGTCCGGTTCTAGCAATTTGCCCAGCCGCTTCATTCGCCTGATGAACCTGGATCTGCTGAGCTATATATTCGTCCAGGTCAGCTTTGGAGATTGCCTCCTCCTTGGCTATTGACAGAGCCGGTGGAGGATTTGACGTTTCTCCTCCGTCATCTTCAACAATGATTGGAGGGTCTTCAGCTGGAAGGTCTGGCTGTAACATCATCCCTACCATATCTTGGAAGAGGAGGGCCATTTTCTTTATGCTGGCCGCTTGTTCCGCAGCCTCTTTATCCTTTTTCTCTAATATCCGGCGAAGAAACTCAGCGTCAGTTTCTTGTTCTTGACGCTCATCCGAGGATGTTTCAGAGCTTTCTTTTGGCCCGGTAAGTGCAGCCATTGCAGTTATCATTTCCTGAAGCTTTTGTTGTTGCTCCTGGGCTTTCGTCACAGATCAGGTGAGCGGTCGGTGGCCCATAGAAGTGCAGCTTTCTTCCTTTCCAGACGCCGTATAAACAGTGTGCACCGCCATGCCCTCAGATTTGGGGCGTTTGCGTTCAGCTCTTTTATGCTTCGCCATGTTCACAGGGGCTTTTTGCGGCCTCCTTTTCCTTTGAGTGATTGGAGTCGAGGGGGCCGTCGCAATAGTAGACACCCGAGTAGCCATTGCTTTTTGTGGCTTGACGGAGTGATCCTTCTCCTGCCAAACCTTCATCTTTTTCTATTGGCGGAGATAGTTTTCATCAATCACCGAATCTTGAACCTGTCGCCAGACTTTGTAAATTTTAGAGGACAGCCGTTGAGGGGGCTGCTCTAACTGCTTCTCTGGAGTACTCTCCGCAGCTGAAGGAGTTCGTTTCAACATTGCAGTAGAAGAGTTTCTGTGCACCGTGTTCAACAATTCAAAGCTGATCCCGGTTGGAACAGCAGCCTCAATCCCTGTCGTTAGAGCTGATGAAGTAAATCCAGCGGGGGAGTTGCCCCCAGCCTTCCTTACTCGGCGCCAGTGGCGACGTCGAGCATGTCGTGCTGATGGAGTTGTTTCAGTCATAGGGGTGACCTCCTCATGCCCCCTGTGTTGGTCAGAATCTGCTGGTACCAGTCTTTTAAAAACCGACGTCCGTTGAACGGGGACGGCCAACCTGTCAGAAGCGGACTTCCGAGCAGGGGAAGCAACCTTGGTGATTTTGCCTGAAACTGGAGTAGGGAAAGCTATCCGCTTCGGGTTAACGCCTTCTGGTATTGCAGGCTTCTTCATGGGCCTGTTGGAGCTCTGACCTAGTCCGTTAAAAACTGAAGCAGTGGAGTTGGGCGACCCGTTGAGAGGGGTCGCGGCAGTGGTAAGCCGATCAAAGACCGACTTCTTTGGGGATTCTTGCAACGTCATTATGGCATTGAAGCTCAACGGTGGAAGCATGGTCCCGAAGAATAATCCAGTGGTGGCCTGAGTTACTTGCTCCACTGGCATTTTGAAAAGGGAGGCCGCTCGAGGCCCATAAGTCACTCCTCCAGCAATGACGGAGCGAGAGTTGCAGCTGCAGGCGATGCAGTTCGAAGCCATCGATCTTCTGTTTTCTGCATGGAGAAAGACACCAAATCTAAGTACTTTGAATCCACAAGCAACCACATCAAACCGCGATTTGCTCGCGAACACGACACACGAAGTGTGGAGTGGAAAGAGGAAAAGGTCCCACCGGGAATGCCAGAATCTGTTCCCCTCCGAAAGACGGCGACGACGTGAGGACGTCTTGCCTGAGATTCGGGGCAGATGCTAATTGGTGCTATCAGTCTACCTCTCCGAAGATGCCAAGTTGATTTATGGCACCATGTATCGAAGGTTTAAACGGATGCGTCCGATATAGCAGACTTCGTCAGATTCCCCCTCGCTTGAGGGGTTTTTGATTGTGGGGACGCTCCTCCCTGCAGGCGCAAGCCCCTGCAGTTAATTACGCTACCGCATTGCGGTAACAACTTTCTCCTTCTCCAGAATTTCACTTCATGTCGTGTGTGTTTGTTTTGTTTGTGGTTGCCCGTGGATTGTATACGGAGACCAATTTATATCGTCGCCCGTAGGACGTGGATTAGTCCAAATCCGTGTTTTCTTAGATTTGGGTTTGGGGTTTTGGTTTGAGGATACGTTAGCCGTATTTGAGGCTAAGATCAACTTAAACGTTTGTTAAGCATACGTTAGTCTAATTTCCAGACTAAGATCTACTTAACGGGATCGTTTAGATCCATTTCCAGTTTAGGGACATGGTGGTCCATTGGTAGTTTAAGGACGCATAAGTCCATGGGTTTAAGGACCCCACAGTCCATATTGATATGTGGTCGTCGGGACCCGCCACCTCTCTGACGTCGTTGAAGGATTACAACGACATATGTCAAAGGAGTTCGGAGATGTACCCTCGAACCGATATAAATTGATTTAGGGAGCAGCCGTGCTCAGTCAATTTAATTTGAAGACTTACGGCCATGATTGGGCTAAGTCCCGTTGAGAGTATTCAACATTTTTCTTGATCTTTGGCCTATTAGGCCTGTGCTAAGGCTTTGCCCATATTTAATAATGCACTGCATTTTATTCTGGCCTGCTAGGCCTTTTTGATTTGGGCTCTGTCCCTTTATTTATGATGCAGAGCATCTGTTTTGGTTTTGGGCTCTGCCCTTTTTTAAAATAATGCATTGCATTTTATTAGGCCTGTTAGGCCTTCTTTAATTGGGCTTGGCCCTTTTGTAAGCAATGCAGTGCATTTGTCTGGCGCTTTGCGCCAAGTAATGAGCGCAAGCTCATATGGTGATGACACGTGTCATGCTCTGGTGAGCGCAAGCACAACAGCGCTGCTTTAGTGCGTTGCGCTTGCGCTGCTGACACATGGCGCGCTGTGGTGAATTGCGCCAGTTTCAGAGAGCAAGGCTCTGTTTCAAAAAGCGCATAGCGCAATTGGTTCAGATGCTGACACGTGGCGCTCTCTGGTGGCTTGCGCCAACCCAAGAGCGCAACGGTGCAGCTTTGCAAGTGCAAAGCACTATTAACTTGAGAATCTTTTAGATTCCAGAACCAATGGTTCATAAGTGCAAAGCACTACTTGGTTTCTTGATCTAATTTAGATCAAAGAAAACAAGTGTTTCTTATTTTTCTTGATCTTAGAGAACCAACGGTTCATAAGTGCAAAGCACTATTATTATTTATTTTTCTTTTTATTTAAGATTATTGATCTTGTTCTTAGATCAATAATCTGTTCATAAGAGAATTTTCTCTTTTTCCCAAAGGTTTTTTACCTTTTCTTCTTGAGGAGTTCTTCAGAGTTCCTTTTTTTCTTCTCAGAAAATGTTCATCCCTTTGAATTGAGGTCTAGGGTCCTTTTTATAGTGCCCATAAATTAGTTAAAGTTTGTTAAAGAGATCATTCTCTGAGTGATTTGGGGAATTTTCCCCACCATTGGATTTTTGATCCAAGGGCTTCTGTTTTACAGAAGACAATCTTCTTGTTTTTAACAAGATTGAGAAAGATCTTTCAGAATTTTAATTCTGTTTGGCGCAAGCGCACCAGCTCGTGACATGTGTCGCGCAGCGCACAGCGCAGCGCAACTGCGCTAGCGCATCTGCGTGACAGGTGTCGCGCAGCGCAAAGCGCAGCGCATCTGCGCTAGCACATCTGCGCTGACACGTGTCGCGCAGCGCAAAAGGCAGTGCAACTGCGCTAATGCATCTATGCGCTGACACGTGTCGCGCAGCGCAAAGCACAGCGTAATTGCGCTAGCGCATCTGCGCTGACACGTGTCACGCAGCGCAGTGCTTATGCAACTGAAGCGTTGCTTCTTTTAATTTTTCTTTAAATAGAGCTTTGCTCTGATTGGGTGCGCTGTTTTAGGCGCTGCGCTGATGTGTCTGCGCCTGACATGTGGCGCGTTGCACGCAGCGCAAAGAATTTGAAGCGTTGCTTCATTTATTAAAATTTAAATTTTCAAAGTAGAGCTTTGCTTTGATTAGGATAAACAATCACCTTCTCTCAAGTTGCGAGTACTCCTAGGATTAGAAGAGTACACCTATTATGCTTACTGGATAGTCTTCTTCCGAACCATAGGCTGGTGCCGAACGGTAGGGAAGGAAGAAAACCATTTAGCCTAACGATGTTGTACAGAAGGTAATGAATAAAGACAAATAAAGGGATTTAGAGAGATGGCAAATGAAATATACGGTTAAAGTCATGAATTGGATTATGGAAGAGGCATTACTAGGAATACCAGGATACCCCTACGAAACATTTTCATGTTTCAGTGCATTGTTAAAGCAAAACTGTTTTCCCGATTAGATATTTACTCCAGGGTATGTATTTACCAGGTATGATTCTTATATCTGTATGGTTTTACAGATGATGAGTGGGAGTAAGTTATTGGGAATTAGGTAATTATCCTCATTATATAGGAATTCGTTGTAATTGGTGATATTTGAGGAAATCGCCTGGGTACAGTTTTCAACCTACGATGCATAGGTTTTGAGTTATTCAACTCAGCGGACTTATAGAGAGTATTGTATGTTGTCCAAGTGTCCATCAGGACAAAGGGGTAGGTCCTCATACTATGTTCTATTTACATATGACTTCTCTAGTTTTTAGACAAGTGTTTCGTAGAAATACAAGGTCTAAGTTTTGAGAAGTTGTGGGTATAAGAATAAAGTAGAGAACCACATATCGCAAGTATCGGGATTCTTCAAAGAGATCGAAGATGTAGATTCTTGTGATTAGTATTCAAGTAATGGTTTTGAGAAACTTGTTTCTCTTTCAGGTTACTCATAATTGGATGGATTCCTAAGTTGAGTAATGTTGATTAGCCTCTTTCTATTAAGTTGATATGCACTGGAGACAGTTGCATGATTTGAATCTGGTTCCAATTAATTAAGTGCCAAAGTTTCTATATTGGATATAGAATGGTTCATATCTTAACGATGTTAAGGTACGGGGAGTTATCCGGCTTATGCTTAAAACCAGACTCTGGATAACTCAAGGCACGTTCTGTAATGGCAGTTTGTGGGTTGGCCCTGGCTATGACGAGGGTTGACTTTCTACCATTTGGAAGATCAATAGTGATATTGTTCTTGACTCGCCACAGTTTTAGTAAAATGGATTTTTTCAGAAAACAGTAGTGGGAGTATGGTAGAACTGGAAGTGATTCCAGAACCGCAAACGATTACGGAAAATTTAATAAGACCTAAAGATTCAATCAGATTTGACATTCCATTAGCCACTCCGCAGATATGGTGGGTAACCTCAGACACCGAGAGGTACTCCGGTAGCCTCAAAGACGGTGACAGGGAGATTCTTATCTATCCAGACTTGACATTACTGTTGTTTCAGGCTATGAGACCGGGCAGGAGGTTAGTATAGCGTCGTTCTAAACTAGCTTTAGAAGTGCACGTATATATTATTCTGCCAGAGGGTTGTCATAGTCAGTGGGAGCAGCGGAAGTATAGTGGACAAGTAGCTTATGTCTATTTATAGACTTGAGCAGATATAGCGGAGATAGATCATCTAATTTTGATGTGACAGTCATAGGTTTGACTTCATCAGAATAGGGGATGGATCTGTTAAGAAGGTAGTAGGGTGTGATGTCATGGTATTTGGATGACATACACAGAGTAGGAAGTAAAATTCCTATACTACGATCGGTTAAATTGTGGTCGTCACGCAGTTGTTTCTTCACAAAGGATATGGATATAATATCTGACATTCTGGTTTCTAGATCTATGGTTTTAGATCTAGATTTTGGTAGTTTCCCAATATGGGTACGTTGACAGTATTCTAATAGTATTTTAGAATAGATGACTCCTGGCATGGTAGTGCACCTGCAGGTGATGGAGTCACCCTTTCTAAAGGTGTCTTACAGACTAAAGGGGAGAGGGATGTGCATGATTGGCAGATCACTTGCTTAGGCAATTGAGTCAATCATGAGATATCAAGTACCACACCAGATGTTGTTTTTGCACTAGATGCGATAAGTTTATATTAATCCAATCCTGGAGAAACATAAAGAAGCAGTTTTAGAACATAAGTGCATGTTCTACGGATTTGATGACGGCAGCCTCCATCGGGAGACGGTTATCATTCCAGGCTTCAAAGGTGACATGGATGGCAGAGTGATTGTCAGAGTTATAGTTTTCCCTCTGACGAGAGACAGTATTATGGACAGGTGATCCAAGAGGATACTGTGGGAGGCATGGTGCTGGATACTGATTAGGTTCAATTATCGATACAGTCTAAGAAGTTTGGATTTGGAGTTCATTTATGAACTAGGTCCCATCAGATATCCAGACATATTCTAAGACAGGTATTACTCGATTCGGGAGATGGCTTTCTCCGCGAACTTGAGATTAAGAGAGACATAGAAAGAAACATCAGGGCGGATCCACTCACTGAGGCTATTTCTCGGACACAATAGTTTTACAAACGGGCTTTGTGAAACTGATTAGTAGAGGAGTTGGATGTTCGGTTTCACACAGGCTGTGAGTATACGACATCGCAATAATTAGCCTTGAGTGCAAGTGGGAGATTGTTGGATATAGTGCCCTCAAAGTCAATTATTGGATCACAAGTACGTGATTGCAATGATTGTGGAGGACCTATATCAGTAGGACAGTCTTACTCGAGATGATAGTATGCTATCTGGTTTGCCTTTATCAGTCGTGTACAGGTTCAGGTGACTGATCACTGTTACACTTTGATAGAGCCCTTAGGATCTTGCTTTACTACCAATAGTATGATGGCGATCATATACGTAAGAGTTGGGTAGTTTATACGCATATCCTTAATTGTGGTCCCTAGTCGTGGGAGTTTCGAGACAGGGCATCGATACTCCGAAGTAGACTAGTGTATACAGTCGAGACCCCAACGAGGGGCGGTGGCCGGTCTCACAAGCCACTGGTGTCAGTTGGATCACCTAAGATGTATACAGGTGCTCATTAGGTTATGAGTACACCGGACAGGACTCACCAGGAATCTGCTAGTTGGTATTATACCTATCGTCAGATAGCAGTTCCCTGGTGACATGTGTACAGGTTAGTTCATCGACCTGAGGTCGTCATTTATCTCGTGTGAGTTCCCACTGTGCTTTGATTTCTACCCTACCACGGCTCAAAGGAGTCGTGCAAACAGGTATTTTTTGGGTACAGTCCCGAGCCATATGGAGGCAAGTGAGCGGATCGGCTGGGGATTCGTCTCTCCCGGTATCGGGGGTGAGATCGCGCTGTGTCTAGGAGAGCCATTACACAAAGCCCACGGCCGTGGCAGGAGATTTACTGGTAGGTACTCCAGTAGTATCTCAGGGTGTTTTTGAGCTACACTCCGACACGACTTATACTGCGATTGGGGGTCTGACGTTACCAGCCCCCTAGGCCGTTATGCGATACTCATAGGCGAACGGACTGGACTGTATATACATTATCACTGTTAGGCTCAGTAGGGTTTCCGGATGAGTTCGCTCATCGGCCTCCCTTGAGGTCAGTACATGGGCAGCCGTTACGCACAGCTAGTGCCGCTGACGGCTTGTGGTTAAACCCACTGTCAGAGTACTGACGAATCATTAGAGTCCCCCACAGATAGTTTCCCAAGTTCGGGCAAAACATTGTAGAGGCCGTATGGTTTTATAGCAGGGTTCGGAAAATGCACGTGTGTTTACGCATGTGTCATATTTCGGGCAGATAATACTGGTGGGCTTTGGTTTAAGCCGGATCCGAGTATTATACTGTGTAGATATAATATCTTTGTCTCAGTTGCATTTGTATTCTGTCGTAATAAAAATGCGGGTATGTTTATACTGTTACGGGGTTATCCTGAAATTCGTTTCGGGATCGCTTTTGGAAGTTTCCAGTTTCCAGTTTCCAGTTTTCTATCACCCGTATTTAACATTTGGTTAAATGCGGATTTATCTTTTCTTGGGTGAGTCATGGTTCTAGAAGTTTCTAGATGATGATTAGGATAATGAGGTGGCTTGTGACTCATCTTGGCATTTATTAGTTGATGACTAGTTAAGGTGACTCATTGTTTCATTAATGATATTATGCAAGGTGTTATATGACTCATGCTTTGTTTGATTGTTATGATAAGCTTAGGTTTATGGTCACCTTCCTTTTCTCTCCTACACTCACCCTCCTCCTCCTTTAAAAGTGGCCGGCCCATTTTTTGTTGGGGATTATGGTTGTTGTTCATTTGAAAAGATTATAATAGTTTTGGATTCATGGAAATTAGATAGCCTCATTTCTCATTTCACCCGATTCAAATGGCAACTTCATTAACCGTTCATCCATGGCTTTGGACGAAGCGAGACAAAGTGTTCTACTCATTCTCTACACCAATCTTGGTCATCTCTTTTAGCATACTTGATGACCGAGTTGCCTCGAGTCAGAGACGGGAGCCCGTTTAAAGATCCGTTGACGTGGTGCCACCTGGACGAGGAGATCGGAGATCGAAGAGATTGGAGCAGCCGCAACCAAGCGTGGGATGATGGTTAAAGAACGAAGGACTTGGATCGTTCGGTATAACCTTTCTACCCTCTTTGTAGTTTGTTAGTTTAGCAATAATGGCAGATCCGGGTTATAGTATACGATAGCGCCAGTTAAAAAGTTTTTGTTCCGCATTTGGCGTCTGTTGACGGCCGGGGCGCTACCGTAGACTTACACTCTGCTCAACCCATGCAGCCCGCTGGGAGTTCAAAACTTGAATCTCAGGAGCAGGACGCATAATCTCGAGCTCATGCAGGCAGGCCTCAATCTTCAGGCAGTGGTTAACCCAAGACTCGACGACGCCTTCGTTATGGAAGTTTACAAGCGTCGCCAGCATTACGTTAACCTCTACGGCAAAATCCGCGGCAGATGTAGGAGTCTCCACGTTGAGCTCCTCAATATAGTCGCTCACCATGCGCAGACTATTCGCGGTGCCTTTCGAGGATGGACGTCTGGAAAAGGGTCCGGCCGACATTATGACGCGAGACTCGAACGGGGCTGGAGTCGATGTGACCGCTGCAAAACAAATCACAATCAGATGATGGCTTAAGAAATAAAGAAAATACACGAAAAATAGAGTCTACTATACCGGCTGCAACAGGGGGCGGAGCTGGGAGTACTGGTAGCGCAAAGATAGCCGCGTCCCCGCCTTCGATTTGTAAGGCTACAAGCAATACAAAGAGGGATTAGCAATAATGTGACTGCCCATTAAAGAGAGGACGTCGTTTAGAAAAGATACTCACCGACACTACCAGGCGGATTAATCTCTGACAGGAAGGAGAAGTGTGGGTGCAGCACCTGATACAGGTGGTCAAAAAGGACTCCTGCAAAGACGCAGTAATGCAATGTCAGTACATAAATTATACAGCATAGAAGCAAGAATGATGGGTCACAAATCCGTACCTTCCAACATCTGAGACGGTACGAAAGAAGGTAGAGGAGGGGTCACCGTCAAAACGGTAACTGATGGCGTTGCCTCGGGTAGCGCGACCTCAGCGCTCGCCACGCCTGCATTAAAAACAAGATAAATACTGTCAGCAAAGATTGAAAAGGATTGCAGAATAAAAAGAAAAGTAATGACCCAAAATCTACCTGATGAGTCGCCAGTCGGAACCGCGATGAGAGCGTCACTTGATACAGCAACTGCTTCATCCTCTTCCATAGGGATGGTCTCACCTCCCGTCGCCTCATCCCCTGACTCTACGAGAGCCGTCGTAATGCTTGCGACGCCAGGAGATGGCAAGGAGCCACAGGCGGAAAAAGTGACGATCGGGGCAGTGCCCGACTCTTGCGAAAGAGTAGCTACCTCGGGCTCGGCAGCTGTACCCGTCTCACCCATCGTCACCTCAAGCTCGGCGGCTGTAGCCATCTCACCCATCGCCACCTCGGGCTCGGCAATGGTGGTCATCTCATCTACCGCCATCTCAGGCTCGGCGATCGTGACTGTCTCACCCGCCGCTACCTCAAGCTCGGCGATCGTAGCCATCTCGTCCACCGCCGCCTTGGGTTCGGCAATCACGACTACCTCCTCTACCGCTACCCCAGGCTCAGCGGTCGCCGCCACTTCTTCGGTAAGACTCGGCCCTACAAGATAAGATATATGAGAATTGATAATTAAAACTTTGACAACGGAACCCCGTGTCACATTACCTTGAGTTGGTCTTCCGACCGCTTCCCGAGCCGCACGTGCTGCCCATCTATAGGCAGTGGATAAGGCAGCCGGGGATTCCTCTGAAGGACTAAGGGCAGGGGTAGCGGTGCTCGAACCCGCACCCGCGGCTAAGGCAGCACTACGCTCCCTTACCGCGCGCATTCGGCGCTTTCTTTCCGCCCGGGCCGTCAAAGAGGATCTTCTGGACGCCTCCATCAATAGGACGCCGTCATCCGCGCCAAGGGTTACCTCTAGAGCCGTTATAGCTTCCGTCATCGGTCGTTTGAGTAAGGCCTCTTTCGGTAGTGCCGAAGAGGCCGGGACTTCGTTGGCTGGCCCGGGAAGAATCTCCACATCACCTTGTGGGATTGACATTATGGTCCCTGCGATAAGATAAAGAAGGGGTTAGATTGTCCATAAGAAAGGAGAATGAAGATGCAATGAGCCGAGACATACCAATGCCCAACAAAGCGCGATTCTTCTCCTCCTCCTCAAAGGTCCTAAGGGAAGCCGCCAGAGTCTCTTCAGCGGTCGAAGGAAAAATGTCAGTCAAGACATGACAATAAAAATAAAGATATGATGCAATAACAAGGTGCGACTGATGTTTACTTAATTGCGCGAGGGTGGCCATTTCCGCTTGGTGGCTTGCGGATCGCACAGAAGCTGCAATAGAAGCCTCGAGATCGGTATCTTCCGGCGCTATGAAGAAACCTTCATTGGTTCCATATTCGCTCAGGCCCTCGTTATAAGGAGCCTGAGGCTCCAGGCCGAGTACAGCATCTAGAGAGAGGACCAACTTCTTCTTCCTCTTCTGTGCGCGAGCTCCAGTCGCAGCAAGCACAAGCTTACGCTTGGTGGGCACTTTGGGGCGACGAGTCCCGATATCTGAGCCCACGCCAGATTTGGGGGAAGCTACATTTACCGTCTTTATAGGAGCACGGGGAACCGGTGGTACATCCACCGTCTCTACGGGAGCACGAGGCACCGGTAGCTCAGGCCTGTCCTCGGGGACTTCAATCACAGCAGCTCCTCTTAGCGGAGGAATGACAATGGTCCGTCGCTTCAAGGGGAGGTTTCGGTCACTAGCAGAGGGTGCACCCTTGCGGTCAAGTAACAGCCGCTTCTCCTCCCTGATAACAGCACCCGTTGCATGTTGATACCAGGCCACGTGTACGTTAAGGGCCCTCGGGACGCAACTCGGTTCACTGATAAAGAAGTGGGATCCCATATTTAAGCGCATGAAATGATGCAGCGCGCCCCGCATTCCCTCTTTAGTGGCAACGGGTTCTACCAAGAAAGCCTCCAGCGGGACCCCTTGATTGTACCTCAGCTGTTGGGCAAAATGATGAGGGTTGTATCTCATGAATATCACCGCATCATTTTGCCTGAATATGAGAAAGCCCGGCCTGATGGAGTACAAATGGAGAATCTCCCGGGCTTTCAACACGGAGGCCCCATCCTTAAAAATATCTCGCAGTGACAGCACCGCCTTGGAAGTTTCCTGGCCGATGGTCAAGACTTTGTCCGTGAAAGACATACCATCTCCGACCGTGCGCGGACGAAGGAGCAAGCCCCTAGCTTCCCGCTGTGACGGGCTCATGATGGAGGCGTCAACCAGCCGCATAATCCGAGCGAACTTGCATCTCTCGTAAAACGAAGATCTCTTGTGAATGCCGAAGACCCTGAGCATGTGCATCTCCATCCATGAAGTGAAGTAATGTATCGGGAAGTTGGCAGGATGCACCCCCGGTTCAGTGGTATCCGCCGCTATGCTAAGACCGTGGTATAGGTGAGCTAACCCGGCGATCCCAATGGCCACTTGTATTCCGGCAACCATGCAATGCGCGGGGTAGAAGATGGAAGGCCTCATATAACGAGGATGCATAGGGAGCGCGAACCAACTCAACCATAGCCCAAGAAACCCAAGAAAGAACGCCTCCTCATCAATGCCCGGGGCGGCGATTTCTGATAGAGGGATGACCGCAGCGTCAGGAAGAAAGAAGCCCTTCTGATCAGCTTCCAGTACCGGCTGACGGTCCAAGCCAAAGCCGAAGGGATCATCGAGCTTGGCAAACTTTTCGCTTCGTCGCGACAAAATCTCCAGACGAAGAAAACGGGCAATGAAGTCCGCAAAACTGACCCCCCGGCCTCCGGATTCCAGGAAAAGGCTCCCGTACATGTTCAACACCTTTATCAGACTAGGGAACTGGTGCTGAAGGGTATTCTCTGGCGTGAGGCCCATCACCACTGGCTTGGTGGCAAAAACATATTCATCCGGAGGAAGCAGCTTCTCGTAGTGCTCCCCCCTGACCGGTAGACCGGAAACCTCGGCAAATTTTTCCAAGGAAATGGAAACCTTTCTGTCCAGTAGAAGGAAGGTATGGGTCGGGATATTCCACTGCTCCAAGAACGCCTTGATCCACCATGTGGGAGGAGCAGAATATTGGAACAACGAAGTGTAGACCGCAGGGTATAGGCCGAGCTTTAGCAGCTGCAATTTCTTCGCCGACAAGATGTACCTGGCCTACTGCAAATACCCGGCCGGATGACGGGGAGTTAGCCCGATGTTGTAGGATTGTCCCCAAGGGCGCGACTCGCCCTAGCATATGCGCCACCCCAGGGTGTCCAAAGCCGCCGCCGGCTGCATGGGTACGGCGGCAATCGAAGGTTGAAGAGGACCCTCCGAAGTCCAATTAACAACCTCCACGGAAAAGTTCACCGGGGGTGCATCTGCATACGGAATCACCGAGATAGGCTCTGACGGCGTCGCACAAGAGAAGCTTTGACGAACTCTAATAATCTGGCCGTACCATCTACCCCATAAGTGAAGATTTTTGTGTTCCGGGTCACGGTCTTTGATGAGCGCGAGAAACTCCCGGTCCACAGGTGCCTCAGGGAATCCTCCCTCTGAACAGACGAATGGAAACGTAGAATCAAAAGACATGTCGCCTGCAAGGAGGGACAGAAGTCAACTGTCAGTTCTTTAATTTAATTTAAAAATTCTGACACTCGATACTTTAAAATTTGTACCACACTGCAATGCAGTGGAAAGGGGACCAAAGGGGGACCCACAAAATCTAGATGACAATGCATCAGTTAATAAAACAGTCTCATCATTGGATGAGACTGTTAATTAATGAGGAAATCCTCAAGAAAACTCTCATTGAATGAGAGATCCCTCGGGAAAAGGAGAAAATCTCCCTTTGAGAGCAAAGCTCTATGACAGAGTGACACTTTTCAAACTCTGATCATGAGGGAATAAAATTCCTTAAAGAGCCTGGCTCTGTAATGATGATGGAAAAACCCATCAGAAAAGAAAATTAAAATCAATTAATTTTTATGAATTAAAATTCTGGGATCTTCAAGATCCATGAAAAAAAACTCTTAAGAGTTCTTCATCAAAGATTAAGAAATCTGAAGAGCAAGGTTCTGTTTATGGGCTAAGAAACCCCAAGAAAAGATCTCTTTAGATCTATGGGTTCATGAGTGCAAAGTTCTGCTAATGAAACCCTAAATGGGTTTTCTTTAGATCAAAGATCTATGAAGAGCAAGGCTCTGTTAATGGGTAAAACCCTAATTATTAAAAAATTTAAAACTTTACCTAAGTTTGGAAAGAGTTTTTACTCTTGAAAAGTTCTTAAACAGAAGAGCTGTGCTCTGAACAAAAATTCTCAAAGAAAGAAGATGATAATCATCTAAGGGACCAAAGGTCCTATTTATAGGCATTGAACCGCCTCTTCAACTTCTGAGTTGATCCAAGGCTCAGATGCTGCCACCGCTGCACTCAGGTGTGCTCCACGTGAGCGCAACGGTAGGTGGGCATTTGTTTCCCCCAATCAGAGCAAAGCTCTGTTTTAAAATTCAAAATTTAAAAGTTGAAGCAACGCTTCAGATTCAGCCTAAGCGTGCTGCGCGCCACGTGTCAAACACAGATGCGCTAGCACCAGGTAGACTGCGCCCTAGGCGGCGCATCCCCAATCAGAGCAAAGCTCTGTTTTAAAATTCAAAAGTTAAAAGTTGAAGCAATACTTCAGATCCAGCGCTAGGCGCGCTGCACGCTACGTGTCATACACGGGTGCGCTAGCACAGGCTGCGCTGCGCTCTGCGCTACTGCAGGCTGCGCTGCACACCGCGTATCAAACGTAGGTGCGCTAGCGCAAGAATTAAAAATTCCCCACCGTTAGATCAAGAGATCTAATAATGATAAATCATTAATTAACCAGAATTAAAATTCTGTTATGGAAAGATCTTTCCAATCTTGTTAAAAATAAGAAAATTGCCTTCTGTAAAACAGAAGCCCTAGGATCAAAGATCCAACGGTGGGGAAATATCCCCAAATCAATCAGAGAAAGATCTCTTTAACTGATTTAACAAATCAATTTGCCCTATATAAAGGCCCCAAGATTTCAAGTCTGATAGAGAGAAACCCCCCTACAAACTTTGAGAAAACTCAAAGAAAGAAGAGCAAGCTCTTAGTAAAAGAAAATTATTTCTTCAAGGTAAAGAATGATTCTTGAACAAAGTGATGAAATCATCTCATTAAAACAAAAGAATTATCTTCTTAAAAGATCATAAATCTACAAAAAACAAAGGTCTTTTATAAAAAGAGATCAAAAGATCTCATTATAAAAATAAAAGAAGTGTTTACTTCATTCACAGATCATTGATCTATAAAGGCAAAGCCTTTCAAAAATAAGAACTGTTGTTCTTGAATCTTGAGACAAAGTCTCTTTTAAAAGAACATAAGTTTGTTCACAGATCATAAATTAGATCAAATGCGCTTTGCGCTATTGAAAAGTGCATTGCACTCTTGAACTGCGCTTCTGCGCTCCTTGGACCGACGCTCAGCGCCAAAACGTGCCACGTGTCAACCACGTATGCAACTTGCGTTTTGCGCTTCTGAAACAGTGCACTGCGCTTATGAGCTGGCACTTAGCGCCAAGCGCGCCACGTGTCACTCACTTGTGCGCCACTAAACTAGTGCAAAGCGCTCATAAACTAGCGCAATGAGCTCATAAGCTAGCACTCATTGCTCATAATCTGGCGCTCAGCACTCATAATCTGGCGCTTAGCGCCAAGTGTGACACGTGTCCCTTTCGTGTGCGCTACTTGGCAGGAGCGCAATGCGCTCTTTAATTGGCGCAAAGCGCCTGGCGCGCCACGTGGCGCGCTGTCAGAACACACATTGTTCTGAAGAATTCTATGCATTCAATACAAGACAAAAAAATGTCAAGATCCAATGCTCAGCATTATTAAAAGGGCCAAGCCCAAATAAAGGCTCAACAGCCCAGAACAATAAAATGTTAAACATTTTAATTTTATTGGACTTAGCCCAATATTGGCCATAAGTCCTCAACTTATATTGAACTGAGCCTATCTGCTCATGAATATTTAACAGATCTCAGTCCTAAACTGGACTACAGATCCTTCAACCAACTCACACCGGTTCAAGGGTACATCTCTTTACTCCTCTGATATTTTTCGTTGTAATCCTTCAACGTTTTCAGAGAAGTGACGGGTCCCGACAACCACACATTTCACGGACTGTGGGGTCCTTAAACTCATGGACTACGATGTTCTTAAACTTCATAGACTACGATATCTTTAAACTACGGACTGTGGGGTCCTTAAACTCACGGACTACGATGTCCCTAACCTCGGACTGTGGGGTCCCTTTAAATCCATGGACTACGATGTCCTTAACCCGGACTGAAACGTCCTTAAAGTAACGATGGACCCTAATGTCCCTAAACTAATTGACCGCAATGTCCCTAAACTAAGCAATAGAGCCCGAATGCTCTTTTGTTGGATCTAAACGATCCCGTTAAGTTGATCTTAGTATAAAATTAGACTAACATATCCTTAACATACATTTAAGTTGATCTTAGTCCCAAATGAGACTAACGTATCCTTAAACCCAACCCGCAAACCCAAATCTAACAAGATACGGATTTGGACTAGTCCACGCCCTACGGGTGATAACATAGATTAGTCTCCGTATACAATCCACGGGCAACCAAAAACAAAACAAACAAACACAACACGAAGTGACCATCTGGAGAAGGAGAAAGTTGTTACCGCGACGCGGTAGCGTAATTAACTGCAGGGGCTTGCGCCTGCAGGGAAGAGCGTCCCCACAATCAAAAACCCCTCAAACGAGAGGGAATCTGACGAACTCTGCTACATCGGCCGCATCTGTTTAAACCTTCGATACATGGTGCCATAAATCAACTTGGCATCTTCAGAGAGGTGGAAGGATAGCACCAATTAGCATCTGCCCCGAAATTCAGGTAAGACGTTTACCGCGTTTTCCGCGCGTCTTTCAGCAGGGAACATGCCAGCTAACGCCGTCCCTGCTCTTCAAGCTCCGATAACCGACAAACCGGCCTCGAAAGGCAAGAGGCCAAATGTGGTGGTCTCGAGGGCGCCCCAACCTAAACGCGAGTCGGTATTCAAACGGCTCTCCATGGCCCCAGCTGGGGGCAAAGCCGTCAGAACAAAAGAAGTTTCCAGACGTCACGAGCAAGCCCAGGCGATACCTTCGACGGACACGCAAGCGGATGTCTTCTCAAGCCTCTCCATCACTCGGCCTATGGCGGCTTCCCGAAGAGCAGAAGCCTGCCAAGCGCTCAAGAAAGAGAAACTGAGGCAGAAGCGGCTCAGATACAGAGCCAACAAAAGAGCTAGGGCTACGGCCATGTTAAAATTTATGAATTTACAAAGCCCGGACCACTCCGCGAAACCAACTGCCAGTGATGAAAGGATGGCTGAATGTGTTATCCACGCCGTCTACATAGTAGGCACGCATCCCAGCGACAACCTTCGCAGCAAAAGTAAGGATGGGGCCACTGATTGATATGTTATTTAGCATGCTTGCGCATCAAAAAGATGAATCAAAAATATTTGTTAACCGCAATTAAGAACGGCGTCGCTTGGTAGCTAGCCGGTGAGTACGGGTCGGTCCACAGGGATGTTGTGTATTTCCTAATTTGGTCTAACGAGTTAATTCCAAACGGTGTGAATGGATTATCGCTAAAAAATAAACTGATTTATACTGAGACTAGAATCTTGCTAGGGTTAGGTTTAGGTTGAGTTTGGAAATTGAAGATTTCATCACCGCTTTCAATGCCCTAATTTAGATCTCTTTAGATGTTATGGTAACAATTAATAAAGGGGATTAGTACCATCGGGAAGAATCGATGTTTCTTCCTCTAGGTTCTAGTCCTTCCTTTCTTAATTCTTACCCTAACCTCCATGGAAAACATACGCAACCGGTCGTTTATACTATGGTATCACCGTTACCTCATGGGGTAGGGTGCCGTAGGGAACGGTGTGTGTATGTATGCATGGGGTCCTATAAAAACGTGTGATGGGCAAGAAAGGGGTGAGAGATTTTTATCTCTCAAGCCTTCCCTAAATCTAACCCTAACAAGCGAGGAGACTACTCACTCATTAGGGAATTGAAAAATATTTCTAACTATCTAACTAAGGCAGATAATAAAAGTTACACTAAGGCAATGAAATAAAATTACTTACTTTATTGATGGCTCTCTCCAAACATTTACACAGGAATTAAATTCTGAATAGATGAAATAAAAAGAGGCATAACCTAAAAAAGATTTTAGGGTTTCTATTTATAGAACATAGAAACCCTAGGGTTACAATCGCGTCATATCTGCAATTACAATTTTATCCCCTAAGAAAGACTAGTCAATGCACCACCAGCGACCATAGAGTTTTTCCACCGACACGAGCTTAGCGCGGCCGCAGAACCGCGGCCAAAGCCCATGTTTGGCTGCGGATCCGCGACCATATAAGGTCCTTGATGGCTCAATTTTTCAGGGAATCTTCTATTGCATTTTCCCTTCTATTTTCTTCAGTTTGTTCTTCAGAATGTCTTCTGGTTCTCTTCCAGATCTCCACAGTGAATAAAGTCGTGGACTTTTACCGCTTGCTTCGTGTCGAAATCTTGAACCTTGCACTGCCTTTGTACTTGTAAACTTGTTTGTTGACCTTCGTTTATTCTCCAAACTGTAGGCTTGATCAAAATTCTTCCATTTATCGGTCGTAGTCTCATTTTTGTAACGTCTTTTCGTCAATTTCACTGTTTTTGTTCTGAGAACCTATAACCTGCAACTATGTAGCAGACATGGATCAAAAGCATCTGTTTATTTGTAAAATGAATAAGAATGGGGAATATAATAATGCAATATTATGATATGAATAAATACCCCCAAACTTATCTTTTGCTCGTCCTCGAGCAAAACTAGTTTTATTCTCGAAAAAGACCTAGCCTCACTTTCGCAGGGAAACGCGATTGCACTGAGCTCGTGCAACAAGCCGTTAAATCTCTAGGTGTCCCTAGTAGGAGGAGTGTTGTCACCTGAGGGTTTTTAGCGGATACTACCCACAAAATCCTATCAATTCGGCCTATTGACTTTTATTCTCCAATTAGGTTTTCCAACATAGAATTCTATTATCTTAGACTCATAAATTATCCACCCGTATTCTTCACGCTTCCTTATTATTTAAATTAAGATTATATATGTTTTGTAGACTTACTTAGCTTTTTGCATCTTTTGAATTTTCCTTCTAGGGTTCCATCTCAACTTAGGAATTTTTATCATCTCTATTAAAGATATAAGTCATATTTTTCATTCCTATCTCTTATCTAAACCCCAATCACATACCTCTACGTGTGTATGTATATCACCCCTACACTTGGAAATTCAAATCAAGCTATTATACTCTTGTCCATCGTCCAAAGTAATTTTAGTTGGTGAATTGCTCACATATTCTTCATGCGACCGTTAATACTTCTTGAGGTATTAACGTCCGATTACAAAATGTGGTTGCACTTTAAAACGTAATTCCTAGTCTTGTAACACCTAAGGCTTTAGCAGTGACTCCCAAACCAGTTGGCCTAAGACACTAGGTGATGAAGCACCCTCGCTAAATATTTTTATTAATGCAGCCTTAAGTAATTACAAAAACCAGTATTCATTTTTTTTATTTATTTATTCACACTTGTATTCTTCTTTTTTTCCCTTCATACTAAGGACTTAAGACAAGAGCATTTCAAGGTCTCTTCTACTATTCCAAGTTTCAAGGTTCGTGTTTATGCAATCTGTAGGGTATATATTTTCAGAATTTAGACTTATGTTTAGGAATTATTTTTCAAACTTATACTTTAATAAAGATATCAATACATTTCTCTTGTTTTAACTTAGCCCAAGAAGTCAACTCGAAATTTGCCAATTTCTAAATAAACTACAAAGACATATACTTTCTACCGTTAAATTTTTAAGAAAGGTTATTTTTAGGGTTTTTATTTACGAAATCTAAGATCTAGTTATTCCTATCTAGTTAACCATCTTGTTAAACTTAAGTCAAATATGGCTAAAATTGAACTTTTTAATTTTTATAATTTTTCAAATTTTTCAATTTTTATGGGTTTTAAAAATAAGTATACAAATGCAAAAATGTACATATGAATGCGAAGGAAGAAAACTTACCGAGCATACCCCCAAACATAAACTTGACAGTGTCCTCACTGTCATGCCATACCAAGAGGGTCAAAATGGCCGGTATTCCCCTGTTTATTTATTTACAGAATTTTTTTTATTGTTAAAAGAAAAACAAAATATATATACAAAAAGGTTCCCCAAACTTCTGTTAGTTATATGTATGCCCTAGAGGCCATTACTGTACATTGGATGTATATTATAGTGGATGCTGGGACATATATAGGTAGGACTTTCTTGCTCGACATGATAGTACGCTATCCGGTTGCTCTTTATCTTAACATGTATACTTTCTGTTTCTCTGGTTACATGTTGATAAAGCCCTTAGGATGTGTACTCGACTTCCAGGACTATGATGCAGATCATACTAGTGGGGCCTGGGTAGTCCATGAGTACATCCTTCAATGTTCCTAGTCGTGGGAATATCAAGACGGGGCATCGATATTCCAGAGTAGACTGGCGTATATCTTCTCGACCCATGTGATGGGCGATGGATGATCCCATATCCATTGGTGTTTGACATCAGAGATGGTATGCGGGTGCTCAGTGGAGACTGGGTACACTGAACGGACTCGCCGAGAACTCCCAGATGGTATTATACCTCACGTCAGATGGCAGTTCTCTGGTGACACTGGTACAGCTTAGTCTGTTGACCCGAGATCGTCATAGAGTCTTGTGTGTCTCCCACTGTGCTTTGATTTCCACCCTACCACGGCTCTACTGAGTCATGCAAACAGGTGGTTTTTGGGTACAGTCCCGATTCACATGGAGGCAATGAACGATAGGAGGGGATTCGTCTCTCCCAGTATTGGGGGTTGATGTTGCGCTATGCACGACTGGCCATAACTGGAAATCCCTGGCCAGGGTTGCAGTGATATACTGGTAAGAGTTATCAGTAGTTTCACGATTGTTATGGACCTCACGTCGGCATGACTTATCGAGCTATTTGGGTCTGACGTTTACCACCCCTAGGCGAGATATGCGACATATCAGACGAACAGACCGGACTGTACGGTAAGTGTTACTGGTTGGATTCACAGGAGTGTGAGCGGGCTTGCTCGTCGATCTTCTGATCGCTCAATACCCGGGTGGCCGTTACGTTTAGCAGACCGCTTGCGGCTTGTGGGTGCTTGATATGATCATCATCTGCTGCCGGCGTATTGACGAGTCTTTAGAGTCCTACACAGAGGTTTCCTGGCTCAAGCGAAACGAAATAGGAGCGCATATGAAATATGTGCGGGACCGAGAATAATGCGTGTATGTGATACCGTATTCTATTCTCGCGATGAATGTATCGATTAGTTGTATGCGATATAACCTAGTTATCGAATCGAGGATTGATTCGATAAGGCGATACATCGGATATTAGTCGGTCATATGCGATATGACCGGATCGTTAAATCAAGTGTTGATTTAATGTATAATTATATATTTGATATATTACTTTGCATTAACTAATATTTGTTCACTTAAAAAGGATTTTCTCACTTGATGTGCACATTGTATATGTGATATATTTTTGTGCACTTTATTGTATCATGTTTGATGATACATGCATGTTTGGGTGTAGGTTTACTTTAAACCATGTTTAAGTGATTGGTTAGGGTTTGAATTATTTACTTATTCATTTATTTATTTTCTTTAATTCATTTTTTTGCAAAAAGGGAAATGGTGGCTTGATTTGTTTTCTAGTTGAAGCTTCATGAAGCTTTGAATAAGTCCACCATTTTTGTTTCATGCTAAACCTAACCATTCACCTAACCTTGGTTCATTCTCTACACTTAACCATGGTTGCTATATGATAAGAATCAATTATTTTCTATTTTTCAATAATACTTATCATATATTCTTTTCTTCTTCTTCTTCTTCAAGATGAAGAAAACCTTGCAACCTTCAATGGTGAAATGAGAAAAAGAGTGAGAAATCCAATTCTAAAGTGAACCCACTTCCTATTTCTTCATCCTCTACCACTTGCCAAGTAGTATAGGGTGTTTTCTTCACAAGTTTCATGACTTGGTGAAGTTGGAGCTTGATCTTGAGTTGCCTCGACGTAGATCATCTTCGGCATCGAAGTCAACGACCTAGCCCGATCATTTCTTCGACGATACCATCGGTAGAGTCCGAGATCCGAGGATTGCAGCGGAGGGACGTCAATGTGGAGCAATGGAGGTGGAGAACCGGGTCTACAAAGGTTGTAGTCACTTCCTTTTAGTTAAAGTTGTTAACTTGCTTCTTTATCGCCTATACCTCTAGTTAACGATCCGTATTAGGGTTTGTAGGCACATGAAAAAATTTGAATTGGGCATGTTTGATCTGTTGTGAGACCTCATTAGTGTGCCTAGGAACCCTATAGTGGTATCAGAGCCTAGCTAGAGCCTTAGGCGATGCGTAGACGGAGTTAGAAGTCCGATCGAACCGAAACCCTAATCTCAAATTACTCTCTGTACATTTTTTAAAATCGGGGTATTTTGAGAATTAAAAATATGCAGAAAAATCAGCAGGAGTTTTTAGGAATTACTGTGAAATTCGAGCGCCTGATTCATTCAAAGCGCGGCGGAACCGCGGCATTAGCATGGCTAATGCGGCGGTTCCGCGGCCATTTAGTCTCTTCAGTCAGTCATTTTTGCACAGTAACTTCTTTCATTCATTGCTGAGTTTTCTGGGAATTTTTAAAGTTTACTCAAGAGTTGGATTTTCTGGTTTGTATTGGGAGTTCGGAGATTCGATCGGACTGTCTAATTTTGTCTGTGTTTTTCCCAGGTAGTTTTAGAGCATGTTAAAAAGTTCGACCGGATATAAATACCCATTTTTTTTCCTGCCGGGAAATTTCCAATTGTTGGATATTTCCGTAGTTTAATCACGTTCTAAGTAGTGCAAGTAACGCGATGGTCCCTCTAGAAGACAACAAACCTTAACTCGATTATGTGACCGTCTTGAACTGCCCTTTGAACCTTAGGGTTTGGGGCAGTACGGCGTGCCACATGTGAGGCGTTGGCTTGACCCTTCTACGGCTGGACCATTGGTACTGAGGCATGAAGTGAATGTTTTTAAACTTATTTCATGTGTTGAGCTGTTTCGGGAAAACTTGGGTGTTCGATTGTTCGATCGAAAAGTTTAACATTTTCTATTTATCCGGAATGTGATACAATAATTGGAATTCACAAGTAGTTATGAGATAACTGAATGAATGTTATAAACATAGCAGTTTAGTCTCACTTGATCGGTTGCCACGGAATTTTGATGTGATCAAAAGTCCGTCGCAATCACGTAGCGTACGCGGATACTCGCCGGGTAAACTTAATAGACAGCTACACCCTATAGCCCCGACCAAGTGACTGTAGGAGAACCCCGTCGCCGAAAGCATCCGTTCGGGTGCTCACGGCAGCGGTGTTCCGCCTTGGTGCACTTCGTCGACGGCGTCGGGGGTGCAGCCGCCTACTAAAGTTTGCGACGAGCATTCGATCAGGATGTCGGGAATCTTGCTGAATTGCCCGACTTGATATTGAAAAGAGTTTTCGATAATGAGACTAAAATGCGGGGTTTATAACTGTTAGACATGTGATGTCTAAGGAATTCATTTGATTAGGCATGCAATGTCTATGTAGATTGCGGATTCCAACTGTTGTAGTTTTACACTTTCTTTTCTGTGACCGTAAGTGTAATATGTGATATCGCCGGTTTCGTTGCTATATGTCAACGACAATTGGGATGCGCATATTTACGTACGTTGATGACATGTGTTGTTATGTGTTGCTGGATATGTTATATTGGATCATCGTGTTTGAATAGCCGGGGGGGTTTTATGTGAGATGAGTGTTTTTCATTTTCATTCATGTAAAAACTTGTATGTAATATTCTTTTATTGGGGCACTTCCAGGTTGCGGAAGATGTCACCGTTGATGTATATTATTTACTTTTCCGCACTAGGACAGACCCAAGGAGGGGAGAACAAGTAACCGGGTTCTAGGGTCCAGTGGGAGACCATCTCGAGGAGTCGAGTCCAGGTCTCCTAACCCTAGAATTGGTAAGGTTGCTTGCCGCTCTCGTAGGGATCTAGGGGTGTGGGATTGGCTATTCATCACGACCATGGAATCCGTGTTTTATACTGGCTCGTATTAAAAACACGGACGTCCTAGTATATCCAATATTTCATATGATATTTTTCTGCTGCGTTATCTGTGATGTGATCATATGATGTGTTCAGATAGATATTATATAGAGTATATATGATATATTATATAGACGTTGCTTATGTTTTACACCCGCACTAGCCCTGCCTCGCTCTGGCGTTAGTTACCTAACCTAACGGTGCAGACGGGACATCGAGGCGAATGCGGATGGCATGAGTGTACGTTATATTTATCTGTAATATTTAGGTGGACTTAAATGATGGGACATTCATTAATGAGATTAATGAAAGAAAATAAACCTAATTGATGTTGTGGAATCGAATTTTAAAAATAAAACAGGTAGCTACAGTTCTTGCTTTGCATCGCGGTGTTCATTATAGAACATCCTGCACCTTATTCAATGAAGAAAGGACCGAGATCTCTTCACCGGGAGTGACTCCTTTAGCAATAACTGGCAGATGCTACACACTCGGTTTGTCTTTTGATTGCTTCTATAGTTTCTGCTTTGCACAGTGATATATATGATATATCCCGCACCTCATTCGACGAGGAAAGGGCCGACGATCCCTTCACCGGGAGTGACCCCTTTAGCAAAACTAGAAAAGCCTCAAAAACATTCCATTTAAAAACCATTTGATTCCGCAACGAGATCAAGTTCAAATCGTTAAAGGTTTTCATAAAAACCATCCGCAACCCTCCGTCATTTTAGGAAGTAGAGTACTTAGTATTCGTGCTACGTTTGTCGACTATAGCCGAGGCGTAGTGTGCGGTAGCTAAGTGATATCTTCCTACACAGCATATGATGCGATTAGTTAGGACAGTCGTGTGTCTTTGTTGACCTTAGCCAAGGGTCATGTGGGTGGGTCTAATTAATCACGAAATGACGAGTAGAACTTGACTAGTACCTATGATTTGTTGACCTTAGCCAAGGTCATAGGTGCTAGGGGTAAAAATCTTTATCGGGAGTTTCAAGTGTTGAAATTTGCAATGAGATTGCATACCTTCTATGTGATAGTTGGATCCCGATACCCACTGCGAGTAATTGTTACTCCTGGGAGAGTTTTGCACTTTGCAATTAGCCGATCAAGTAGGTGTCTAGAAAGGTGTCAACGGGGTTACGCCTCTGGGAACACGAGGTTTACAGTAATTAGGTCCGTGCGAAAGCACGGGGAACCTCCCTCAAAGTACCGACACTGGCCTGGCTGAAAGATTGGCGAACTTGTAGAGTGTAATTAATCCCGGCTAGTCTTTCCTTTTAGGGTTTGAAGGAAGATTTGATAAAAACAGTGGGAGCCATCCTGATTAGATAAAATATATAACCAATCTAATCTTGCAAGAGCGCACGCAGAGTGTTTTCTTCTCTCTCTCTCTCCAGGTAGCGACCATATCACGCCTTAATCAAGATAATAATATGGATGCATTGACCGTACCCGCTTGTTATACTGAGCTGGGGAACGTTGGTCCCGCTCCAACTTATAATTGTTATAAGACAGAGCAGGAAATAGGGAAATACCAGTATTCCTATGCCGCCCAAACGAAGAAAGTGCATATGATGCATCTCCTTCGGGTGTGTTCATTACAAAGAACTGTTTCTCAGTATCCTATGCATCCTGGGTATTTGATACTGGATCAGGATCCCAGATATGTAATCTGTTACATAGAGCTACAAAAAGATAGAAAACTGAGAACGGGTGATAAGTTTCATGAGACAGAAAACGGGGCAAGTGTTGTAGCCAAGTCTGTTGATCACTGTCACCCTGTATTAACAGTACATTGATTCTGAACAAATGTTATTAGATACCGAACCTGATATACAAAATCATATCAGTCTCTTTATAAGTAAAGAAATGGTAAAATTTTGTATTGATGGATAATGTTTTGAACATTTCCTATATCAAAAGTTGATCGGTTCAGGCACGTTATCTAAATGCATTGACGTTCTAAATCAAACTACAGTTCCTAGTATACATAACACACACAAGAGGAAGAGTTCAGAAATGAACGAATCATTCTTGAGGCATTGTAGACTAGGTCATATCAATGCGACCTGACTGGCTGAAGTTACATTTTAGATGCATATTTAAATCAGTTTGAATTTACATCTTATGAAACTTGCCAGTCACGTCACAAAGATTGGATGACCATAGCTTTGTTTATTGGAAACAGAGAAAGAGTTAGTAAAACTCTTGGGACTGATACATGATGATGTATGTAAGGTCTCCTGTCTACATATAGCAGGACCGGTTCTTTATACTTCATTACGTTCTCTGATAAACTCTCAAGATTCGGACATATGTTCCTGTTGAAACACAAGTCCGAACTTTTTGAGATATTCACAGAATATAAGCTAGAAGTAGAGAACCAAAATACGGGTATAAGTATTATGTCCTATGATAAGATCAGGGAGGAGAATACTTGTGCATGGAATTCTTGGACTATTCTAAAGGAGAATGAGATTCTCTCTCAGTATTACTCCTCTGAATACACCACAGCACAACGGTGTATCAGGGCGGAGCAATCGCACTGTATTAGATATGGTATGCTCTATGATGAATACTACTGAGTTACCTATTTCTTTTTGGGATTGTGCACTTGAGAAGCTGCATACCTATTGAATTAGGTTCGAATCAGATCACTGCCTACCACTCCATATAAGATATGGTATGGGAAGAGCCTATCTCTTAAGTAAGTTAAGATTTAGGATTTTCTGGCCTATGTCAAAAGCAAAATCCGGACAAGATCGAGGCAAGGTCAGTTCTGTAGAACTGGAAAGGTTCCAACCATACAAAACTGCAGCTGATTTGACAGAACCAGAGGATTCAATAGTCCCCGACGATCCTCAGCCTCTCCGCCGATCTAGCAGGGTTCCTCACCTGCCTGAGAGATACTTCGGTTTCTCGATGACGGTGGGAGCGAGGAATGTATCATGAGATGATGACCCAACTAGTTTCGAGCAGGCCATCGAGAGTAGGGACTCTGTAAGAATGGCTGGATGCTTAACGATCTGAGATGGAATCCATATACACCAACAAAGTATGGACTTTGGTTGCTATATCTGAAGGGTTAAATCCCCATCAGGAGCAAGTATATTTTGAGAAGATTTCTTGGTGTAGATGGAAAAGTTGAGACTTTCAAAGCTGGACTTGTTAAAGGTTTTCGTCATCAACCAGGCATGGATAATGATGAAACCTTTTCCAGGGACTATGCTTAAGTCCATCCAAATCCTACTTGCCATTGCTACATACCATGACTACGATATCTGGTGGTTGGGTGCCATGACTGCTTCTCTAAATAATGATTTAGATGAGAACATCTATAAGAACACAGCCAGAGAACTTCGTAAATAGTGGGAGCAGCGGAAACGTGTGCAAGTTGCTTTACAGAATAAAGCAGGTATCGCAGAGTTGGAACGTCTGTTTTGATGTGGTAGTCGAAGTGTTTGACTTCATCAAAATGGTAGATGAACCTTGTATGTACAAAAAGGTAGTAGAGAGTAAGGAGGTTATCCTCGTATTGTACGTGGACAACATACTCTTGATAAGAAAAGAGTTTCCTATACTACGCTCAGTCAATCTCCGCTCATCACAAGGATTCTCCAATAGGATCAAAGTGATACCTCCTAAATCCTGAGTTTTCATCTATGAGATAGATGTAATTGGATGCTAGGATTCTCACTAGATGTAGTGAGATGGTATCAATCGATCCTGGGGAGAATCACTGGAAGGGTTCCAGGGTGATAAAGACGACTGAATGTCAGTCACAGGCATTGTCTTTACCCTCAGAAAAGGGACGGTATGTTGGAAGAGTTCCAAGCTAGATACCGTGGCAAACTAGACGATAAAGGCTGGTAACATCGCTATTAAAGATACTACCAAAGAGGCAGTTTGGGTGTATAATGGTTCATAAGATGAACTAGGTTCCCACCATTGTGTGACAATGGAAGTGTGGCTTTGGACCAGGAACCCCGGTCCCATCAGTGACCCAGACATATTCTGAGGCAGCATCACCTGATCATGGAGATAGTTGATCTCCAGGGTGATCGAGGTTAGGAGAGTAGACTCAGAGGACAACACGGCGGATCCACTCACAAAGGCCTTTTCCCAAAGAGAGACTTTTAGGGGATGGTTGAGTATTAGATACTACAACTACTGCTACAGATGGCCCTAGTGCAAGTGGGAGATTGTTAGTTATATATATGCCTTAGAGTCTATTACTGTACATTGGATGTATATTGTAGTGGATGCTGGGACATATATAGGTAGGACTTTCTTGCTCGACATGATAGTACGCTATCTGGTTGCTCTTTATCTTAACATGTATACTTTCTGTCTCTCTGGTTACATGTTGATAAAGCCCTTAGGATGTGTACTCGACTTCCAGGACTATGATGCAGATCATACTAGTGGGGCTTGGGTAGTCCATAAGTACATCCTTCAATGTTCCTAGTCGTGGGAATATCAAGACGGGGCATCGATATTCCAGAGTAGACTGGCGTATATCTTCTCGACCCATGTGATGGGCGATGGATGATCCCATATCCATTGGTGTTTGACATCAGAGATGGTATGCGGGTGCTCAGTGGAGACTGGGTACACTGAACGGACTCGCCGAGAACTCCCAGATGGTATTATACCTCACGTCAGATGGCAGTTCTCTGGTGACACTGGTACAGCTTAGTCTGTTGACCCGAGATCGTCATAGAGTCTTGTGTGTCTCCCACTGTGCTTTGATTTCCACCCTACCACGGCTCTATTGAGTCGTGCAAACAGGTGGTTTTTGGGTACAGTCCCGATTCACATGGAGGCAATGAGCGATAGGAGGGGATTCGTCTCTCCCGGTATTGGGGGTTGATGTTGCGCTATGCACGACTGGCCATAACTGGAAATCTCTGGCCAGGGTTGTGTTAGTTATATGTATGCCCTAGAGGCCATTACTATACATAGGATGTATATTGTAGTGGGTGCTTGAACATATATAGGGAGGACTTTCTTGCTCGACATGATAGTATGCTATCTAGTTGATCTTTACCTTAACGTGTACACTGATTGTCTCTCTGTTACATGTTGGTAAAGCCCTTAGGATGTGTACTTGACTACCTGGACTATGATGCGGATCATACTAGTGGGGACATGGTAGTCCATAAGTACATCCTTCAAAGTCCCTAGTCGTGGGTATATCGAGACGGGGCATCGACATACCAGAGTAGACTAGCGTATACCTTCTCGACCCAAACAGATGGGCGATGGATGATCCCATATCCATTGGTGTTTGACATCAGAGATGATATACGGGTGATCAGTGGAGACTGGGTACACTGGACGGACTCGCCGAGAACTCCCAGATGGTATTATACCTTACGTCAGATGGCAGTTCTCTGGTGACACTGGTACAGAGTAGTCTGTTGACCCGAGATCGTCATAGAGTCTTGTGTGATTCCCACTGTGCTTTGATTTCCATCTTACCACGTCCAAGAGGGCGTGCAAAACGGTGGTTTTTGGGTGCAGTCCCGAGTCACATGGAGGCAATGAGCGATAGGAGGGGATTCGTCTCTCCCGGTATAGGGGGTTGATGTTGCGCTGTGTTCGATTGGCTATAACCAGAAATCCCTGGCCAGGGTTGCTGAGATTTACTGGTAAGTGTTACCTGTAGTTTCTCGAACTGTTATAGACCTCATATCGACACGATTTATCGAGCTATTGGGGTCTGACGTTTACCACCCCTAGGCGAGATATGCGACATATCAGTCGATCAGACCGGACTGTACGGTAAGTGTTACTGGTTGAATTCACAGGAGTATGAGCGGGCTTGCTCGTCGATCTTCTGATCTCTCAATACCCGGGTGGCCGTTACGTTTAGCAGACCGCTTGCGGCTTGTGGGTGTTTAATATGATCATCACCTGCTGCCGGCGTATTGACGAGTCTTTAGAGTCCTACACAGAGGTTTCCTGGCTCAAGCAAAACGAAATAGGAGCGCATATGAGATATGTGCGGGACCGAGAATAATGCGTGTATGTGATACCGTATTCTATTCTCGCGATGAATGTATCGATATGGTTGTATGCGATATAACCTAGTTATCGAATCAAGGATTGATTCGATAAGCCGATACATTTGATATTAGTCGGTTATATGTGATATGACCGGATCGTTAAATCAAGTGTTGATTTAATGATTTAATGCATAAATATATATTTGATATATTACTTTGCATTAACTAGTATTGGTTCACTTTAAATGGTTTTTCTCACTTGTTTGTGCACATTGTATATGTGATATACTTTTGTACACAAGTTTGTATCATGTTTGATGATACATGCTCACTAGGGTTTGTGTAAAGATTAAACCATGGTTGTATAATGGTTAGGGTTTTCATTTTCTTATTCATTTATTTTATTTATTTTATTTTTGAAAATAAAATGATAATGAGAAAAATGGTGGCTTTCTTTGTTTGCATCTTGAAGCTTCATGAAGCTTTGACTAAGTGACCATTTTGTCTCTTGCTTAACCCTAACCACTCCATATAAGCTTAGTTAAATCTCTACACTAAACCATGGTTTGGATATGATAAGGATTAATTTTTCTTTTCTATTATTATTATTCTTATCATATCATTATCTTCATCGTCTTCTTCTTCTTCACATGAAGAAAGCTTGCCTCATCAATGGCAAGTGAAGAAATCAAGTGAGAAATCCAATTCTAAAGTGAACCCAACTCCTATTTCTTCATCCTCTACCTCTTGCCAAGTAGTATAGGGTGTTTTCTTCACAAGTTTCACAACTTGGTGAAGTTGGAGCTTGAACTTGTGTTGCCTCGACGTAGATCATCTTCGGCGCGAAGCCGACGACCTTGCCCGCCCATTTCTCCGATGAAGCCGACGCTAGAGCCCGGGATTCCATTTGGACAGCGAGGAGACTTCATTGCGGAGCTATGGAGGTGGAGGACCGGATCTACAAAGGTTGTCTTTCCGTTCTTTTAGTTAAATTGTTAACTAGTTTCATTTGTCGCCTATATATCTAGTTAACGATCCGTATTAGGGTTTCTCGGCACCCGTAAAATTTGAAATTGGCATGGTTGATGCCTTGTGAGACCTCCTTAGTGTGCCTAGGAACCCTACAGTGGTATCAGAGCCTAGCTAGAGCCTTAGGCGATACGTTGACGGAATTTCAAATCCGAATAAACCCCGAAACCCTAATCCGACCCGCTCTCTGGACTTTTTTCAAAATTGTGGAATTTTCCATATTAAAAATATGCAGAAAAATCAGCAGGGAATTGTAAGAAATACTGTGCAGCACGTACCTTTGATTCATCCAAAGCGCGGCGGAACCGCGGCACGAGCATGGCTCGTGCGGCGGTTCCGCGGCCATTATGCCACATCAGCTGTAGAAATTTATACAGTAATTCTTATTTTGCAGTGCTGGTTTTCCTGGGAATTTTTAATAATTATTCAAGAGTTGAATTTTCTGGGTTGTATTGGGGACTCGGAGTTTCGATCGGATTGTCTAATTTTGTCTATGTGTTTTTCCGGATATTTTAGAATATGTTAAAAAGTTCGACCGGATATAAATACCCACTTTTTCCCTTGTCGGGAAATTTCCAAGTGTTGGATCTTTCTGAGGTTTAAAGACGTTTTAAGTAGTGCAAGTAACGCGATGGACCCTCTAGAAGACAACAAACCTTAACTCGATTATGTGACCGTCTTGAACTGCCCTTTGAACCTTAGGGTTTGGGGCAGTACGGCGTGCCACATGTGAGGCGTTGGCTTGACCCTTCTACGGCTGGACCGTTGGTACTGAGGCACGAAGTGAATGTCTTTGAACTTATTTCATGAGTTGAGCTGTATCGGGAAAACTTGGGTGTTCGATTGTTCGATCGGAAAGTTTAACATTTTCTATCTTATCCGGAATGTGATACAATAATTGGTATTCACAAGTAGTTATGAGATAACTGAATGAATGTTATAAATCTAGCAGTTTAGTCTCACTTGATCGGTTGCCACGGAATTTTGATGTGATCAAAAGTCCGTCGCAATCACGTAGCGTACGCGGATACTCGCCGGGTAAACTTAATAGACAGCCTCGCTCCATAGCCCCGACCAAGTGACTGTAGGAGAACCCCGTCGCCGAAAGCATCCGTTCGGGTGCTCGCGGCAGCGGTGTTCCGCCTTGGTGCACTTCGTCGACGGCGTCAGGGGGTGCGGCCGCCTACTAAAGTTTGCGACGAGCATTCGATCAGGATGTCGGGAATCTTGTTGAATTGCCCGACTTCATATTGAAAAGTGTTTTCGATAATGAGACTAAAATGCGGGGTTTATAATTGTTAGGCATGCGATGTCTAAGTAATTCATTTGATTAGGCATGTGATGTCTAAGGAGGTTGCGGATTCCAACTGTTGTAGTTTTACACTTTCTTTTCTGTGACCGTAAGTGTAATATGTGATATCGCCGGTTTCGTTGCTATATGTCAATGACAATTGGGATGCGCATATTTACTTACATTGATGGCATGTGATGTTATGTGTTGCTGGATATGTTATATTGGATCGTCATGTTTGAATAGCCGGGGGTTTTTATGTGAGATGAGTGTTTTTCATTTTCATTCATGTAAAAACTTGTATGTAATATTATTTTATTGGGGCACTTCCAGGTTGCGGAAGATGTCACCTTTTGTATATTATTTACTTTTCCGCACTAGGATAGACCCAAGGAGGACGGCACAAGTAACCGAGTTCTAGGGTTCAGTGGGAGACCATCTCGAGGAGTCGAGTCCGGGTCTCCTAACCCTAGAATTGGTAGAGTTGCTTGCCGCTCTCGTAGGGGTCTAGGGGTGTGGGATTGGCTATTCATCACGACCGTGGAATCCGTGTTTTATACTGGCTCGTATTGAAAACACGGACGTCCTAGTATATCCAATATTTCATATGATTCTTCTGCTGCGATATCTGTGATGTGATCATGTGATGTTCTGTGATAGATAGAGTATATAGTATATATGATATATTATATAGACGTTACTTATGTTTTACACCCGCGCTAGCCCTGCCCTGCTCTGCCGTTAGTTACCTAACCTAACGGTGCACGAGGGGACATCGAGGCGAATGCGGATGGCATAAGTGTACGTCGTATTTATCTGTGATGTTTAGGTACTTAAATGATGGGACTTCATTAATGTGATTAATGAAATAAAAGAAACCTAAAGATGTTGTAGAATTGAATTTCAAAAATAAAACAGGTAGCTACAGTTCTTGCTTTGCACAGCGGTATATGTGATATATCCTGCACCTTATTCGATGAGGAAAGGACCGAGATCCCTTCACCGGGAGTGACTCCTTTAGCAATAACTGGCAGATGCTACACACTCGGTTTGTTTTCTGATAGCTTCTATAGTTTTTGCTTTGCACAGTGATATATATGATATATCCCGCACCTCATTCGACGAGGAAAGAACCGACGATCCCTTCACCGGGAGTGACTCCTTTAGCAAAACTAGAAAAGCCTCAAAAGCACTCCATTTTAAAATCATTTGATTCTACAACGATATCAAGTTCATTACGCAATAGGTTTTCAGAAAAACCTGTCGTAGCCCTCCGTCATTTCAGATAAGTAGTAGTTAGTATTCGTGCTGCGTTTGTTGGCCTTTGTCAAGGCGCAGTGTGCGGTAGCTAACTGGTGCATATCTGCTTATGCATATGTTGCAGATTGGGTTAGGGTAGTCGTGCGACCTTGTTGGCCTTTGTCAAGGGTCGTGCGGGTGGGTTTAATTTAATCAGGAAATGACGGGTTGAACTTGACTAGCATCCTATGGTTTGTTGGCCTTTGTCAAGGTCATAGGAGGTTAGGGGCAAAATATTATCGGGAATTTCAAGTGTTGAAATTTGCAATGAGATTGCATACCTTCTATGAGATAGTTGGATCTCGATACCCACTGCGAGTAAGAGTTACTCCTGGGAGAGTTTTACACATTACAATTAGCCGATCAAGTAGGTGTCTAGAAAGG